>OX451218.1:3552137-4150137 GCA_949628195.1 Phasia obesa
TGACAAAAAACATTTCATTAACCAGAACAATCCAATTAATTAAACATTGAATTTATGAACCTATAAAATTGACTAAATAAGCTAGGAATTATTTTATGAATTTGGCCCTTAAACTTTACTTTAGTAAAGGTTACTTAGTTTTTACATTAATTTGTCATAAAATTCAACTCTGTGACAGAGGAACTGACATCGAAGCGAAAATAAAAGTATGGAAAAACACACTAATTTTGTAAAATTAAGAAAAGAAACTACCTCTTAAGAGGAGGGAGAGAGAGAGAGAGTCCTACAAGTGATGACAAGCAAAAAACGATACAAAACTTTAAACAACCCGCTTTGTCATATATATGTCCTCACGTTATGCTTTCTTGTTATTAGAAATGACAAACGAAAATAAAGTATATAAAGCCCTAAATTTACTATTTGTTTTTATAAGTGACATTCTTGTCACTTTTTCTTTCTTAAATTTTACTACGAAAATATTTCTGGAAATAAATTATCTAATAAATATATTTTATACTTAATGGGACTATTTTCTAATTTATCTATTTTTCTAATATTTTTTTAAAGGAGTGCCACAAATTTTGTTGTGCACTGTATTACATTTTTTTCTATTATTTTAAGTTTAAAAGAATTAAACTTTACTTAATAAACAATTTTAAATGAAACAAATGATGACTACTATAAAGACAATTAGCAGCACATGTGATTTGGTTACCCTGCCTAGTAGCTAAATGTGAACAGTTGACTAAATTATATTAAATACTAAGAGTGAATGACTGACTGACGACTGACTCGAAGCTGTCTGCAAATTACAGCCAACATACAATTATATTAACAAACCAACATAAATACATAAACAGTAAATTGCACAAAAAGTCATCAAAAAGCACGCGTTATGAATTTACACTCAAAACTATTGAAATTATGAAATAAATTTAAATTAAGAACAGTAAGTAACAAAAGTAAAAATTATCCAAATTTTTGGTTTATAAAATATTAGAAAGAGCAGCATAAAAAATAATAATATGGCTTTAAGCAAATTTGCTTTAAACCTTTACCTTAGGCGTCCGTCTACTTTTGTTTGTGGGTGTGTGTTTTTTAAAGCATTGGCTTTATTAATATTTCTAGTGAATTTTAAGCTGCATGTTTGTTGAACGTCTTAATGCAAATTATTTTCTTTCTAAATCAATGAGATTTTTTTTGCTTCTCTGCTGCTTCTTTAAACATTTCAATCGTATGCATATAGAAAATAAATATGTGGTGTTTGTTGTGGCTTTTACTGAAACATGTGTTAAGTAAATATTTATTGCATAATTTTCCTAGTAATCTGTAATTATAATATTAAGGTGAGCGTCAAAGTAGTAAGGTAACATATTGTACAAACCAAATGTTTTTTGAAAATAATAGAAACTATAATTATTTTCAATTATTTCATGTTGTTCTCAATTTTCTGTATTGAACGTTACTCTTGCTTAGTACACTTCTTTAGTAAAATTGCATTAAAAATATTAAATATAAAAGGAAAAGATGATTGCGACTCTTAATTATTCACAGTTTGCATATGATCAAAAACCGTAATATTAATAAAGGTTGCATTAAGGGGTCCTGGTTTATACCTAGCAAATGTATTGAACGTTGCTTATACTTGTTCACATTAATTAACCATTTTTTATGCAATTAATACGGTTTTATGAATTTTATGAATATTATACACAAATGTATTGAACGTTACTTTGACCCTAACAAATGTATTGAACGTTACTTATAATTGTTCATATTAATTAACCATTTTTTATGCAATTAATACGGTTTTATGAATTTTATGAATATCATACAAATATGTATTGAACGTTACTTTGACCCCAACAAATGTATTGAACGTTAATTATAATTGTTCACATTAATTAAACATTTTTTTATGCAACCAAGACGGGTTTTGTGCAAAAAAAATATGAAATTCATACAAAAATGTACTGACCGTTACTTTGACAAAATTTTTCCAATTGATTTGGCTTAAAATTTTTGAGGAATACCACCAGTAGAAAATCAGAAATGATTGAGAGAAGAGCTAAAAATCGTTAAAGGAAGATATAATGAATTTTAGAAAAAAGAAAAGTACTTTTATGAGGAAAAGGCTTTTTAAATAAATTTTTAATTTTTAGAATTTTGGAAAATATTTTTTATTTTACAAACATAAATGGACCTGATTAATACTAATATTTGAAAGTGAGAATCATAAAACCATTGAAAAATAATCCAACCACAAAATCCACTGCGAGTATATTTTTTGTATAATGTATTGAACGTTACCCATAGTTTTTTTTCACTAATTAAAAATTATTTCTTTTTAATTAAGAAGATTTGGTTAAAAAATATTTAAATTCATAAAAAAATGTATTGAACGTTACTTAAAAACAAAATTCCTCAAATTGATTTGGCTTTGAATTTTAAGATGGTAAAAAGAAAATAGTAACTCATTTCCTGTCTGTTTGTCTTTTTTTTGTGTTCGCATCACGTAAAAACTACTGGTATCCTGACAATATAGGATACTTTTTTTCGTAAAAAGTATTCTATATTGGAATCAGCATACATCAGTGAAAGTACGCCGTTTTTTAAAGGTACTGCACACTTTAAGGCTTCTTTTATTTTTGAAAGCAGAATATTTTAAGCAATGTTGTGCAACTGATGGCACTGTTTTAAAAAAAATGAGTAATTTATATCCTGTCTGTTTTTTACAGAGCTGTATATTAATTTTTAGAATTTTATATAAATTTTAGAATTTTATCCAGGGATGGGTTTGGATTTGTTCCTCCAGTAAAGGAAAGGTATGAGCCATTAGTTAAGTAGTCTTTTAAGTTACAATCATTAGCATTAAATTCTTTTTATATTGATGTGATAATATAGTTATTTTCGAGAGTTTTTATTCATAAAGCTAGGGTAACTAGGTAACTCTTTAAACTAGTTTTAAGAGTATTAAAAAATCAATTTTATTTCAGAAGCCATTAAATGTTTGTAATATTTTGACGTAGGTAATTTTAAAAATAAGCAGAAATAAATCAACAAAATGAGAATGATTTATGATTCCATTTTATAAGTAACCTTATCCGTTTGACGCTCACCTTAGTACTAAACATGTTAGAAAACTTCAAGTGCTGTTAGCGTTCTTCTCTATTAATTTAAAATAAACGTAAACTTAAAGTTTGTGGCAAAAAACTTGTGGCAGAATTCTTGTGGCACATTTTCCTGTTTTTTTTTTTTTTTGTTTGTAAAGTTGTTTGTTATGAGAAAATACTTGTGGTGTTTAGTTAAGTTCTTAATAAAATGAAAAATGAATTAATATTTCCTGCATGATGGATGCACTTACACACTTAAGCAGAAATTGCTGCTCTTAATATCAATTCATTTCTTTATAATTTTTTTCTTTCTTTTTTTTTTTGTTAAGTCATCAGTAATTGTCGTTGATGGCTATACTTTTGTGTTTAAGTGTTTGAAGAGGTAAATGTTTATAAATTAAAGTATCAAGTTTATTAATTTGAGTAGTTGCTTCATTAAAGATTTTATTAATTGCATTAAATTAATGACAACATGTTTGAAAAGCAAAATTTTTAACAAGCGTTAGATAATTTATGTTACAGAGTGTAAATTTTGATAACAATAATTTTATGGATTTGTTGACAAGCTATCATCGAAGGTGTTGATGATGTAAAATAATTGCATTGGTCTGATTGACAACTTAATACCGAGAATATTAATTTATGAATTTGAAAAAAAAAATATAAATCAAAAAATGAAAATGGCTAAAATGGGTAAAGTGCGTTTTGTTTAGGACGCATAATCCGCTAACTACAGCAGAAATTATTGTATAAGACTGCTAATCACTTTGCCTGTCGTCCAAAGAAATAATTTCCATTAAAAATAGACTCTACAGATTCATTTCTCTACTCTACAATATTCATTTCCGACCCCATAAAACATACATATATATTTTGGATTCTTATACATAAAAAAGATGATTAAATTATGTCCGTCTGACCGTGTTCGGGTAGTAATGTATTTGCCAAGGCACCACACAAGATACAGAAGATTTAAGCCCACCAATCAGCCAGGCAAAGTTTCGAAAATTTTGGGATCGCAATTCAGCAACCTCAGATCATTCCTTTGTAGGCTGCGGGCAAAAAACCACGCCCACCTATATTTTTTCACGATTTTTTAAATTTTATTTTCCGTTTTAATGATTCTCTTTTAATTTTTTGTGTGTTAAATAAATATTAGACCGCGACAGGTAGATCGTAAGGAGTGCATAGAGATTTAGGGGGATCAATAACGCCATACGAGTGCCGATTTCGTGTTCATTTTTACATTGATAAGGTTTTTCTGCTTTGATTTGTATTAAAGGCCATTATAGAAAGTAATACATATAGAGGTAGAAAATATACACACAGGGTGCCCACTAGTCACCAGGAGCATAAAATAGGCCCATTAGGTTGGGGGGGGTCAATATGAGGAAATTTGTTTAAGGATTTTCTGGCTTTACTCTGACCACTATAATACAATATTATTGCAGGAAGTACCTAATTTTTACAAAAAACTCTTTACAAAGAATTTTCAAAATAAATTTTTTAAAAATTTAAAAAAAAAAATTTGTACAAAAAATTTCCAAAAAAAAATTTCAAAAAATTAAAAAAAACTTTAAAAAATTCCAAGAAAAAATTAAAAAAAAAATTTACAAGAAATTTTCAAAAATATTTTTACAAACAATTTTAAACAAAGTTTAAAAAAATTTCAAAATAAATTTTTAAAAAAATTTTCCAAAAAATTTAAAAAAAATTACAAAAAATTTTTACAAAAAAATTAAAAAAAAACTCTAAAAAAAATTGTCAAAACAATTTTTACAAAAAATTAAAAAGATATTTTCAAAGAAATTAACACAATATCTATCCTTACTATTGTGAAGGGTAGAAAAGATTCGGCGTGGCCGAATTTAGCACTATTACTTGTTTTGATAAATTACCTTAAAAATTAAATAAAAAAGTTTAATTAAAATTAAAAAAAAAACTTAAATTAGTAAAACATGCACGCGTTGCCAATCTAATTTTTAGAAAGCATAAAATAACTCGTAGCCTTATAGACAAAGTTGAGAGCTAAAACTTTTCCGTATTTTATTATTTTATACATTGTTTATTATTTTATATATTTTCGCATTGCCAACTAAATTTTTAGATTTGCCCATAAGGCACATGTTTTCCATATTGGTATTTTATTTATAATTTTAATGAGTTCATAGGCAAAGATTTTTAATAAAACATATTATTAATTGACATAAAAAATATATGAACATTGCCAACTTAATCATTCTTGTAGAAAGCAATTATAAAATAAATAATGCTATTCAACGATAAAGTATATATACCTCGAAGCAATAATGTAAGAAAATATTAACTTTAAATTAAATTAACAATTTTAAGATTTTCGCGTTGCCAATTTAACTTTTTTATTTCATTATAGCAGTTATTATTTTTTTTATTTTTTTTTTAATTGGGAGTGAAGAGCTAATATGTTACACCTGTGTTTTTTTAAGACAACAACACTATCTGCGAAGCTCCTGGCTGCTCTACAGAAAATACCCAAAGGATTTGGCAGGAATCGAACCCCCTACATCCAGGCTAATAGGTTATAGCACTATTAACTATTCTATGGAGGCATTTAACGTAATATAATAAGCTAAAACTACTAAGGATTATACTGAAAACATACATCAAAACTTTTCGCATTGCCAACTTCATAATTAAACAAATAAATTTAACTTTTTTCTTAACTAACTTGCATTTGAGAGTTTGCTGGTGTTAAGCTCTCTCTCTGTTTCTCTCTCATTCTTACTTCTTGAGATTTCGCTTGTTTTGAGATTTTTTTACTTCTTTATTAAACTGTAACCACAAAGTTTATTGTTGCTATTATATTTTTTGCTGCACTTTGTGGCTGCCATAACATTCAATTGTGTTTCCGTGTTGCAACAATAACTTAAACCACAAGAAACCACATAATTAAACTCAGTGTACAGATTCAAAATCAAAAGTTAAGTTGGAATTTCTATTCTATTTTTTTTTTTTTTGCCACAAAACTAGATCTGAAGTTAAAATTGAAACCGTTAAGAAAAATGTTGAAAGAAAAGTTATTATTTTTGCTACTCAAATCTAGGAATTTCTTCTTAACAATGGAAAAGGCAGGCTTGTTGCCAGTCTGCTATAAGTTAATAGATGTGAAAGAAAATATTCGCTTAAGACTAAGGGGGGGGGTGGTTAAGGAGGAAAATGTATGAAAATAATGCTGCATTAAGCGAATAAAATGTGTTACAGAAAGAAAAGTTTGTTACAAATTTGCATATTTTGTTTTCAAAAAAAACAAGACATTTTTACAGCAGCAACATTTTTAATGTTCTTTTTTGTCAGCTTTCCAAAAATTAATAATTTTATGCTGAAAAACTTTTAAAATTTTCTACAAAGAAGTTTTGCAAAAAAACTGATTTAAACTAAAAATTTAAAAAGAAAATAATCTTTAAGCATTCATTTTCATGTCTTATAGTATGGGGACACCCTTTAAATTTTGATTAAATTTGTTTCACTTCTCTCTACAGCAAGCAAAGTGATACACAGTTATCAACGTTATTAAAAATTAATATGTGGGGTCACCCTTTGTTTTAAAATTCTATATTTCTACTAATTTTTATTATTGTTGACAAACGAGCACAAATTCTGCATGTCTACTTATTACAGTACAAAAAATATGCTCCATAATCTGAAATCACGTCTTTTATGGGGACACCCTACAGTTTTAAAACTTGCTGTTATAGCAGTATTAATACAATACACTTGCTGTTTTAATTTAAGTGGTTGTCGATAACAGTTCAATAAGATTTTATTTAATTACATCACAACTATGGGTACACCCTTTTTTATACCAGTTGTTACCTTAGCAATAGTGACACCCTTTAAATTTATTTTTTAAATTTCTTGTTATGGCGGACTTAGTATTATACTTTCTGTTTCAAAGTTTTTGTCAGTAACGCTGCGAAAAATAATTTAATTTAATCAAATTACGTCACCCATGGGGACACCCTTTAATTTCTAATATTAATTTTTATACTTTTCGTTATAACGGACTTAGTAATATACATTCTGTGGAAAGTTTAAATGTCTGTCTATAAAGGTTTAAAAAATAGGGGCATAGATGTCAAGTTTGATCACCTATGGGACCACCCTTTAATTTTTCAGTTAATTTCTTTTAGTACTTAGTGAACTGTAGTGAAACACAATTTCTTGAAAATTAGGAAAAACAGAGGAAAAATCACGTGGTTTTATGGGGACACCCTTTAATTTTTTTTTAAATTTTGGTAACGGAACTAAAAAAATGTAACTAAAACCCTTTAACAAAAAAATTTAAGTCGGTTTAGAAATAATAGAAAATGAAATAAAAAAGTATACAGCCAAATTGATCTTCCTCCTTTTTTGAGGTCAGTTAAAAAGGAAAAAGTTTTCAAAAAAGTAGCAGCTTTTAATAAAAATATCTTATGAACTTTTTTCAAAAAGGTTTTACTAGTTTTCTTTTTTTCGAAAAATATAGTAGGTTTATGACCTTTTAACAAAAGACTAAACGATTTTACTACCTTTTTTTATAAAATGCTAGTAAATTTTACTCCCTTTTTACAAAAAGATAGTAGGATTATTTTTACGAAAAATTATTTATTCCATTATTTATTAATTTAAATGTTACAATACAAATTATATTCCAACTTAATTTATCTTCACTCGTTGTAGTGAAAGCACCCAGAGTCTTTGGTGAGGAATTGAACCCACAACCCTCAGACTGATAGCCTAGCACACTACTTACCTACCAGCCTGCGCGGACCTGAAAAATTATTTGCTATCTTTCTACAGTAAGGTTGTGGGTATTATACACTTTTTACAGTAATGTATTAGGTGTTACTGTTTTTACAAAAAAAAAGGAGTAGATTTTATTTAAATTTTTTTTTTTTACTAAATTATACAAAGAGCAGTAGGTTAAATTACAAATATGTAATAGGTTAACAATCTTTTTATAAAAAACTAAAGCTTTTACTACCTTTTTATAAAATGCTACAATTTTTTTTAAATGTTAGTACCATTTTACAAAAAGGTAGCAGGTTTTACTAATTAAAAATACAATAGTTGACAATTGTTCCAATCGTATTTCATCTCATGACTTCTCATATTAGAAGTGATACCAAAAGTTATGAAATGTGGCTGGTGAATTCGAGAGCACAACACCTAAATGAGTGTTAAAAACCCAAGTGATAAAAAAAATGTACCTTGGGCTAGGCTAGTATAATAGTAACTGGCATAGAAAAAGCATACTAGGGTCAAACACCTATCACAGGGTATCCGTAAAGTACCAATTGAACCCCTCCTAGTAATATCGCGATGTAACAGGCGACACTTAGGAACTAGTCATGTATTAGTTCCCATCCTCTAGGGTTCATACAAAAATGTAGTAGTGTAGTTTTAGTTCCCTTTTACAAAAGAGTAGTAAGTTTTACTACCTTTTTATGAATAAGTAGTAGATTTTAGTGCTAAGTTTTAGTACCTTTTTATGAATAAGTAGTAGATTTTACTACTACTTTTTGTTGTAGAAGATTAGTTTCACATGCCTTTTTAAATCTTCGTTTCAAGCTCTTAAGATAAAGAACTTAGTTTAATAATATTTTAGACATGCAGGTAAAAGATGGATATGAATAAACTAAAACTGAATTTTGAATATTTGGCAAAGAATACTCAATTACAATTACATTTTCCAAATAAAACAAAACCCACACATTATTTTTTTCCATCCAATGTTTTCTACTTTTAAATCTGGTTCATTTGCAACTGAGTGCAAAAGGGTCACCCTTAAGTCTTCGGACAATTTTATTTATGATGGCAAGAAGAAACTAAAACAACATAAAAAATGCATACTTGACACTATCTGTAGTGTCGCTTTTGGTAATCTTGGAAACGAAACAATAAACTCTAGCACTTCAAGTTGTTGTTGAGTTTGAGAAACAAAAAGACAAATGCAGCACAAAACCCCCCTTTAGAAGGAAGGAAAAAAACCCATGAGAATGTTTTTATTCAACATCATTATGTTGATCATTGGAATCTTAAGTTCTTATTTTATTTTTTTGTCTTGGTCGTTGTCCAAAGACAAACCCAAAGACAATGTGTGTTAAAAAACCATTAAATATTTTTATTTTTTTTTTTTTTTTTTATTTTATATTCTTAAATCTTTAACAAAAAGATAAAAGATTTGAAAAGTTCTGGCTAAGCAACCAACAAAAAAAGAATAAGAGAAAATTATAACAAACTAAAAAAGATTTCATGCACTCGGCCTAAAAGGCAAAAATGCAAGTAATAATCATAAAGTTTAAAGAAAGAAAAAAAAAGTTTTATTGTCTGCCTTAGCAGCCAAGAAACAAACAAACAAACAAACAAACAAACGGTCACCACAATCATGATCGTACAATCATAAAGGTAAGAGAACTCATACATATTGTTTTATTTGTATTTTAAGAGCTCTGCAAGCTGTACACAACCCACGCACTTCTACGCCGGTGATCAACCGCCAGGCACATCCAGAGAGAGTATCAGTAGAGATCAGCCAGCCATATGAATACTTTAATACAAATACATACGTATATATTACATATACATGCATGTAAAAATAAAGCCTTTCAAGTTTTGTTCTTATCCTCTTGAGATTATAATAACCAACACCCCACCTACATACATTTTAAAACGTCGAACATCATTATATAGTCCAGCTATTGGCCAGAAGTATATACAATACGAGTACTTACGACCTACAATTTTGTTTCAAGCTAAATAAACACCGCGCCACCAACAAACAAACAAACATATATTTTATGTGTCAACACCTCAATATAATGGCAGAAAATTTATTTAACCTTTGCAGCTAATAAAAGTTAATTGATTATTGAAAAAATAAATAAATAAATAAAAAGCGAAAAACACGGTAATTTTATTTAATTAACGCAAGGCAGCAAAAAAAAAGTATATATTTTCAAACTAAAAAAACTTCGAAACTGAATTTCAAAATTAATCGCATTGCCAACTATCATTTAAGGTGAAATAAATAAAGAACAGAAGAAAAAAGTAAGCGTGCTATATTCGGTCATGCCGAATCTTTTATACCCTTCACCTTAGTAATGCTAGATATTGTTTTACCCTCTTATGTTTATTTGAAAATTTTGTATAATTTTTTTTGAAAATTTTTTGGAGATTTTTTTTTTATTTTGTGGAGATTATTTTTTAAAAAATGTTTTGTAAAATTTTTTTGATATTTTTTTAAATTATTTTAAAATTTTTTGTAAATATTTTTTGTAATAATTTTTAGAAATTTTTTTTTTTTAATTTTTGGAAAATTTTTTGTAATAACTTTCGCATTGCCAACATTGTTTTTTAACAAATTTATTAAAAACCTTAAATTTTTTAAACCCTACTCAAGATTAAGAGGCAGTAAGAATTTAAAATAACAAAATTAGTATAATATAGACATTTAAAAAATATTCGCATTACCAACAAAAATAAAAACAAAAGAAAATAAAGACAAAAGAACTTCTAAAAAAAACTATTGAAATTTTGATTGAACAAAAACTTAGGCTTGGAATTGCTGAAAATCTTTTAAAATCTATAGATAAACAACATTCAATGCAATATTCTAGAACATCCCACTAAGAACTACAAGATATGCACTTGATTTGCCAACTAATTTATGAAATATATAAAAATTAATCCATTTACTATATAAAGTTATAAACAATCAAAGTTCCTTATGCTGCAAACATAAAATGGGTTCAAGAGTTTAAAATATATTTAATTGTCGCTTTACCAACTTTGTTATAAAACTAATGAAAACTAAGAACTGAAAGAAATATGTCATTTTCCTTAACCAGCCAACAATAACTATTAAAAAGTGAGTATAATAATCACATTAAACAAAATATTCGCATTGCCAACTTAGTCACAAAAACCAGCGATTATAAAATTTTACTTCAAAACATAAATAATTAAATACCAGAAAGAAAGAAAAAATAAGTTTATTTTTTTTTAATTTTCGCATTGCCAATTTTGCTAACAAATTATAGAGCTGTTTTTCTATATAGGTAAAGTTAATTAACCACTTCGATAAAAGTACATAATTATGAATCATAATATGTCAAATATGATATTTTAGATATTACGCATTGCCAACGATATTTTGTATTAACAAACAACCATGTACTTAATAATAATTTAGAATATTTACAAATTTTATTTTTACTTTGTTAATTTGGAATTTTCTTTAAGACTGTCCATTATTCATGATTTTTGTTTTTTCGCGTTACCAATTTGATCGTGTAAATGGCAAAAATAGCTTAAAACCTTAAAAGCTATCGATAGGCAGTAAAAAATTAGCATTGATTTTTGTTTAAAAACATATTGAAATTTTTCGCATTGCCAATTTGTGTTCTTAATGAGAAGTAATTATTACATTTTTTTTATTTATAATAAAGATATGTTGACTATTTTAATAAGAGTAATTACAAAACATTAATATTTTCCCACATTAGGTGTTATAAAAGTGATTTGTGACTTCATTCAAGTATCTGTAGTACAATCGTACTTTCTTTCCAATATAGTCGTGTGTGTGCGTTCTAAAACTAGTATTATTGCTAAAAATTGTTTTCTGTAAGTTTTAAACAAATGTTTTTATCTTCAATAAACAAGCAATTAATTTTATTTACATATATTTTTGTTTTGTTATTTCATACTCATATAATCACTTGTCAATATTTATTTTTCTCTTCATTGTTCGTTTAAAATATTCATGTTCATTCATACAAATTAATCTAATAGACAAGAGGCAGTTAAATTTAACTTATTTAAGTAAATGCCTGACAATATTTATTGTTGTTGTTGTTTTAAAAGATTTAAACACAGACTGGTCAACTAGTTGTTTTCTGTGTTTCGTCAATAAATTTGTGCCTGTCGGTATGTCAACGTTTTATTGATAAAATATACATATAGATGCATATAGTAGAGAAAGAAATTTTAGTCATAGTTAGAGGTGCTGGGTAAAGTTGCTTGTTGACTGGCGTCGTCTAACACTATGACGCCATTTCTTACAGTGACGACAGACAGAAAGACATACATAATAAATTAATTAAAATTGATGACCATTCTAGCACAGGTCTTTAAAGAGTTTGAAAATAATAAATCGTCTATGATTGTATTATTTTTATAAATATTGGGTTTGATTTTAAATATTGTTAAAGGTTTAGTTGGCAATGCGAATGAACTTTATATTGATATTTTTTTAATTTTTATACATATCCTGCAATTATGTTTTTTAGTATGAATACAGGGTTTGATTTTGAATATATTTAAAGGTTTAGTTGGCAATGCGAGTGATATTTATATTCATTATATGTACTATATCATTATAATGTTATAAATCTCTTGTGATTATGTTCTTTGTATGAATACAGGGTTTGCTTTCAAATATATTTAAAAGTTTAGTTGGCAATGCGTACAAAAGTTATTTTGATATTTTCATATTTTCAAAAAACTGTTGCTTGCTCTTAAAAAATCTTTTGCTAAATCTTATTTATGTTAATTGAAAGAAAAAAATAGCTATTAAATTTTAAGTTGGTAATGCGAAAATTCTAAAAAAAAATTATTATATAAATAAATTAATTCAAATTGCTGACCATTTTAGCACAGGTCTGTAAAGAGTTTGAAAATAATAAATCGCCTGTGATTGGGCTTGATTTCAGATATTGTTAAATGTTTAGTTGGCAATGCGAATGAACTTTATATTGATATTTTTTATATTTTTGTGATTTATATCTCTTGTGTTCTTTGTATGAATACAGGGTTTGATTTTAAATATATTTAAATATTTATTTAAAGGTTAGTTGGCAATGCATATAAAAGTTTTTTGAAATTTTCGTATTTTTAAAAACTTGTTGCTTGCTATTTAATAATTTTTTAAAACATTTTATTTACTCATGTTAATTTTTAAAATCTTTTAGCTATTTTATTTTAAGTTGGTAATGCGAAAAATCTAAAAATTAAAAAAAAAAGAATTTTTTTATTTGATGTCTGTTTTTGTGTATTTTTCACTAATTTTTACTTCAAGTATTTAACTTATCCCTTATCTATTGCATTAGTTGGCAATGCAAGTTTTTCATTTTCACAAAAACAACACTTCCTTCTAGCACTTCTTAGTGTCATTTTGAATCAATTTAACGAATAAATATTTTCTCATAATTTTTATTATTTTTTTTAACAAAATTTGTTCAAAATAATCAAGCCTGGGTGTTTTATTAAAAAAAAATAGAAATAAATCATTTATAATTCATGCCTTTAAGGAAAAATGTGCTGTTTTTTTTTTTCAAACCATTAAAATCAATTCTTTATTATTTTCGGCTTCATTTGTTGTTAAAGATACAAATTGTTGTTAAAAATACAAATTATCTATCATTCGGGCATTTGTTTCTATTACAAAGAATTTAAAGCCGAAAAAACAAATAGACAATAGCAATTGTTTGTTTGTTTGGCGGTTTAATTGGTTTAAATATTTTACGAAGGCGTTGCTGACTTTAATGAAGATTCAAAATCGTTTAATTTTTTTTTTTTTATGTGTAACAACGACGACTTTGTGGTAATCATTGTGCAAATAAACGTTGAAGTTTTCTAATTAGTTCTAATATTTACTCTACAATATTTGCTTTTTTTCTTGTTATTTAACGTCTTTCAAATATAAGGTGATTTTTTAAAGTTTGGTTTTACAACGAGAGAAAAAATACTTTATATATTTTTAGTCGTTTACTTATAAACAAATACCGTGACAAGGCCCTTCCATATCGGAAAATCAGACATTGGGGAAAACAGGCAGGTCAATAAAAATTAAAAACAATAGATTATACTAACAAACTGTCGACGACAATGCTTTATCATAATTCAATTTGAGAAATTTCTTATAAAACTTCGCAAATGTGACTTAATGAGTTCTCTGGGAGATAAGAGTTTCAGTGAACAAACCCCTCTATCTCCAGGATTAGAAACAGCAGTCCTACTAGTTAAAAAAAAGAAAAAAACATTGCAGATTATGTTGTAATATATAGGAAAACTTTTTTATCGCATGCTATATTTTTTTAAAAACGTATTTTATTATCAAAATTATATTTTATTCATCAAAATTATATAATTTTTTACTCATCAAAATTATACTATACATTAGTCTTTCCTTATGAAAGATTGTTTACTAGGGTTTCCAATCGATTAACTTTTAGTCGATTAATCGATTATTTTTTTTTTTGGATTACGTCATAAATATTCAACTATGTATTTATTTTATATGAACAGTTCTTTCCTAATGAAAGATTGTATACTAGGGTTTAGTCGATTAATCGATTATTTCATATATTTTTCCTCCTAATGAAAGATTGTTTGCTTGTAAATTTAATACATTTTTTCCCAAAAAAGTAGTATTTTTTTTCATTTCAACAGAATCCTAAGATTTATTACTTAATTCAATGCGTATGTTTTTTTTTTCAAAGCAAAACGGGTCTGTTTCTTTTTGTTCTCAGGATACGTGACTTGACATTTCCTTTTTAACTTCCCATCTCTACCTGGCATCTGATCTAGTTTAAATTTTCATGTAACAAAAGATCATCTTATTACAATCATGTACAGACAGTCATAAAAACACCTGAAGTCTATGACTACAAATTGGTAATGAAACTTGCAACAACAATGTCTTCGACAAAAATGATGCGTCATCTATTCATTCATTCATATTTTCAGGCCTGCTACTGATCAGTGTGTTTAATTTCCTAAACAAATCATTAGGAATTCTAAATGCGTTTGTCTGCAGTAACAAACATACAAGATTGAGATCACTAAAATCTAAAGCAGGTAGTGAAAAACATTAGCCGTGTTTTTTCTTATTAATACAAAAACAAAGCAATTAAATTTTGGTTTAAAAGAAAGATGTGGAAAATTTTTGGAAAATGTGAAACTAAATTTCTTTTCTTTTGCTGGAATACATTATTTGCTATTAATAAAGCCATAAAGATTAAGATTATAATATTTTTTCCAAGGATTTTTTTCGTCTTTCTGCTGCTAAGCCGCCAGCAGTTTAAACTTGTTTGGAGTTTTGTTTAAAGTTGTTTAATTCTAGGAAAGAAAAAAATCTTTAAAGATTTGAAAAAAAACCAAAAATATTTAAGTGTCTGCCAGCCAGCGAATTACAGTGTTGAAAAGCTGCAATGTCTTAATTTGTATAAACGAGGGCGGTTTTAAAATTAATAAAGTGAAATTTAAAACCTAAAAGCGAAATTGGTCGTCGTTATGTGATAAAAAACGTTTGTTTACAGTATCTATATTCATCCAACCAATACTTAAACTGACTACTAGAACCTTCTCTATGACAGTCTAGGAAAGGTTTGGGTCCGGTACAGATTTGTGTAGCATCTACCAGTTCTGATTACTGCTTCAATACAATGTGTCGACATACAAATGACAATTTTACTATCATGGTTGCTTGGAATACGATCCACAAACCATTTCCAAAGGGTTGGATTCGGGAAACTAAACTCTTCCTCGATAAGCACAAAAAAGGCAAAATTGTTTTATAACCACAACGTGGCACACTCTATTGTACTGAACAAATAATAAGCAAGAATTTGTCGTACGTGGAATTATCTATTCCCGTGATGTCGCCCTACTTAGTCAGTAATCGCACTCTGAAAGTCCTAAGGTTTCAGTTGTAGAACCTCAGGCAATCTTAGAGGTTTGGTTTCATCATAATTCTCGTATTGTAATTCATCAAGGAGGTGGCAGCTTTCGTAAAAGTATAAGGTAAGATGTTAAATACCACCTAAACCCCGCATCAGTTGCTACCCAACATCGGACGACCTTAAAGATCGATATCTGGGATTTGGGTTACAATCAAGGTCATCACCCTCGAAGGGGTCTAGTTATAACCAAACACTTTGTCGAGTACTGTTTTGATTCCGAAAGTACTTTTTTCAATTTCAGGCCTTTCGGTGATTCGGTTTTATTATATTCCCTTCCAAGAAGGCAAAGATCTCGAAGAAGTCAAGGCCCCGGAGGGGTGAAATAATCGGAATAGTAACGAAAAATGATGGTCGGTTAATTTTGAAACATTCCCGTATTTTTATAAATTAAATAAGAAGGAGATTTCTTTTTGCCAAAATATTAAAAATGACGACTTGATTTGCTCTTCATCAACCAAAAGCAACAGGCTACAAAACGGCAAAAAAATCACATCTGCAGACATATTTTTTTGCCATCTTTCGATACAATTTATTTTGGTTTATTTGTCACTTTCGCATACAAACAAATGTTCTCGAAAAAAAAAGAAAAGTAAAGCAAAACATTGCTTCATGTCATAAATATTTTATAATCACAACAAATTAATTCATCAAAAATTGAGAGGCAAAAAAATAAACATGTCGTTGTAGAGCACAAAGTGACTTAAAGACTGAGTGATATGGATATTCGCAACAGGAAATGTTACAAACTTTAAATGAGATCATTTCAAATTCAAGACATGCAACGGAAATCTTCGTGAATTTTTTTTTTTCCTTTGCAAAACATCAACAACATGTTTTTTGAAGCTAAATTGGATGAAAAAAGTTGTATAAATAATAAATTATTTGCAATACAAACACAGTTATCGTAAGAAATCTCTTAACTTATAGAAAAGGTATATTTTTAGTACTTTTTTATTTATAAGTACTTAACTCATTTTCTTATGTTTAACATTTTTACTGAATTTAATAATTTAATAATTCATAAAGGTTCATTTCAAAAATGTATTTTTTTAAACTTTTTAAAAAGTAGTGTTTTTTAATACTTTTATAAAAAGTAGTATTTTATACTACTTTTTTATTTTGTTTCATTTTATCAAGAAAATAAAATTGGGACTAGTGCTTTAATAAAAACAAAATATTAAAACAAACTAATAATTTTAACTACTTTTTAAAAACAAAAAAAAATGTACTAAAATGTTAAACAATAATTAAAAAAATTTAAACAATTTTCTACTATCCTTAATATAACTCAAACATATTTTTTAATATTTAAATATTTTTGTGCTAAAAGCAAAATATTTTTTTTTTAATTTTTTGAAAAAGTATTATATTTTACTACTTTTTTATTTAAATTTTCTAACAAAAAAATGGGACTTGTGCTTTAATAAAAATGAAATATTAAATCTAAACAATTTATAGAATGTTAAAAAGTTAAAAATTTCAGTACTTTTTTCAAAAACTAAATTTTATACAATAAATAAAAAAATTTGAACAATTTTCTACTATCCCTACTATAACACAAACATTTTTATTAAAATTAAAATATGTTTGTGTTGAAAACAAATAAATTTTTTTTAAAAGTAATCTTTTTTACTACTTTTTTATTTTATTTAATTTTACTAACAAAAAAACGAACTTGTGCTTTAATAAAAACTGAATATTAAAACAAACGAAACAATTTATAGAGTATGAAACAGTTCAGAATTTTAACTATTTTTGAAAAAAGTCTAAAATGTTGTTCAATAATTAAAAAAATTTAAACAATTTCCTACTATCCTTAAAACAACTGAAATATATTCGTTACAATTAAAATATAAAATATAAAACAAAAAAAAGTAAAATGTTCTGAAAGCTTGCTGAAAATTCTACTTTTATTTAAATTTTTATTAAAAATAATATTTTCTTAATTTAACAAAATAGTAGTTAAATTTTACTACTTTTTTATATTTTTATTTTTACCAATCAGAGATGTTAATAACTTACTAATTTAGGACCGTGCTAAAAATTAAGAAAAATTTCGTTTTAGACAAACATAAGCTCTAAAAAAGTACTTATTTCTCAGTACTTTTCCCAAAATATACCAAAACCGCAAATTTGAAAAAGTATGAATATACTAAATTGTTGTCGTAATTATGTACATATATAGAAGTTTTAATACATCTGTATTAAATGTTAAGGTTTATTAAGCTTTTTTGAAAAAAGTAGTACTTTTACTACTATTTAAATAAATTTTTTTTTTAACAAATTAAAGAATTTTTTAATTTTAAGCTTATATCATGAGTTTTAAAAGTTTTTCAAGTTTCTTAAACTTTTTTTTTGGAAAAGTAGTATTTTTTCTACTTTTTTATTTACAATTTTTTTTATTTTTTTTTAGTAATTTAAAGCTTAAGCCATTAATTTAAATAAAAATAAATTGAAAACATTTTTATTAAAAAGACCTAGAGCTGAAAAACTTAATTATAAAATTATCAAAAAGGTCAAAAAATACAATAATTGCTTAAGACATTACTTTTTGAAATTTTTAAAGCTTAACTTCTACCATTTTTTAAACGTATAAACACGTGAAATTAAATTTTCATTTTATTTTCTTAATAAACAGTTGGATGCGTTTTGTTCAAAAATAATTTTTTAGTTTTCTTTTTAAAAGGTAGTATTTTTACTACTTTTTTCAAAACAAACGTAAAACTCTCAATAATTGTTGGAGAATTCCAGGGACCGGTTTTCGACAAGGCAATTAGTATTTTTACTACTTTTTGAATTTATAAATTTTTTTTTAACAAATTAAAATTTTTAGTAATTTAAAGCTCAAGGCTTTACTTTTTGAAATTTTTAACACTTATCTACTGAAATTAGATTTCTCATTTTATTTTCTTAATATAGGTCCAAAAAAAAATTTTAAGGTACTTTTTAAAAAGTAGTTTTTTTTTACTACTTTTTTAAAAGAAATGTAAAACTCTCGATATTTGTTGGAGACTTGGTAAGACCAGTTTCTACAAGGCAAGTTTTCATAAGAAAGTTTGCATTTTTGTCGGAGAGAAAAAAAAGTAAAATTAGTCTGTACTCCTGCCGCTTTCACAAAAGTAACTCTGTTGAAAGCAGGTCCAAATGACATAAATATGTATTTGAAAACCATAAGATTTACCAAAATAATTTAGTGGTTTTCTTTTTCAAGAATAAAGTGAATATTTTCAGAATTTTTAAAAGTCACCCAACGACTAAAAGTTTTCAATATAATTACAAACCCCCCGAGTGACATAGATTTTGTTAAACATCATTTAGTCATGGTATTTTTCAAAACATAATTAATGTCAAAATTGTTTTGTTTCACGTGCATTTTTTTTTTTTAAGGGGAATACTTAGACCTAAAAATAATTTTCGTGTTAAGAAAAATGTTAGAAATACTAGAAAACTTTAAAGAAACGACGCTATTCCCAAAACGAAATTGTCACATAAATTTTGAAGAAATATTTCTATAGTTTTCAAATTAAAAGGGGCAGAAAAAAATCCCGTTTGTTTTTATTGCTTCAAATGTGCTAAGAAAGATGACGGCGCCGAAACCAAGAAAAAGAAATTATATTGACAAAAAAAAAACAAAAAACACACATAAATTTCGCAATACAAAGCACCAAATGAGACAAATTCAAATAGACAGACGGCCACCAAAAGCTAAAAATAAATATAACGTAGAGAGCAGCAAGGAAACATAACAACAACAACAAAAAAGCACACTAAATAAATTTTTGTTTAAATGGGGTCCCAACCGGTGTTGAACATGTTTTCTTTTAAAATGATTTTATTTTATTTAGTTTTTTGTATGATTAATACAAAAATAAACTTGAGGATTCTTTACTATCTGCTGAAAAATAAAACTACATACTTTGTTATTTGATTGTCGTCTACAGATGTTTGATTGTGTGAAAGAGATACTAAGGTTATGCGTAAGACAGAAGAGGCCGGCAAATAATTCAATGCAACTTGTTGATTTGTAAAGAAAAACATAATTAAATTTTTTAAATAAAAAACGCAGCCAAATCTTAAAATATCCTAATGCTTTCTTACGAATATTAAACATTTGGTATTTAGTTGGCAATGCGTAAATGTTTCGATTTGTGATAAGCAACAAAAAAAATATATTTTCTTAAATCATATACAAATAAGAATACATAAAGCATAACAGCAATTCTTTTACTCATAATTTTTTATACAGATTGGCAACGCGGCCTTTTAAAATTTACATTTCTGAGCTTTAAAAGGATAATTTAAAAAAGTAGGAAATGTAAAATGCAAGAAACATCTATATAAGACAATAAAAAAAACTAAAAAAATTAAAAAATTGAAGATAATAAATTATTTTTAGATGGTAACCCTTTCCTTAGTTGGTAAATCTTTCACAAATTTGGAATAAAGAAGAATCGCGTTGCCAATGTATAGTGCTTTGATGTAATTTTTAAGTCTTGAATCGAATAAATTGAGGGAATAATGAAGTGTGGGGTAATAATGAAATTTGGAGCGCTCTCTTTCTTTGTGACTTTATAACGATAGCATACGTTCTCAGAGATCGGGACTACCCGAAGTCAAATAGCCTAAATATTCAGGGAAATCAATAGAAAAGCAAACAACGTATCATTTTTGAAAATTAACCTTCAAAAACGTGCTTTTATTTAAAATTTTCAAATACAAACATAAACTCAGAAAGCAAAAATGTTGAAGCAGTGGCCGGCCCATCTAATTTAAGAGAGATAAACCAAAGTGGCTTTTAGTTGCTCTTAAACCATAACAATTCCAAAAGAAACCCTGCCATAGCCAACGAGTAACCCACAGCCAAGAGCATGGCTGGCATTTGAAAATATTCTATGGACAAGGGCTCCACACAACGATGTTCCGTTGGAAAGTAGTGCAAATAACCGGATAGTATACCTTCGTCCATGGCCTTGGCATAAATATGCAGATACAAACCACTTTCCACAATGCGCTTTATAAAATCATTCAAAAGATGCTGAAATGGCCAATCTGGATTCATGGGTATGCCGCCTAGAACTTTATTGATGGGTGAGATACCCTTTAAGATCTTCATGCGGGGACGTAATAGATATTTCTGTTGATGTAAATAGAAATCCACTTTATCGTATTGACTGTAGTAGGCATAATGAGGATCCAAATTGCCACGATGCAAAAGCAAAACCTCTTGGGACACCACTCTTAGTTGTTGCATAATAATGGGATCATTTTCGGTATTGTTGAGGAGATAGTGTTCAAACTCATCGACCATTATGGAGATATTGTGATCCGCCAAATGCTGTAAAGTTTTGACGTCATGAAAGTAGAGACGACTAAATAGGAGACTGGATAAAACCGACAAATACCAATTGGCTACAACAAAACCCACTAATATCATTAAAATTTCCAAAAATCGGCGATAACGTCCTTTAATGTGGCTCAATTGAAAAGGCAAATACAATACTGATAATACAGCAAATAACATATGCAAACTGCCATTCCAGGAGCCATGCTGCAAACGATGTACCAGCGATAGGGTGATGACTTTGTAGAAAAAGCTGCAGGTTACTATGGACCACACATCAAACTGGAAGGGTTTTAAAAAGTAATAGAATTTGGGCAAGGGCTTATCGTAGGGCACCATTAAATAGCTATCGGTTATCTCTTCGGGATCACTGATCACATATCGCTCGTGAAAGGGTAGAGCATCTCCACAAATATCTAATTTTTTGTCATTTATAAATTTCACACAATCCAATTCGTTATACGACTCCAAATTGGTGACAATAAAAGGCTTCAGGGAGGCATTATAGTGTTGCACAAATAGATTTATAATGGTGCCGTAATAACCTTTCAAAGTTACTGTATGATTGCTTTCCTCATAGTGTATATAAGCGCGTGGAGGATTGGACACCATGGAACAAGTTATAGGGTAACCTTGTAAATCTTGCCATTTACTAGTTTGTTTTAAGAAATCTTCAATAGTTAAATTCCACATAATTGTTTTTGTTAAATGCTGTAAAGTTAAAGTATTTTCCTCATAATCCATTAGCAAACTTTGCCAAAAGCCATTAGCATGCAACCAGTTAATTAGTTGCAAGGCATGTGTATGCTGCTGCCTTATAGAAGCTTTGATAAAAATTATTTTACTCAATTGAACTCCTTTTAGCGTATGTTTTACAATATTTACCAGTTGATGAGTTGTGGGGTACTCCACTCCTAACAAAACTACGCTTAAAATGTTGCTGCTAAAAAGATTTTTTAACTGCCAATTTATCGCATCCTTTATTATTAGCAGCGGAGGTATATTTATGTTAAAACTTTTAAAAGATTTAAATATTAAATCTGAAAAGTCATATAGAGCTACTGTGTCAACTTGCAGCCAGCTCTCCATGGATTTTAATTTTGTTAAAGACAAATTTTCTTGCAGAATTTGTAAAAGTTTCTGAACTTTTTTTGAATCTGAATTCCATGCTGTTAAATTAAAGTGATCAACGGCTTTATAAACATAAGGAGTAGCCAGGTACTCCTTGGATTTCCTGGCCCTAATATTTACAGTCATATTTTCAGGCTTAACCAGTTTTGAGTTTAGATTTTGATTACTGCTTAATGTGCCTACACTTCGGTCAGCTATTCGTAAAATCTCTTTGAAATTTTGTTGGCAATTCTTTTTATTAACATTATTTTTGAACTCCATCTCTCCAAGTTGCTCACTAACAACACCAATTATTATGACAGCTATTAAAAACAGATGACGATGATTATCCATTGTTTCAAAATTTTTTTAGACACAACCGCTTCTGTGCTGCGAATGCTACACGCGTAACTAAATGTTGTTTAACCATTAACTACGTTTAAGAAGTGTTGCACCATTTATTTAAGCAATGGTTGTACAATTTATATAATTAATTATTTTTATAGTTAAATGTAGAGCTATAGTACTTAATTGTTTGAATATACCAAACGCTCTCCCTCTTCTCCCTAAGGGAATTAATGATTTACTGCACAGGCCATAAATATTCTGTGTGATTGTGTCATAAAATGAATATTAGACAGAATCAAATAATGAAATATACTTATATACAAATATACTTTATAGATGGTTTTTTAATGGCGTTGCCAAATTTTATTTCTTAATATTCTTCTCTATCTTTTAAGTTTGTTATAATTTATTCAAATTATTACAGTTTATAGAATTCGCATTGCCAACAAAATAAAATAAATTAAAAACATTTCAATTCTTATATTTTGATTTAAAAAGATTAATTTTCATAGAATATTTAAAAAAACCGCATTGCCAACTTTTTCAAATTTTATTACTTTAGACTTCTCGAAAACAGTATTCTAACTAAATTCCTAATTCGCATTGCCAACTTGATACTTTTTTATACTCAATTACAAATTACAAATTATTTTTCATACAAAACTTCCAAGAAAATAATCAAGTTATTTAAAAAAAGTCGCATTGCTAATTGACCAATTGGCATAGAAAGGCTATTCTGGGCTAGACTTGAAAATTTATAAAAAATGTTATAGAAATCAAATTTATACAAAAAATTCTAACAAATTTATTCCCAAAAACTTTCTATAAAATTTATACGAAAAATTTTTCTATAAAATTTATACGAAAAATTTTTCTATAAAATTTATACGAAAAATTTTTCTATAAAATTTATACGAAAAATTTTTCTATAAAATTTATACGAAAATTTTTTATATAAAATTTATACGAAAAATTTTTCTATAAAATTTATACGAAAAATTTTTCTATAAAATTTATACGAAAAAATTTTCTATAAAATTTATACGAAAAAAATTTCTATAAAATTTATACGAAAAAATTATCTATAAAATGTATACGAAAAAATTTTCTATAAAATTTATATTAAATTTTCTATATAATTCATACGAAAAAATTTTCTATAAAATTTATACGTAAAAGTTTTCTATAAAATTCATACGAAATAGTTTTCTATAAAATTCATACGGAAAAATTTTCTATAAAATTTACACGAAAAAATTTTCTATAAAATTTATACGTAAAAGTTTTCTATAAAATTCTTACGAAATAGTTTTCTATAAAATTTATACGAAAAAATTTTCTATAAAATTTATACGAAACAATATTCTATAAAATTTATACGAAAAAATTTTATATAAAATTTATACGAAACAATTTTCTATAAAATTTATACGAAAAAATTTTCTATAAAATTTATATTAAATTTTCTATAAATTTTCTATAAAATTCATACGAAAAAATTTTCTATAAAATTTATGCGAAAAAATTTTCTATAAAATTTATGCGAAAAAATTTTCTATAAAATTTATGCGAAAAAATTTTCTATAAAATTTATGCGAAAAAATTTTCTATAAAATTTATGCGAAAAAATTTTCTATAAAATTTATGCGAAAAAATTTTCTATAAAATGTGTACGAAAAAATTTTCTATAAAATGTATACGAAACAATTTTCTATAAAATTTATACGAAAAAAATTTTCTATAAAATTTATACGAAAAAATTTTCTATAAAAATTATGCGAAAAAATTTTCTATAAAATTTATGCGAAAAATTTTCTATAAAATTTATGCGAAAAAATTTTCTATAAAATTTATGCAAAAGAATTTTCTATAAAATTTATGCGAAAAAATTTTCTATAAAATTTATGCGAAAAAATTTTCTATAAAATTTATGCGAAAAAATTTTCTATAAAATTTATGCGAAAAAATTTTCTATAAAATTTATGCGAAAAAATTTTCTATAAAATTTATGCGAAAAAATTTTCTATAAAATTTATGCGAAAAAATTTTCTATAAAATTTATGTGAAAAAATTTTCTATAAAATTTATATGAAAAACTTTTCTATCAAATATATACGAAAAAATTTACTATAAAATTTATACGAAGAAATTTTCTATAAAATTTATAAAAAATTATATGAATTTTAATTTTATTTGAACTGTTTGAAATTAATAAATTAATTATTTAGGCTTAAGTTCTTAATATAAAGAGATAAAGAAAAATTAGACACCAGCAGAGTGGAATGCATTTTCAAAAATTGATATTGTGAAAATTTTTAAAAGTGGAATAGCTGTTTTTATTACTCCTTGAAATCCTTGTTTTAAATTTTTTTTTTTTTTATTTTAAAAATTTGGAGTTGCCAACAATTTTTAATATTATAAAATTTTATGATTTCTTTATAATTTGCTGTAAGACTTATTGAATAGTTTTGGTTTTACAGCAAATTTATTTTTAAAAGGTTTATAACTGTGGCAGTTTTGCTATATCGCGTTGCCAACCTTGTATACGTTTTGCTTTTATTCAGATAAATAGACTATATTTTTTTCTTGTTTGTAGTTAACATTTTCAGAGTTCTTTCTTAAGTTTTTTAAAAAAACTTGTGTTGCCAATTTTGAATATTAAAATATTTTTGATGTATCCTTTAAGTATAGCCAACCTTCTATAAATTTTGCATCTATAAAAATGTAGTTAATTTAATTTTTTTATTTTTATTAAACATTTTGCAGAAATTCCAAAAATCTATTTTTTTAGTTTTTAAAAGGCTCACGCGTTACCAATTTTTAAAAATTCAACATTTGGGTACAAATTTCAAAAATTATATGTCCTTATATTGTAACTTTTATCTAAATAAATATTTTTAAATGTGTTTCTAACAAATCCACATTGCCAACTTATAACTTTATGAACCGAAATGTTTAAGCCAACTAAGCCCTTTTAATTTATTTCTATAAATATCTAACTGCCAGTTGTTGACTTTAAAGCTTCCATACTTTGTTTTATGTAATTAACAGCTTAAAGTTTTTATGTTTGCAGTTGATGGGATACATAATTATTTCAAACGATTACTGGCTTCTTGAGCTTTAGTATTTTATTTTTTTTTTTTTTTTTTGAAATTAGATTAATTAGAAAACATATGTGATTAGTGGTTTTTATTTCTTAGAAAAGCGTAGACGATAAATTTAATAATAAAGGTTAGTTTTTAGACCATTTTCTGCTTTAATGATTATCATGTATTTGAGACAAAAATGTTTTTTTGAAAAATTTAAACCCCAATCACTTGATTTAAAATCAATTAATATCAAATTAGAACAATTTAGGAGGAATATATATGTAGTGAATTAAAATTAAAAACCAATAGTAATAACGAACACATGTCACAATAAAACAATAATTGAAATACAAAATAAATGAAATACAAAAGAGAAAGAGGAGAGGGGGACCATAAAAAAAAACAAAAAATTTAAAAAATGTCATTTATGTGTATATTTCTTGAAAAATTTATATGAAAGCAATAATTTAAAAGTAAATTAAATGTGGGTGTGTAAAATTTTATTGAGTAAAAATATTTTTTTTTTAACTGATTCATTCATGAATGAAATCTTATGGTAAAAAAACGAAGAAATTTCGTCAATTTTAAAATTTAAAAAATTATTTCATATACCTTTTTTGTGAATCAATTTAATTGCCTGCACCTCCTCATTTGGAAAGCATCTTTTGGAATTTTAAAAGTCTTTGTAGATATATTTCTTTATTCATGCTTTTTTCAAACTAAATGATTGCTCACCTTTTATCGTGTTTCTTGATAGCTTTTTTGGTGTTGTCTACCTTATCTACGCCCTAAAGTCTTTAAAAAACGCAGACACACTCATAATTTTTTTAGGTTTTTAGGCCGCAAAATTAGGAACTTCCTGTTAAGATGAATTAGCGATCCAAAGCATTAAAGCAGCCGCATAAATGAATGAATCAATGAAATGCTAGCTTAGTTTTTTTTGGATAAAGGCTGGTTGTTAATGATTAAGTTTCTTTTTTTCTTTTTAAGCTTAAATCTTAGCTACTTAAAAAATTTTTTTGCTGCTTAAATTATTCCACGATTAAAGCAGAAGTAAACCGCAGCAAAATCTTATCATTCATTTAATGAGCTGAATTTAATACTAAATCTTGCAAATCTAATCGAATTATTTCGAAAAAATATATAAGCTGGCACTTTTTCATAAAAAATCTGCCTCAAAATTGGCAACGCTAGTTCTTTAAACTGGTCATAACTTATCAAATGGTCTTCATCTTATAATAAGCAACAATTTATTAAATGGTATGAATATACTAGGTAGAAGGTAAATTTAAAAAAAATTGGCAACGCGATTTTTTCAATTTGCCTAAAATTTAAGCTGAGCTTAATATTTCGAAGAAAAAAATAGAAACTGGAATTTTCTACAATAAAACTGAAAAACAATAAAAAAACTGACCCCAAATTGGCAACGCTAGTTCTTTAAACTTATCATAAATTCTCAAAATGTTCTAGTTTTATCTTATCATAAGCAATAATTTATTAGGTTGTATGAATTTACTCCAAAGAAGGTAAATTTAAAAAAATTGGCAACGCGATTTATTTCAATTATTAAAAATTTGCCCAGAGTTTGACCTGAGCTTAATATTTCGAAGAAAAAATAGAAACTGGTATTTTTCTATAATTAAACTAAAAAAAATGAAAAACTGACACAAAATTGGCAACGCCAGTTCTCTAAACTTGTCATAAATTCTCGAAATGTTCTAGTTTCATCTTATCATAAGCAACAATATGATAAATTGTATAAAGAAACTTCCAATAGAGTAAAGTTAAAAACAAATTGGCAACGCGATTTTTTCAATTGCTACAAATTTGCCTAAAGTTTCAGCTGAACTTAATAATTTGAAAAAAATATAAACTGGCACTATATTCTATAATAAAAATAAAAAATATCCTTAAAATTGCCAACGCTACTTTTTTGACTTGTCATAAATTATCAAAATGCTCCAGTTTCATCTTATAATAAGCTACATTTTAATAAATTGTATGACGAAATGCCAGTAAAGTTAAAAACAAATTGGCAACGCGGCTGGCCTCTCTAGGTGTTTGGTCAACCTGCAATGGCCGGGAGGAAACTGGCGGCTGAACAATTTTAAGTAATTTTTACTTGGAAACATGACAGCTTTAAAGCATTTTTGGTTATACGTTTCAATTGCAAACTTCGCATGTCTTACTTAGTCCGCGGAGGTGTTAACCCAGTGATAATCCCTGGTGTTCATGATTTTTGTCCATATTTCCTCTTCGATTTCATTTGATCCGAATTCACAAAATAGTTATGGTCCAACCATGAATGTACTTGCTGCCCTTCTGGCCAAACTCTGTGCCATTTTGTTGGTCCGGAAACGCAGCAGAGAGTAACCCCCACGATAGCTTGGGGATGAACTCACATATGAACTAAGAGAATATAGCTATTCTCTCTCACATTCTTTAATGGCTTTAATCTCTGCTTGAAATATAATAGGGATTATTCCCATAGACTCATAATAGTTGGTCCAAACATTAAGGGAAAAATAAATCTATTTTTTCCGATTTAAACAGTTTTTACTTTCCAAGTTTAACTAATCTTGTGCTTAATCGAAGATTAATTTTATTAAATTTTCATATTTAACAATAATTTTTATTTGTAATGCCTGACATTTTGTAGTTTTAAAAACACACTGTTCAACTTAAGTTAAACTTAAGGTTTTAAGATTTTGTAGAAAAATTATAATTAACTATAGTTTAGCTTATGTTAAACAAAAAATTTAAAACAAAGCTCGAGCATAAGTTAGAAAATTATAAATATAAAGGTTATTGGTAAATTATTCTGCTTCAGTATTTTTTTTTAAATTTAATTGAACTCTAGTTAAGTCCGGTTTAGAACGAGATTAATTCTAAAATTACTTTAAAATGAACGATTAACTTAATTTTTTTACGAATATCAAGTTATACATTTTTAGACTTTTTATTTGTAAAGTTTAACTAAACCTAAGTTAAACTTGAGTTTAACGCTTTAAACTTATATCATAATTAAAATAAAATGTTAATTAAACACATTGGTGAATCTTTGAGTTTCTTGTTGGTTTTTTGTTGTCAATATTTTATTAAACCTTGGTAAAACTGGGTTTAGTTTAACTAAAAAATATATATTAAATTTGTTTTCTTTAATTTTGAAGTATGTGCTTTAAATCTAGGAGTTTTTTTAACAGTTATTTATAATATTATTTCAATATTATTTTACTTTTTTATTAAAAAGAAATTATATGCTTATTCTTTTGTGTTAACTATAGTTTAAACTTGATAATAAATCATTATTGTGCTCGAATAAAAAACTGACTACGAATTCAATCAATGAGTTTAACCATCAATGACTTTACTTTTACTGATGTTTTTATTTTAAAACGCAGAATACTGAAATATCATTTGGAAGTTTAATGTGTGATTTTTGTTAACTTTATCAAAACTTTGTACCCACTGTGTTTGTGACATTAAAGTCGGTATTGGTTTCTAAATACACATATGCACGTTTAATTGTAGTTGTATAAATAATTAGAGGTACCCAATTAATACTTCTGTAGCTAGCTTTCTTGTTTTGGCAAAAAATTATCTGTTTTCTATGACTCATGTTTCTAATGTTTCAAAATAAACTTGCGTTAAAGTAATTTAACAAAAATAAAACTCCCATTTAGAGTTGTGTTCTTAAGACATATTTTTGGAATTGTTAAATTTTTTTAAATAAATATTTTAATTAACTTTAAATTGAAATAACAAATGGTTGGAAAAAGAAAAAAATTACTGTTGTTTTTGTACAAAAATTTTATAATGATGTTTTTAAGGTTTTTTTATTTCTCTTTAATTGTTTTAAACAAATTTTGTTTATTTTTTAAAATTACTATGTTTTTTATTTTAGTTACTTCTGGCAGTCTTCCTCTTAAAAAAATATATTTTTATATATAATTAGGTAGTTTAAAATTCAATTAACATTTTTGCCAAATTTCAAATTACTAGACACACACGAACCTCAACTAAAAATTAAGGAATGAATTTTTTTTAAATGTTCAAAAGGCATTAATTAATAATTAATGAAATCATAGTATAGGAAATTTAATGAAAATTGAAATTAACCAAAGGTTAACCTAAAATTAGTTATTAATTTTCGAAATGGTCTTCGTAAAAAAATTTTAGAAAAAATTCAAACCTGGGTTTAACTTGAGATCAACTTAACATTAATTACAAAAAGCTTAGCGATTAGGAACTTATTTTTTTCCTTTAGAGTTTAACTTGAGTTTATCATTACAATTCATAGAATTGCTTGCAATTTTGAAAAAATAACAAATAAAGCTAGATATTGTGTTACCCTCGTATGTTTTTTCGAAAATTTATTTAAAAATCTTTTGTAAAAATTTTTTTTAATGTTTTATAAATTTTTTTGTAAAAATTGTTTGGAAAATTTTTTTGAATAAAAATTTTAATCTTTTTAAAAATTATTTGATTTTTTTTTTTAATTGGAACTTCCTGCAATCTACATTGCTTTAGAATCACAAGCAACATATCGCAAGATTAATTGTATTTAAACAAGTATTATTTAAATTCTTAAAATCAATTGTTATATTATAGTTATTTTTTATTTAAACTTTAGTTAAACCTCCAGTTAATTAATCTGCAAAATATTTAAAAATAAAAGTTTAACACATTTTAAAATAAAAGTTCCAATTAACAAAATTATATTAACATTATTTGGCCAATAAGTATTGAATTAAAAGTATGAACAACATTTTTAACACTTTAAGGTATGCAGATTCAGTTAAACTCGAGTTTAACTGTTTACAAAAAAATTTAAAATGATTTATTTACAAAATTGCACAAAAGTACAATCAACGATTTCTATAAAGCAAATTAGAAATTTAGCTAAAAAAATTAAAGTTCTATTAAACTTAATTAAACTGTAGTTTAAAGATAAGTCTTAACATTATGTTTAATTTCACATACAAAACTAACTTAGAAAATAAATTAGCAAATTTTTTTTAATAAATTTATTATTTTAAGCGTGCCTGAAGACTTAACCATAGTTTAACGAAAGTTCAACTTAAGATTAAAAAAATTTAAACTGATAGTCTTGTAATTTTTATAAAAACTATATAATAATTTTATCTATTTTTAATCATTTTGTTAAGAAAAATAAAATAAACTTTAGTTAAACTCTAGTTAATATGTTAACATTAAAAGAGATGATGTTTAACGAAGTTTATCTTCAGATTAAGTCCCGTTTAACTTATAAAAATTAACTTTAGTTATAAAAATTAACTATTGTTATAAAAATTAACTATAATTTTCCTAAACTTAATTAAACTATAGTCTTAACCATAGTTTAACTAAAGTTCATCTTAAGATTAAAAAAATTCAAACTGATAATCTTGTAATTTTTATAAAAACTATGTAATAATTTTGTCTTTTTTTAGTCATTTTGTTTAGAAAAATTAACTAAACTTTAGTTAAACCCTAGTTATATGTTAACATTTTAAGAGCTAATGTTTTCTTCGTCATAACATAAGCGTTTTTATTTTTTTAAGAGTTTAAGATGTTCTTAAAATAAAGTTTAATCTAAGTTTATCTTAAAACTGAATTGATTTTTTTCAAGCAGTGATTTTTTTTTTTTAATTTTTATTACTTTAAAAAAATTCTTCGTCTTACCAAAAGACGTTTTTAAAGGTGTATGTATTGCTAAAATGTATATTAGTTATTTATTCTGGCGGCAGATCTTTATCATCAAACATTTCTGTTAAAGAAATAACCAAATTAGCCGAACTTAACCAAAATTATTACAACAACGGGTGGCAGTTAAAAATAATTTTGATGTTTTTTTTTGGAAATTGAAGTGTGATTTGGCAAAAAGCTAAACTTTTTAAAATAAAATCTTGATATTTCTGTTTTGCATTTACAGAACGTGACTTTTGACTATTTTTTTTTTTTTCGAAAAAATAACATTTAGCAATTCTATTAATGCCAGACACATTAGAACAAATTTATTTGTAATTGAATTTTTTTATTGAATAATAAATTTGTGAGAATCATTTTTTGTTTTTATAAAAATTTCAAATGAAGTCATTTTAATTTCAAAACACGTTTAAAGTGTGTTACGATGAAGAATTTTTTTTGTTTTACATATAAAACTTACTAAAGAATAACGGGTGGTCTAAATAGAAGTATCTTTTTAATTTTGGCTATCAAAAAGACCCACAATATGTGGGTCTAGGTGATTGCCGATCAAGAAGCTCATCACGGACTCTCACTGGGCATAAATCCATCCCATCATCGTGGCCTCAGGTCCCTTACAAGAAAACATAATTTCAGTACTACTACCTTAGAACACGACACACATTTTGAAGAGGGAGCCAGCTAAACGCTCCAGCTGCCCATCCCTCTATGGTTACCGGATTATCCACCGCAGATATATAGTGATCCCGTAAACTAAAAAAATGATTTTTTGGCCAAATAAGATGTCCGATTCAAGCTTTTGTAAGCCCCAAACTGAAAAGCCTCAACGACGGGGGTGATCGTTTGCCCTCGATTGCTGAGATTTTTGTGCAATATTCTTATCATGTTGGTGCATGAAATGTCCTGTTGCTGAGATCAACACCGAGTCGAAATTCTTTATTGGATTTGTACACTGTCGACCACAGCAGCCACATTCTGGTCGGTATGCACCATACAACGACGACGGCGACCATGAGTGTTGTCCAGTCTCATGAATTTTCTGCACAAATATTCGTTCAGCACTTCATTGCGGACAATATAGCACTGACTTTGGAAATAAGTTTGCAATATTCTCATTTTGGTCGGCGGAGGTATGACACTGACTAAAAGTAATTTTTTCAAACTCAGACTCTGTGTTGAGATAGAATTTTGTCAAAATTTCAAACGGTTTGCAAAATATGAGCTTGAGGAAATGATCATTTTTTTTGCAAAAATGACATCGAGGTCCCACATCTTTGAGGGCCCATAAAAAAAAACCTGGAGGACTTTGGGCAAAACTGGGAGACAGGGGTCTTTTTTTTTGGTCTTTTATGACGTAGTGGTGTCCGTATATGGTTATTTTGCCATGACTTAAAAAATTACACAGTGTGTAATTAAGCGTTAGTGTAAACAGCGTTCAATTTGTTAAAGTCATATTGCCCTTTCTTTTTATACCGACAAGACCTTCATTAAACAGCAATTTCTATCGCTTGTTGTTTTCGATTAAACTCTATTAAACTTTATAGTGTAAAAGATGCCCTGTGTGGCATTTGGCTAAACATTACTTAACCTCACACCCGGAATGTGAGATACAATTGAGGTATAAATCCATAAACACATACAAGCATGCATATGTAATTTTTTATGTATGTATGTAAGTATGAATGTATGTGTTTAGTCATTTGTTCTAGTTTTTTACGATTCAACCATTAAAGGTAATAAAACCAGGGATGGCAAAGTTGCTACAGTTGTAATTTTTTTGTACAATTCGAAAGTGAAAAAAAACAGTAGAGCAATTTGAAAATCTGTCCAATGTTATTTAGTTGATGTGATTTGTATAAATAGAAGATTTTAAAATTTATTATTCTTTAATTATTCCTATTGTTTATTGGCAAAATTTCCTTATTTTTAAAAGTATAATTCCAAGACTAAATTTTAGGTTAGATTTACAGTTAGCCCAGATATGGGAGGATAAGAAAGGCTCACCCTGTAACCTATAAGATAAAAGTTAACGAGATCTAGGACTTAAACTAGTATAGAAACGAAATAAAGTGTAAAAAAGGCGGGAAAACAAACTCTTAAGTCTATATTGGTATAGAGTTCCCGTCAGGGAACGCTGTTATAGGCATTCCATAGCTAAGCAGAGGTATATTACTATAACAACTTCGTTTGCTGGAAATCCTAAATTCAGGTTCGGGTGTGATCGTAAAAACTAGGAATACCTAGTAATTGCAGAGACACAAGGATCGGGCCTTAAGCTATTTTCGTTAGAATCTTACTTCTAGTGCGAGCTTGATCGAGTTTACAACAGATTACCCTCGTGATTTCGCAAGTAGTCCTTAGCTTAGCAGTTAGAGGTATTAGTCCCGTGCATTTCAACACACTAAGGTCATAGGTGTGATTAGCGAATGTCCCGCCATCAAATTTAAGGATCTAAATTTGCTGGATAAGTTTTTAGGTTAAAAAAAAAATATTTTTTTGCACCAATTAAAGGTTTTATTTAGTTTCAAATTAAAGTTCAATTAACTTTTTAATTGATTCAAATATATATTTGGTTAAAACAGAACAAAACAAAAAAAATGCCTAATGAAACAAATAATTGAATTAATTAATTATTTAATTGAATTTTAAGCTGAAACCAATTAAAACCTTTAATTGGTGAATATATGTTTTTCTGTGTTGTATGAAACCTTTGATTATAAATAAATTTTATAACTTTATTATTCTTACTTAATGATTGTGTATAATAATTCAAGAAGCCTATTTGCACAATATTAAAATTTCGCTTACCATCCCTGATTCGAACTCACGCAATACATATTCATACTTATGTTTAGCGTTGCCAGCATGATGATTTTTTTTATATTTTTTATGATATTTTAATCTTCATAAAATCCAAATATAAACTTTATTTAAAGTGCAATTTACTGCATTCATGGATGGGGCTACGTGCCACACAGCTCATGACAAATTTGATAATATGCACGAGCGACTAGCCACCGATTTGTTTTTAGAAGTAGCCGATAGATCCAAAGGGTGCCCACTGAGAACCAGGAGCAGTCAATAGGCTAATTAGGGGCCAATGTGGAAGGTCCTAACTTTTACAAAAAATTTTCTGTAAAATTTTTACAAAAAAGTAAGATAAAATTTTTACAAAAAATGTTGACAAAATTTTTACAAAAAAATTTCGATAAAATTTTGCAAAAAAATCCAAACATTTTCACAAAAAATTTCGATAAAATTTAAAAAAAAAAATTTCGAAAAGTTTTAAACAAAAAAAAATTAGATAACATTTTTATAAAATATTTTCGATAAAATTTTTTAAAAATAACATTTTTACAAACTATTTTCGATAAAAATTTTACAAAAAAATTTCGATAAAAATTTTACAAAAAATTAAGATAAAATTTTTACAAAAAATGCTGACAAAATTTTTACAAAAAAAATTCCATAAAATTTTTCAAAAAAATCGAAACATTTTTAAAAAACATTTTCGATAAAATTTTTTAAAAAAATTTTCGAATACATTTTTACAAAATATTTTCGATAAAATTTTTACAAAAAATTTTTGATAAAATTTTTACCAAAAAACTTCGATAAAATTTTTACACAAAATGTTGACAAAATTTTTACAAAAAAATTTTGATAAAAATTTGCAAAAAATCGAAACATTTATACAAAAAAATTTCGATAAAATTTTTACAAAAAAACTTCGATAAATTTTTAAAAAATATTTTCGATAAAATTTTTACAAAAAATTTTTGATAAAATTTTTACCAAAAAATTTCTATAAAATTTTTACGGAAAATGTTGACAAAATTTTTACAAACAAATTTCGAAAAAAATGGAAACATTTTTACAAAAAAATATCGATAAAATTTTTACAAAAAAAATTCGATAAATTTTTTAAAAAAAATTTTCGATAACATTTTTACATAAAATTTTTACCAAAAAATTTCGATAAAATATTTACAAAACATAATTTTCTATATCTTAATATTATATTAGTAATAATGAACTTGAAAATCATAAAAGTAGAAACCGAATGTATATTATTGTAAAATTGGGAAACAACAGAGTAAAGGAATATTTAACATTACTATGGTGAAGGGTATATAATATTCGGAATGACCGAATATAGCACTCTTACTTATTTTTTTTAAATTTTTCGCAAAATTAAGGAAGTTGTCTGCTTTCAAAAACAAATATACACAGCTTGCTCAAAATTCTACACAGTGGACCAATAGTTAACGAAAATAGTGTTGCATTAAAATTAAGGGATTTATCAAACTGCTCTCGTATAAATATTAAAATTAATTTTTAATGATTTTTTTTTTTTTTTTGATGACTGAAAAATAATTTTTTTTTACTTTCTGGCAACGCTGATCATGTTTTTGTTTAAACGCCTGGTTTATTTATGCTCTCACTTTAACCCAAACGTACTTAGATGTACAGAAAGAAAGAGCAATAGTTTTTATTACATTCATTGTAAGATTTACTTGTTTCTCATCATTATTTACACCAAGAATTTTTATTTTGAACCCATTGTTGTTGTTCTATTTGGACTTTAAAGGAAATGAAACTGTTTTAAGATTTTTTTTTATGTTACAAGGCAGGAGAGTAGTTTGTCTGGTTTTTTTTTCAACCTTTTTTTTCACTATTGTCGTTGTTATTAATGTTAACGAAAAAAAAACAGATAAAAACTAAAGAAAAAAGCCATCTACAACTGTCAGGCAATTGTGACTAGAACAACAATTGCGTTTGAAATTATCAGCAAATACGTAGATGATAATGAAAAGTGTTTCAAAAAGAAAATCTACCTGTAAAACCTTTTGAGAGAAATTAAACAAGAAGATGATGTGAATGAAGTTACTAAGAATGGACTGACTTAATGCTACATGTTCTTAAAGCAAATAGAAAACGATCAGCATCTTTCAGGTAAAAATGTCAAAAACATGTGTTTGAAAATGATAATGGAAAACCCTAAACTCTAGAAATGTTTATTTGAAATCCGGATGCAAAGGGTTTTTGATAGTTTTTGTTTAAAAAACTTATTTGTGTTCGAAATACGAATGGTCCAGTTACAATAATTATTTTAGAAACTCAATTAAATTAATAAAATATAATTTATTTTTTTATATGTTTTATGGGCCAAATTCATAAAAAAAATGTTTTGGATTTACAAAAGGTTTATAAGACAAATTTTCATACAAAATTTGTTTATTAAACCTTTCATAAACCTACAATATATTTTCTGAATATGGCCCCTATATGACTTTATTAGAAAGTAGCTGTGCCCAAACACGTTTTGTCCGTCCTGACAATATTTTGTTCAACTTTGCTTTGAAAGTAATCCACACCCAACTTTAAGACTCTTACGTATTTACTTTATACAAAGGTTGCCATCCCTGGATAAAATTCTAAAATTTATATAAAATTCTAAAAATTATTTTAAAGCTCTGTAAAAGACAACTAGGAAATGAGTTACTCATTAGTTTAAAACAGCGCCATCTGTTACGCAAAATGTGTTTAAAATATTTCACTCTCAAAAATAAAAGATGCCTTAAAGTATGGAGTACCTTTAAATCATTGATTTTTCTCCACTTTCTCTTGGAAATAAGATATTTTTGTGGAAAAAAGTATACCATCTTGAAATCAGGATAAGGTACCTCCTCACAAAATTTTTTTTAAATCCATCCAGTAGTTTTCACGTGATGCGAACGCAAAGAAAGAAGGCAGGCAGACAGACGGAAATGAGTTACTATTTTATTATATGTATGGATAAAGTCTGCTTCGATATTAACCCTACATTAATAAATATGCTACACGAGATCATTCACGTGACTGCCACAGCTAACTTCGCAGTACCTTCTCCTATCAGTCTAATTTCTCAGATTTTGTTGTGACTTTCTAGTTCTATCTCACAATTTTTTTTAACAACACTACCTGCGAAGCCTTTTTGCTTGTCTGCAGAAAACACCCAGAGTCTTTAGCGGGAAACGAACCCGCAACCCCCAGACTGATAGACTAGCGCGATACCAATCAGTCTATCGAGGCACTCTCTATATACATAAGTCATGAGGGTTTGGCTCGTTTCTGGATTATTTGCCTAGCATCGATCTTCTACCCCACAAGAAACAATCTAAATGTTGATATCGCATCTAAAAAGCATCACATCGACATCGCCACATCGGCTAGTAACAGGATTACCAAAGTTGTGCGCACAAAAGATCAATTGTTTGAGGAGCTGCGGGATATGATGCGCCATCCCACAAAAATCAAAGATTACCCAGGTTTATGTCATTCATTACATATTTTTAATTCCCCCTTTTGAGAGCATATGGCTTCCACAAAGCATCTCCATATTACACGATTTTCGCACAGCTGTTTTTTTGCATCTTTATTTACAGCTATTGTCAACTAATTAGAAACGCTGTAGAAGACGCTTCAAATTTAATATTTGCTCTTACATTTTTATTTTTCACTTACTTAAGAGGTTTACACTTAAAAAAGAGGTTTACTTTCCAAAAATAAATAATGCCCAGGTTTTAAGATAAATAAATTAAAAAATACTGGTAATTTAATTAAAGCAAATATTTTTATCAGCAAAAATAAATATAAAAAATCATCAAACAACTAAGAGATAAAGAAAAACGAGACAGTTACTTTATAAAAATGGATAAATATCACAGTATATAGTGGGATTTTGTTTATTTTTGTTTAAAGCAAAACAAACAATTGTAAGTTATTTTGTTACGAAAATATGAAAAATAAAATAAAACAAAAAATTTCAAGAAAAAAAAATTGTTTAAGATATGATTTATATTTACATGATCATAAATTTAATTTTATATCATTTCAGATTTAATACATTTTTGGTACGAGAGCCGCACCAGAAATAAGTGCTATACTTATCTTATATACCGTCCACCATAGTAATGTTAAATATTCCCTCACTCTATTCCCAATTTCACCATAATATACATTCTTTTATTTATTACTTTTATGATTTTCGACTTCATTATTATAAATATATAGAATTTTTTAATTTTATTGAAAATATTCTTGTAAAATTTTATAGAAAATTTTCTTGCAAAAATTTTATCGAAAATTTTCTTGTAAAAATTTTATCGAAAATTTTCTTGCAAAAATTTTATCGAAAATTTTCTTGCAAAAATTTTATAGAAAATTTTCTTGCAAAAATTTTATAGAAAATTTTCTTGCAAAAATTTTATCGAAAATTTTCTTGCAAAAATTTTATCGAAATTTTCTTGCAAAAATTTTATCGAAAATTTTCTTGCAAAAATTTTATCGAAAATTTTCTTGCAAAAATTTTACCGAAAATTTTCTTGCAAAAATTGTATCGAAAATTTTCTTGTGAAAATTTTATCGACAATTTTCTTGTAAAAATTTTATCGAAAATTTTCTTGTAAAAATTTTATCGAAAATTTTCTTGTAAAAATTTTATCGAAAATTTTCTTGTAAAAATTTTATCGAAAATTTTCTTGTAAAAATTTTATCGAAAATTTTCTTGTAAAAATTTTATCGAAAACTTTTTGTAAAAATTTTAACAAAAATTTTTTGTTAAAATTTTATGGAAATTTTTTTGTAAAAATTTTATGGAAATTTTTTTTGTCAAAATTTTATGGAAAATTTTTTGTAAAAATTTTATGGAAAATTTTTTTGTAAAAATTTTACTGAAAATTGTTTTTAAAATTCGAGGCAGCAGGCAAAAAACCACGCCCACCTATATTTTTTCACAATGTTTTTATTATTTTTTTTTTCGGATGTAATGATTCTCTTTTGTTTTTATTGTTAAATAAATATTAGACAGCGACCATTAGATTGTATGGAGTGCATACAGATCTCGGGGGATCGATAACCCGCTGCGAAGGGCGATTTTTGTTTGTTTTTAGGTTTGAAGGGTTTTTCGGCTTTGATTTGTATTAAAGGCCTTTATAGAAAGAAAAACACGTAGAGGTAGCTGATTACCAGTGCGCACAATGAAGGTCACATTGTGCGCACTGGTAATCAGGAGCAGTCAATAGGCCCGCCAATGTGCTATGATCTGACCATTCTAACGCAATATAGATTGCAAAGTTAGGACCTTAACTTTTACATAAAATTACCTTTACAAATAAATTTAATACAATTTAGAAAAAATTATTGATCAAATTATAACAAAATTTTTGGTACAACTTTTACAAAAAATTTTCGATAAAATTTTTACAAAAATTTTCGTTAAAATGTTTACAAAAAATTTTCGATAAAATTTTTGATAAAATTTTTATAAAAAATATGAAAATGAATATGTTAGAAATGACACACGGAATGACAAACTTATGTATATATGTATACCCTTTCCACTTGTGATGGAGGGCATAAAAATAGAAAAAAAATCCATGAAATTTTATGTAAGTATGGTAACATTGTTGTCTAAAAACGACGGTGCAATAAAAACGGTGCTAAAATAAAATTGAGCTGTGATGAAATTGAATTTATTCACAACTTCAGACAAAAACGCTGTCAACTAAACAAGGCTCATAAATAAATCTTAGACTGCCCTCGTATCTTTTATTTTTTAATTTTTATTTTATATACTGAATCATATTTTTCTTTTACGTTGCGTGTTCATTAGCACTTTTGTATGTGAACAAAAATTGTTCAAAATATAATTTGAAATCTAACCATAAAACGTGTGTCTTTAATTATTGCTACAATCTACAACAGCAATAATAATCACAATACATACTTAGATACTCATAATGCTGGCAACAAAGTAGCAAAGTGTGGCTAAACAATATCGCTTTATTCGGCAGGGTAGTAGAAATAAGACTGACTGAGGCCAAAGCTACATTACACTAAGCCTCTTTAAACTAAAGAAAATTTAAACTTTGTAGTTTACAAAGAACCTTAATTTATACAACATAAGACACACAACGTGTGTCTTTAATTATTGCTACAATCTACAACAGCAATAATAATCACAATACATACTTAGATACTCATAATGCTGGCAACAAAGTAGCAAAGTGTGGCTAAACAATATCGCTTTATTCGGCAGGGTAGTAGAAATAAGACTGACTGAGGCCAAAGCTACATTACACTAAGCCTCTTTAAACTAAAGAAAATTTAAACTTTGTAGTTTACAAAGAACCTTAATTTATACAACATAAGACACAATGGGTTAAACAGGAGCCTGTAGTGAGTAATAAAAAGTAAAATTTGTTTTTAATTCCAGATCTGCTTCTTAAAATTCCTGTACTTATTCTTTCTAGCCTCAGTGTTTATATCATGATAAAAATGGTGGTGGTGGCTGGTAAATTTATTCTATTTCTTATTTTTCGAGATTGAATTGTTATTTTACTGCGTTTTTGTATCAATAGACTTTTTCTTTGGTAATGTTTTGTAAATATCTGTTAATTTTCACGTGTGTATATGAAGCATGATGAATTACGGAAGTTTAATTGTTTTGCGGTGAAGTGTTAAGTAGGACCACCAAGTGTTCAATAAACCTGAAAATTTTACCATAGTGAGTATAAGAGTGGTAGGGCTAAATAATAAAAAAAGGTTTATAAAAAACAAATTTAATAAATGAAACAAAACACAAAGTGAACTTCGTAACAAAAATAAGCGGCCACTCATTGTATTATAGAAAGAAAAGGTGAATAGAAGAAAAAAGTGAAGCTTTAAGTTTTTGTTATTTGCGAGCCAAAATTTATTGTCGGGTCTTTTTTTATTTTTGGAAATGTTATAAAACTTTAACCCCTTTATTCATAAACGATTAATAAATTTATAAAGGCCTTATAAAACAGATTTCCTATACAAATTTCGTACAATAAGCCCTTTATAAATTTATTAATCGTTTATGAATAAGGGGGTAATTCTTTACAAAATAAAAATTTTATAAAAAAAAATTTTATAACCAAAATTTTAATTATTGAAAGAAATTATTAAAAACTAGTTTTAATAATTATTAAGCTAAATTGGCATAAATTGCGACAAAAAAAATTTAAAAAATTGCAAACCAACTTAAAAAAAATAAATAAAAAATTTAACTTTTAAAACATTGGCAACTCGATTTATTACAATATTTCAAAATAAATAAAAAATATTAAATATTTAATTTAATTAAAGTAAATTAGTCGACCTTTTTACTAACATATAAATAAATTGTTAAAGTTAGGCTTAAAAAATTGGCAACGCGATTTATTAAAGTATTTCAAAATAAATAAAAAATATTGAATATTTAATTTAATTAAATTAGTCGACCTTTTGACTAACATATAAATAAATGGTTAAAGTTAGGCTTAAAAAATTTAAATAATTTACCTTTAAAAAATTGGCAACGCGATGTATTACAGTATTTCAAAATAAATAAAAACCATTGAATATTTAATTAAATTAGTCGACCTTTTTCCTAACATATACATAAATAAATTGTTAAAGTTAGGCTTACATTATTTCAAAATTAATAAAAAAAAGTTAAAATAAAATCAATAAATTAATTTAAGGATTTACGCAGAAAAAGCAAAAAAAATGCAAAGAAAATATTGGTCTAATTATATAAGAAAATAAAGTTGGCAACACCAATTGGAAATTTTTAACAGTTTACGCGGAATTAAACTCACAAAAAAATAAGGGCAATTCGTATTTAAAATCTTAAGCAAAATCAAAATGAAATTTAAATTAGGTTTATGAACCACTCATAAAACACTAGACTTTTTAAGAAAAAAAAAATATGCCACATAAAAATTATCTACAAAGATGGCAATGCGAAATAAATGACTTTAAAAATCAAACAAAAGCTTAGGAAAATTAAAAAAATACAATAAATAAGAAATTAACTAAAAATAAAATTTTTAATGTATAAAATTGGCAACGCGAAATTTAAAATTGTAACAGTTTAAAGGAAATAAAGATTTTAACATGTAGCCCTCAAATGATAATAAATGCTAGATATATTAAAAAATTATAAAAATTATAAGTTTAGAACTGGCAAAACTATGTTATGAAAATGAAGAAGTTTAAAGCAAAAATAATGCTTTTAAGTTTTTTATAGTACAATCAGAACGTAACAACAAAAATATAAGTGAAAAATTAAAAGAAAATAATTTTTAAGTGGCAACGCGAAATTTTAATTTTTTAAGTTGGCAATGTCATTTTTTATTTTAATTTTTTTTAAGCCATAAAATTAGGCAAAAAATTTATATACAAATAAAGTATTAAAAATTGAGGTAATATCATAGTCCTGAATTACATATGTAACTTTTGTCGCTGCAATCTTTCTCGTTGCTTCTTTAATACTGTATTTATGTTTATATCGTGCAATTTCTATTGCAGCAATTTGTATGAATGTACACATTTGTTTACATTTTAAACTTCAAAATTAAAACTACGAATGAGAGTACAAAACGAATTTCAAGACTACATAAATATGTGTACCCTTTTTAATTCCTCTCTCGCCTCTCGCCTACTAATGAGGAATTGATCGACAAAAGTTGCATAATGTAATCCGGGACATACTATAAAACAAAGTTTCTAATAAATTTACATCCAAAAACGCTTTCTGATGATCTGGCCTAAGCAACCAGAGGAATACTTATATGAACTAGCTTTACCCCTAACAAATAATTTCAATTTTATTATAAAATGTTATGGGTAATTACCATAATATTAAATAATTAATATTTAAATTCTTAAAAAATTTTCATAATAGCATCAAATTGTTTAAAAGTTGGCAACGCAATTTTGTTTAATCTTAATTTTTTAACCCATAAAATTAAAATGTTTCGAAATATATAATATTAAGAAATAATAGATAAATTTGCCTTTTTAAAGCAAAAGTACTATTAAATTTAACATGTATTTTTTTAAGTTGGCAACGTAATTCCTTACGTTTTGTTTTTGAGGCATAAACTTTGCCAAAATGTATGTAAATATAAAAGTATTAAAAATAAGAAGCAAATAAATAGCATCTTAAGCAAAAGTCTTAGTTAATAAAACATACAATTTTTTAAAAGTTGGCAACGTAATTCTAATAGTTTTACTTTTTTAAAGCCATAAGATTGAATAAAAAAAAATTATATGTGTACATATCAAGAATTAAATACTTGCTATATTAAAAAAAATACTAATAAGCTTACAGCTTACATATATTTTTTAAAAGTTGGCAACGTTTTTGTTTTCAATTTTACTTTTCTAACCTACAAAATTATGCAAAAATATATACATATGTATGTACACAATATAAAAAAATACATTATTTATTATAAATTTGTAAATTTTTTTTTTAAAATTGGCAATGCCATTTTATTCTATTTTGGTATTTTAAGCCATAATTTGGGAAAACAAATTTTAAATTTTGACTTTTCTAAACTTTAAACTTAGGCAATATATGTATAGTATTAACAAAACTAACATAATTTTGTATAAATTTACAAAAATTTTTAAAAATTGGCAATGCGATTTTATAATATTATGCTATTTTAAGCCATAATTTGAGACAAAAATATATATATATGTACATATATAGTATTAAAAACATAAAGTAAAATGTTACTGTAGACCAAACAGTATAATTATGAAATAAATTTTTTTAATTGGCAACGCCATTTTTTTAAAATTTACTTCTCTATACTGCAACATTATATATAGAGTTAAAAATAAAACAAATTTTTTAAACATTTAAAAAAAATGTTAAAAATTGGCAATGCCATTTTTTACGATTTTACTATTTTAAACTATAATTTGAGGCAAAAATGTATATATGTACGTGAATACTTGTATATAGTATTGAAAATATAGGTTAAGATGCCACTATAGACCGAAAATTTTAATTCTGACATACATTTTTTAAAAGTTGGCAAAGCCAGTTTTTTTAAATTTGATTTTTTTTAAACAATGATATGTAAAAAAGAAATCTTTTTTTGTCAGCAAACAGTAAAATACTTGAGATAGAACGCAAAGTTTAAATTAAAATTAGAGGGTTAATTGTTTTTCCCACAGTTTATTGCTCTGCTTTTAAAATCATTGCTTACAATTGACTTATCCGTTATTTATTTATTTTTTGACCTTTAACCAAACACTTCTTGTTTTTCTATGTCAATTTGAAAGAAAATCTGTTTTAATAAAAATTTTAATTTGCGATCTGTTAAATTTTTATTGTTTGCTCCCAATTCTTAACCAGATTAAATACTTTTCCACATGTACTCGTATGTAACCTCCTGGCATAAAGATTTGTTATCTTCGTATTTAAATTTTATTTCATTTGGGTTTTCTTTTCGCTTAACAAATTACTGAAAACAACTGAAGTGGTTCGTTCATTTTCTCAGTATTCTGTCTGATGCTATTTGTTTACTAAACTTCACCTAGATTTCATCACCACAAAGTGCAACAATAGCGGTAAGAAAATGTTAATTATGTATATGAACGGCGGCGGGCACTTTAAATAAAGTGGAAAGCATAAAATAGCACAATTTAAATTTTGCGGCAATTTGAGACAGTTGTAAAACAAAATTGTTTTAAAGATAACAAAAAACGAGATAAACGATCAATAATAAAGTTTGTTGATTTTTCAAAAAAAAAAAATGAGTTATAGGGTGATTATTTTAGGAAAACATTCGTTGTGAAAAATCGGTCTTAGACCTGTTTTGCATAGGGCAAGTTTTGTTGTAATTCTCTTTTCCACAGGACAAAATTTGTTGTGCCAGTTTAAATTTTTGTGCAAGATAGAGAGAGAGAGAGACAGGAGTAAAGCTTCATCTTACTTCTCTTTTACTCTTCCACAAAAACTCAAACACTAACAAGAAAACTTTCCTGTGGAGAACAGGTCTTAGCGTTTTTTGTTTTTCCATCAATAAATAATTATTTTTAATATAATTTTTTTTTTATATAAATTAAAACAAATACATACATTCGATATAAATAAAATTATTTCAATAGTTTTCTCGATGTTTTTGGTAAGCAGACTTACGCCACATTCATAATAGACACAGCTCAAATAAGGAATTTCTTAAATCCTACCATAACCTCTCTCTATACTCAACGCTACCAGACATCCAAGAACAAAAATAGTAGAATGACAAAAAAAAACACAACTCATTGACTAAAACCTGTAATAATACAACAATATTCAACTGCTTGAAAACAATAGCAACAACATAATGATTAAAAACTTGGATAGACTTCAGCAGGGTTGCCAATTTGTTTTAACCTCATCCTTAGTTGTTGATAATTTATTTCCAAAAATCCCTCAAGTTGTCTTTACAATAAACTCATATTTCTATAAAAAAAAATTATTTACATAACGGGTGTTTTTTATAGAGGCAGATAACTTTAAATTGATATAAAACAGGCAAAAAGTTTTTAATATCCCATTGGCTTTATTAATTAGATAGGGTCTGTAGCGGCCGCGGCTAGCGAGTTCGTGGCTTAACCTGGAGTACCGCTTTTCACACACCCTTTGCCGTAAATCAGGCTGTATTCCAACAATAACGCGTCAAATAATTGCTTCCAAGTTCTCGATCGTTTCTAGTTTATCTGCATAGACCGGGCGGGGGCTTTACATAACCCCGAGAAAATAATCGAAATAACGTGAATAACAGGGCCAGTATAAAGGTACATTTCTTGAGATTATTCCTTTGCCCTATGTTTCGCTCAGTAAATTGATTGCTGAAACCACATATCTGCAATACAAATGCTTTTTAATTGAGGTACGAAAAAGTTGTTCTGACTATCGTTATTTGTAAAGACTTATGGAGCAATGATTCCATCGGCCCCTAAAGCGTACAAAAAGTGAGTTTTTCTGGATGTAGTGGTGTTTCTACAATGGCTTGAGGATTAGTATTGCTCCAAAAAGGTTAATGCAATTCTATTTATGGCCATTTACCGGGAAGTGTACTTCATCTCTTAACAAAATTTTCAAATAAAATTGCGGAGCAATATCGATGTTACCTTAGAGCCATCCACCAAATGTACAGTTGACTGATAGACCACCTATGGCTCATTCTTGTTAAGCATTTTTTCACTTTACAATATGATGGTGCAGGATATCGAAAGCAATTATTATGGGTTTGCGATAAAAACTGCATAAAAATTCCTTGAAATTTAGGAGTTTGTCTGGTCGCAATGGCTTGAACTAAATGACATAGTCGGCTTGCAAAATTTTTAAAAGGAGTAGTGTTGAGTTTTAATTAACAATGAGGGAAATTAAAAAAAGTCAGAGAATGTTTTGACCAAAAAATTTTTTTTGATTGGGATTAAATTTCCTATACTAGTAACACTGGCAAAATGTTGCTTTGATTTGTTTTTATTTGCTTGTTTTTGTTGTAGTTGTTATTGCTTTTGTATATTTCCCAAAAATGGTGAAATGGCAAAAACACAAAACCAGTGTTAAGAATGCAATTGCGTTACTTTATTGGTTTTTTTATTGAGCCTAATGATGATTTAAACACAAAGACGACAGTGACTACACAGCTACACGACTGCAAACGCCGTTGGCCACAATCGTCGCCGTATACTCAGGTACTTAATTTTATTAAAGACGACAGCTAAATAATCGTCTTCCTACAAACGTTTGTATTTTAGTTTTGACAGCTTGTAGTCGTCGGTAGTCTGCTGTCGTCTATGTGTTTAATACATAATTCGCTCTTCTCTTATTTTAACTTTTAAAAGCTGTTTTGTTGCTGTGAATGGGTGTAAAATATAGAGTGCAATGGCAGGCATGAAATGTTACCGTTATTTGCAGTTTCACAAAAGGAGGGTGAGCACAATGAGTTGAAGAATGTTGAAATAATAACAAATATTTGCTAAATCTGTGGGCTTACTAGAAGCGAAATAAAAGGAAAATAGTATTTAAAAACCGAAGAAGAACTGATCGTTTTAAAATTTTGTCGGCGTGGCTAAGATGTTTGTTTTTTGGGCCATACTTAATGCAAAGAAATAGAATTTTATCCTTTAATGTTTTTGGTTTGTATTAAGGAAAAGGGAGTAAGTCGGGTAATGCTGGACACAAAAGTGAAATAAAAACTGACCGCCTTGAAAAGAATGCTGAAAAGGAAAAGTATATTGCAGTAATGTCAATGCAAAGGCTATCCTTTGGATTTTTTTTATAATTGCACTCAGCTTTCGAATTTTGAAAAATCAGTTGAGTTTCTGATGCCAATTGTGGGCGCTTTGAAGCTCATTAGACATTTTTTTCGGGAAGTCGTTCTGGTTAAATGTTACCCTGACCATTCAAAGGCCATAAAACAACAAATCAAAGTTGCCAATCATAAAATACACAAGCTCAAACAATCGAAAAAGTAATTTGATGTTTGTTATGATGTGCATAATAAACCAACAAGTAGCAATTTTAGAACATAGCTGCTGACAAAATAATGCTAAGCACCACTTTGCTTAGCAGTTGGTCGCCATCAAAACTCCCGCCACACTTTTGGTGGCTTCTGTTGGAGTCCAACAGCCAGCACACCGAACTAAATCACTCCTCCTGCGATTAGGGTCCAAACCACAGCCACCACTTTCGTCTCCGAAGGGGCTCACCAATAACCAACAACAGGACTTTCGGCTTGTTCTCGTGGGCAACCAGTTTGGGAACTGGGTAGCTTTCGAAAGCTTTTATTTTTCAGTTTCAGGCGCTGAGCTAACCTCGGGGACTAGTGCCCCTATTTACTCTGAAAACCTTAGCGTTACGGAGTTTAGAATCAGCAAGATCGAGTCACCTAATTATAAGGATGTCGACACAACGTGGCATTACTTAAGAAGAACAAATATGGAACATAAGAGTATTCTAAATCTCATGGAAATAAAGGTTTGGGGATTAAAATGTCAATAAACCACGTAAGCAGAAAAAAGTAGTTGAAAAATAGTAGAGTTTATACAGGACGGACGCTTACTGCAGTTTGCCGTGCATGTAATGATGCATCTTTTTCTTAGAGACATAACAGGAGTATTTATATTATCGGTGAATTTAAATCAGCTTTGATATCTGTATTTGGGCTTGACATATTGACATATGCGTTGAAACATCTGCTGGAAGTTTTAGTTGCGCAGGCAACCAGTCTTGACGTACATAAGAAATGAACGTAGGCTATAAGAATAAATGCGGAATGTATCTTAAATTTTAAAACTTAGACTCCATTAAGCTGAGAAGTTGGCAGGAGATATCTGCTTGCATGCTATCTTATTTGATGCTTAGAAAGCTTAAGAATCGAACAATTTTAAGCTAGTAAGCTGGCTGCTCTAGTGTTAGGATAACAACGATAAGTTTTAATAATGTCTGTCTTAGATATCGAAGAATCGCTCAAGGCTGGAAGGACTGAAACTGCAGAACTCATTATGTGCGATGTGGATCTCACGCAAAAACCAGATTTTGAAGAGCCCAAAACAATTGCTAGCGATTAGGGGAATTTTAGTGATAAGAATGTAAGTAGACAGTCTTAGCGTTAAATAAAGCATCAGAGTTCTGCTTCACTATCTCTCCTACACAATTATTATTGCTGCAAACTTCTTATAGAAAATCCCTTATTTTTGTAGGATTTTTAAAATTAATTTTTCTTTTGTACAGGCTTCTAGTTTTAGGCTACGGTTAAGGCCAATACTCTTATACGAGTGAGAGTTCATTCATATCCTCTGGAGACAATAGAGAACCTCCTAGGAATTTTATTCTACGAGAACCCAAGTTAGGACACGCACAAAGTACGTGTTCCGACATCTCATCATTCAGCTCGCATGTTTTTTTTAAATTTTAATCTTTTATTTGCTTTATTTCTAATAAATGTAAGGTGGTCGTATAGGGGTTGCGGTAAGACGGTATTCATCGTGGTGAATGGTATAAAAGACTTCGGCATGGACGAATATAGGCACTATTGCTTGTCTATACATAAAATAAAATAGTAACTCATTTCCGTCTGTCTGCTTTTCATTTGTGTTCGCATCACGTAAAAACTGCTGGAAGGATTTTAACAAAATTTTGTGAGGAGGTACCTTAGCATCCTGATTTCAATATAGGATACTTTCTGCCACACTTCCAAGAGAGAGTGGCAAAAAAGCTGTGAAAAAAACCAATTTCTGGTTTAAAGGTACTGGAATATTTTAAAATTCGGTTGCACACACCTCTTATTTTTAAAAGTGGGATATTTTAAACAACAGATGGCGCCAAATGAATCAAATTTGTATTTGATTTGTAGGTATATTTACTTTGTGGATTTACATTGTTATTAAAATATTCTAAATACCTTTTACAGAGGTTTACAATAATTTTTAGAATTTTTATAAATTTTAGAATTTTAACCAGGGATGGGTACCCCTATATTTAACAAAGCATTTTAAAGTTTTGTTATCAAAAATTTAAAAAAAATAACTATAAAATGACAAAAATCTTAAATTTTTATTTATCTATGGATAAATTTTACTTACCTTTTTTAGGAGAGAATCCTTAAATAAAATTGTGAATTTTACTGATGAGATTTTTTGTTTTTTCTTAGATTAGAGATTTGCGAAAAATTTCCTTCAAATTCTATTGATGATGGAAATTTTTTAGCAACTTTTTTTTTTAATAATAATTTAATTTTCAAGGATTTTGATTGCATAGGTATATTTTTATATATGTACCAATTGTCTACTTGGAATTTTTAATAAGGTTAGGTTCAGTTTTTAAATTTTTGTAAAACTGTTTTTTTTAGTATTTAACTTTTGATTGCTATGAAAGTTTTTAATTATAATTTAAAATAGGTATATGTATTGAATTTATATAATTTTTATATTACATTTTTAACAAAAAAATCCATATTACATTGACTTAGTTTATTTATTTAATTATTTTATTTTTATTAATTTAATTTCGTGACTTTAAAACAAAAAAAAACGAAACGTCTCAAAATTGTTATTATTTTAAGGCTTTAAATTGCTGAATATTGAATTTATTTATAGTTTTTTTTTTTTTTAATTATTGGATTTATTATAGATTTATTTTTCTAGCTTTAAGATTTCACTAGAACAATTGGAAATTGTTGGTAGGTACCTACCTACATATGTATTTAGTTACGAATATTTTCTATAACTGCATTTTAAAAGGTTTTATTTATTTAGCTTATGATTTTAGGAAAACTTTGCATATAAATTACATTTATGTAATTTTTATTTATTAAATTTCAACAAAAACATTCCAACTTTGTTTAATTAAGAAATTTATAAAATTTTTTAATAATTATTTTATTTATATTTATTATTTAATCTCTGATTTTAAATTATTTTATTAATTTTTATAACATAAATTTTCAAACCTTTTTAATTATTTATTAATATTTATTTTAGGTTATTAATAATTAATTTATTTTATTAATAATCAATTTTATTTATTTATATATTTATTATTTAATTTAATTAACTTGTGATTTTAGTAAGAGTTTGTATTTAAAATATTTTATTAAATTTCAATATAAATTTGAAAAAAAGAATTTGGAGTTTTAAATTCTTAGGAAATTTTTGTTTTCTTTTTTTATATACAGAAAAGTTTTTAATTTAACACCAAGCTTCCTTTTATTATTTTATTTGTACATATCTGTATACCAATTTCAGCAATTTTTTATTGTATTTTTTATAAAATCTCTAAAAATTTTATAATTTCACGACCCCTTTTCCACTTTTTTCACCAACTTTTAACTTGATTTTTTTGCCTGTAATTGCTTTAATTTGTTGCAAAAATTTTAACCGGCTTTTATTTTTATTATTTGTTAATATTTAAGTTAATTTCATTAAAAATATCAACAAATTTTCATAAAATTGGAAAATTTCTTGGGACTATTTTAAGCACTTCCGTTAGTTTGTTTTTGCTTGAGTTTTCTTTTAAGGAATCATGAAGGCATTTGTTGTTTTTTATTTATTTATTTTTTTTTGCATTTCTTTGCCTGCTTTCGTTATTGTTGTTTGTGTTTTAGAGTAAATAATAAAAATAAATACGACAAGAAACTAGGAAAGAGAAAAACAACCGTGTAAAACTGCCTGACTATTTACTGTTTAGCCGCACGTTAAAAACTGATCGTTATTTCTCTTTCTTGTACAACAACTAAAAATCAGGTCTACTAGTTTAAGAAGAAGATGAAGTTGTTGTTGTTCTTGTCGTCGTAAAAGTATGTTTTTGTATCATGTACAAGTTTGTTTTTTTAAATAAAACTCTAGTTGTTGTTAGTTAGCGAGGCTGCCAGATATAATCAATTTGGCGATTTGAAGAAACAAAATGTCTTCTCTTAAAACGAACGATTTTTTTTGGCAATATACTACGATATTTTAATGCATTTGCCTTAATCTATCAAAATAAGTGCAATTAAAAGAAAAATCTAACCAATTTGATGGAAAATTGAAATGTAGGAAAACAAATAACGATAAAAATGGGCACAAATCGATATTTCCCAAATAATAATGCTTTTATTTTTCGTGGCAAAAGAATTAAATATTTATTGTATCGCTTCCAAATAAGTTGTACGTTTCCCTTAGTCGGGTGCAAGAAAATCTTTAGTTGTTGTTGCTGTTGTTGTTATAATAGCTCTGCCATTGTCGAAAGTCCTTTCCTAAAAAGATTTAATTTTATATATAATAATTACTAGCTGTACCTGCTACTTTGTGGTCGTTCTGAAAATGTTTTATTCGATTTTGCTTTGAAAGTAATTCACACTAAATTTTACGACTCTGAAGCCTACTATTGTAACTTGCCAATAACTAAAGTTAGAATTTGGTTTGTGCAACAAGTAGTTTTTCGTTATAATAACGAGAATAATGCTCATTACAACTTGTCCTTATAGTACGCGATAGTAAAATGTTGTTTTTAGCTTACTTATAATAACAAAAAACTATTTATCGTTCCAACAAAATCTTAAGCTTAGCTATTGACAATTTATAATAATGGGCCTTACTGTTATAATGCTTCAGTTGTGGTTTATGTATTTACTTTATATAGAGATACCTATCCCTGGGTGATGTGTCTAGGGGCAATCTTAGGAGAGTATCCGATGATAAAAATGACTTGGAAGACATTCTAGCAAATACTAACTGCTTAGCTGCAGCACTTTGTTTCCTGGTGATGCACATATTTAAGCCATCTTGACACATCCGGTTGCAATTCGGAGTGTATTATTTTATAAAGTTTGTAAGACTCGCCATTGTGTGTCACTTAGAAAATAGGTCTATATCGGGACAGCATACTTAGAAGGTGAGCGACTAATCGAGGAAATCTTTAGCTGTTGGTCACACCACAAAATAGAAAAACAATTGCTCCTGGTCGAAGGCCGGAGAAAATCTCTTGCAAACAAGTGTATAGTCATTAGTTTCATTTTGTGACTTGGTTCATAATTGGCGATATTTATTGGAAATAGAATCAGATTTTTTTATGAGTTAAGTATAAATCAATAAACAAAATGACTAAACATAATAAATATTAGAAGAAAAATGTGAATAAATTCTATCTCAGTTCTAAATACTACTGCAAATATCATTTAATGAACTGGTTGGAAACTAGTTTTTCCATTATCTTCCGATTAATGGTTCCAGATGATTTTGCAACTTCTTCTTGTTGCCGAGGAAGTTGTTTGAAATGTGTAATACGCGTTTCATAGCTATACATTTTTAGAATTAAAAGAGGATTTCTAAATTTATATTTTACTTACTATAATGATACCTTCAGGAAGTTAGAAAGCTAAGAAGAAATTCATCACAACAGCTGTGAGCTACCACTTTAAGAAAATAATAATGTTATTATAGTTGCTGTATAATTACAGCAAGCCTAATTTATTTTAACAACAAATACACCAAAACTACAACTTTGACAACTTGCTAGCATTTATCAAATAATAAATTTTTGAAATGATAAATGCTTTAAAAAAGGACCAACAAATTTACTGTTTCCCCATCACGTTTACCTGGTAAAATTTAAACAACTTGATTCATGAGACTTAAAATTTAATTATAAAAGTCTAGTTATTGTATTGAATTAACTAAAGTAAATACTATCAACGAAGTAAAATATTTTCGAAATCAATTTCAAAAAAACTTTTTAATATTACATTTCTTATCTTTTTTTTTTTATTATTTTATTAAGCGTTTTATTTAAAATAAATAAATCAATTCCAGTGAATTTATAATTTAGGATAATAGCACGCTATTAATGAAAAATTAAAAAAATTAATTTTTATATATTTTTTTGGTATGCACATTTGATGTTTATTTAGTATTCAATCAAGGGAATATTTTATCTTACCTTTCAAATTCGTAAAAAACATCCAATCCAAAATCGTTGAGGTATCGATAAATCATTAGATCTGGCAGCCTTAATTGAATGAATGTTTCTTTTACTTTATGTTGTGTTGCTTTTTCTATATTTTGTTTTCTTAATTTATCTTTTACTAACGAACAGGGCTGGCATTTTGAATTTTTACATTAGCTATAAACAGTTGTAGTCTAGAGTTGTTTTTTTAGAACCAGTAATGAATGATTTTTGACTTGATTAAAAAATGTTAATTTCAAAATCAAAATTAAGAGATTTAGACCAAAAGTGAATTTTATTTCGTTTTGACGCCATGAAATATTTAGGCTGTGTTTATTTATTAGCTGACCTGTGTTTTTTAGTTGAATGGATTTAGTTCGACTAAGATCTTTTACAAAATGTTAAAAAGAAAAACCAATAAACGTATGTTTCCTTTCAACTTCGTCGATGAATATTAAAATATTGAAACACTTTTAATTTGAGTTCACTTATAACCGGTTAGTCCCATGAATTTTTGACAAGAATTCATGTTATGTTCCTAAAACGTTACTGCAGCTGTGTCACCGGCCAACTCAACACGCAACAACAACAAAGGTTCCAATACGAATTGCATGACTGAGGCCAATACAAATAAAACATAAAAAACATTACCAAGAACTAGAAAAAACCTTCGAGGAAGAGCCAGTAACGACGGTCTTCACCGGAAGCTATGACATCAGTATTTCATTAACTTGCAAAACATATCCAAAAGTTACTTTATGAAGTTTCGCAGAGAACATATCTAGAGTACGTGATAGATAATTTTTTACTTTTCCGACAGAGTTTTGAATGAAACATTGATTTTTAATTACTTAAGTAGTGAAAGGACTTTATAGTTCGGAAACATAACCGTTATTTTTCTTTGCTGGTTGAAAGAGAAAATTGCTAAAAAAAAATTTTACATACATATATGCACGAGGAATTCAGTTTGACTGAGATTGCTTAAATTAAATAAATAGTATAGAATTTTCGGTCGAATTTGTCCAGAAAATTGAGGGAATATCTTATTTGGCTTCCTACGGATAGAAGTAAAAATATCTAAGTCTTACAACCTGCACATTTAAATACATTTAATAGCAAATTCAAAGATTACATATTTTTTTCATGAATTTATTTGTAGTCATTTTGATTGTAAATTTTAATTCTATTTTACAAAAAGTATAATAACATTGTTTCTACCATCCTTGATATAAATATTTCATGTTTCGAACAATTGTGTATATCATTTTCTGTTTAAACATAATTTTCTGGTTTTCATCAATGTTGTTTGAATGCTGAGTGATTCTTACAAATTATTTATTGTCAAGCTCTATTTTTCTATAAGAGTCGCGTTATAGTAAAATTTCCGCATTTTGCGAATCGAGTTAAAAAAGTACCGCGTTATAGGAGGGTTACATGTAAATGAAATTATTTTTATTTAAGAATAATATTTTGTAAAAACGAAAAAAAAAAATAATCTTGCATGTTAGAACGTCTGTTATGTTTTTAGTTATGTCAGCACCGTTGCATTTCTTTCTACTTTGTTTCTACTGCACACTAATAGTGTAAAGGTAAAAAATATTGCAACTCATATATATTGCAATTTTTTTTTGTACGGATCATTATGTACGGATATTTCATTCTATTTTCGGTTCTACAAAATAAACCCAAAAGTATTACAGGCAAAACATACATTCCTTTAATACGACTTGAGTCTGGAAAATACAATTTAACAACCTGGTTTTATAATTTGAAAATTCCACTTACCATCTCTGATTCTAATATTTTTATTGACTTTTTGCATTCCTTTTCTTTTGTTTGGTTTTCTTTTATTTTAAAAATATCTTATGTTGTTGTTGTTTTTGTTGTTGTTGTCTGTGAGAGAAATTTTTTTAGTTCTTCTTTTATTATTTTTTCTTCTGTTTTGTTTTTGTTTAAGCATTTTCTTCTAGATCGGCTATCAGTTTAATTTGAATGATAAAAATAAAAGCAAAATAATGTGATTAAAGTGTTGCCAGTTGTAAAAATGTTAGCAAACGGTTTTTGGGATTTTGAAAACAAACCTGCATTGTTTGTGAAAATCAATAAAATGTCAAACGGTACTTAAAAAATTCAAACAAATTTATTTATCCCCTTTATTTTACATATTTTTAATTTGGAAAATAGACATACCTCTGCAAAATTTTAAAAAAATATCAAATATATAAATGTCTATTGGGCAATACATTAATAAAGCTTGGACTTTTAATTATATATTGTTAAATTTTTGTTGCTATAATAATTAAAATAAATTAAGTTAATTAAGTTAATTAATTAATTATGGCTTTCAACAAAGCAATTCAATCTAGTGCGTTGTTTTTGCCTTGCTTCCGTATCGTTAATTTGTGGTTTTCCAGGTAATTAAATGATTAGTCTTCTGTTTTCTGTCCAAACAAATTAGAATCTGATATTAAAATATTTTGCTTTTGTTTATGAAGAAATGCGGAAAATGACAAATGAATTTGAATCAGATGGCTCTTTCGGAGTCTTTACTTGGATTCCTCGTTGATAGCACTAACTGACGCATACACAACGATCCGAGTTTTGACAAACGATTTCGATTTACACGCATACTAGATCCAAATCAATCAAGAATTGAAGCCTAGTCACCTTTAGCAGAACCTCGGTTTTGTCGAATGGATTGTTGGACTCAAATTGGGTATTTTCGGAAAAATTTTATTCAGTGATCAATCTAGTGAAACTGCACATTAATTAGTCTGAGCGTTGCTTGTGCAAAGTTGCAGCACTACCTATTGTAGTTCTATAGGTACACGATAATAATTTTTCATTTTGTATATGAGGTACCATGCCCACTTTACCAATTCAGTCTGTATTCTGCTAGACTATGCATATTGGTATGCGGGTTACTTGTGCAAATTTCCAAGACTCTACCTGTTGCAGATCTCAAGATAGATGATGATAATTGTTCACTATGTATGGGAGGTTCCACGTCCACTATTCCGATCCAGTCTGTGTTTCGCTAAACTATGTATATTAATAAGGGGGTTACTGGTGCAAAATTTCAAAGATCTACCTATTATAGTTCTCTATTACTTAAAAAGGGGGTGGTCAGTTTTTATTTTCTTAAAAACCTAATTTGGGTTATGATGACGATTTAAAAAAACAAATTGGCCAAATCGGTGCAGCCGTTCTTAAGTAATGTGATTACCAGCGAACGACATTTGATTGTATTTATATAGATTACACAAAGAATAAAAGTTCAAAGTAGTTCTATTCAAATCAAAAAAATAATTATTTTCGGTTTTGGGGTGTCAAGTAAACTACCTCTTGCCCCCTCTCGATTGTGACCAAAAACTATACAGCACTTTAACTCCATATACCTATGATTTATGGAATTAGTCAAAATGGATTGAGAACTTAAATATCCGTTGAAATCCTGACATCCATTTTCTTCACGATTACTATACTTTACGTTTACTACGTGTGGTAAAGTAAAAACAATAATTAATTTAAGAATATTTCATACTGTCAACACCATTGAAACTCCACTTTCAACATCAATCACGTGCCATAACAGTCTTGGTTTCAAATATTTCCCGATACTAAAATATTAGGCGAAAAATGTGTATAGTTTCACGACCATTTTGCTTCAAACATTATTTGTTTAGTTTTACAATTAAGTTTTTACGCTCTAGGTCTTTTTATAAAAATAATTCAATTTAATTTTATTTTTATATTCGATATTTCGCTACACCATTGGGTAGCATCGTCAGGAATTAAAAATAATTATATAATATTTAATTGAATGAAAAAATTTAAAATGATTGAAAAAACTTTTTGTCAATCAAATTTAAAAAATTAACATTTCAAAAACATTCAAAAACAAAATTTTTAAAAGCAAATAAAATGTTACTACGAATGATAAAAAACATTTTTAAAACTATTCATATTTACATACAATTTCTTATATTAAAAATGTTTAAACAGTTTTTAGAAAAACCAAAATAATTTCACATTTATACATATATGTACATAAATAACACCGGAAAAGTTACAAAGAATTAAAGATTATATTATACTATTATTTTTTATGTACTAAATGTCTGTAATTCTGTGCAACATTTTCTGTATCGGCTTTAAAATTTATTCTTTTCTCAATCGGAACTTTAATTATTTGTAACATTTCTAACATATAACGACGTTTATAATTATTTTCCAAATTTAGAATTGATACATTTTCAAAGTTGGGATAGTGATTACTTTTTGAACAGTGGGAAGACAATGCTGTTTTTTGCAAACTGATGTTATCACTGTATCTCTGGTCTGATTTATGTCCAGCTATTCTTGTTTTCAGTTTATTCTTTGTTGTACCTACATATACTTTATTACAATTCTCTTTGTCATTTCCCTTACATGGTATTTTATACACTAAATTTGACATATCTAATTTTTCTATTTTATCTTTTGGTTTGCTAAATAATCTATTTAATGTATTATACGTTCTATATGCCATCTTGTATTTAACTGTATCAAATATTTTTGATTTTTCCAATCGTTCAGATAAAACCGGTACATAAGTTATTGATTTATATATCTTTGGTTCTGTCTCATTTCTTGTATTTGGTTTTCTATTACTTTTGTATTGCAATATTAATCTATTAATTAGCGTTATTGGGAAATTGTTTTCGCTTAATATCTTTTTAATTTTATCTATATTCTTTCTGTGGAATTCTCTGTCACTAATAGTTAACACTCTTTCTATTAAATTTTTTGCTGTATTTATAATTATTCGTTTATATTGTTTAGAATAATAATTAATAATTCTACCCGAAGCTGTGGGTTTTTGATACCAATCCATTACTAATTTGTTCTTCTTCCTAATTATTAAGGTATCTAAATATGGAAGTTTAGAATCGCATTCCTTCTCTATTGTAAATTTAATGCAATTATCGAATTCATTAAACGTTTGCAACATATTGTTTACAGCTGGTTCAGAAATGACACAAAACAAATCATCTACATATTTGGTTATTATACTTGGTTTTATACTTAATTTTTCAATACAAGAATCTAGCAGTTTTTCCATAACTATATCCGCTACAATTGGGGAAGCAGGAGATCCCATTGGAAGTCCTTTCTGTTGTTTATAAATTTTCTGATTATATTGAAAATATCTATTATCCTCTATACAAAACTTGAGAATACGTAAAAATAAGGATTTCTCTATTTTTGTAAATTTTTCTATAATATCCCATTTTTCTTCTATTGTATGAATTGCTAAGTCAACAGGTATACTTGGAAATAATGATACTACATCTAATGAAATTAATTTTTCATCATCTTTTATATGTAGATTTCTTATCTTATTTTTAAATTCAAGCGAGTCTTTAATATTATATTTTGAATGTTCCGTAATCTTTTTTAATATGTTCGTAATATATTTACATAACTCATAGGATGGAGAATTAACAAAGGAACAAATAGGTCGTAAAGGAAATTCCTCTTTGTGAATTTTTGGCAATCCATATAACCTAGGTGCAGTAGCTATATTTGTTTTAAGTTTATTCTTCTCAATAGGTGTAATAATTTTACGTTTAAAAAGTTCTTCTACTATATCATTATTGGTCTTCTGTAGTTTGTTAGTAGGATCTCTATTTACTATATTATATTTTGTAGTATCTTCTACAATATTTTTAATTCTGGTTTCATAATCCTTTTTATTTAAAGCTACAGTAGTGTTACCTTTATCTGCTTTTAGAATGAGAATGTCTTTATTGCTTTTTAAAAACTTTTCTGTTTCTTTTACTTTATCTAAAACGAACCTATCTCTATTTGTCAAACTCATTTTATTTAAATGATTATCTATTATTGTAGTTAGTTTTTTTTTTTTTTTTTTTTTTTTTTAATTCCTGACGATGCTACCCAATGGTGTAGCGAAATATCGAATATAAAAATAAAATTAAATTGAATTATTTTTATAAAAAGACCTAGAGCGTAAAAACTTAATTGTAAAATTATTAAAAAGGTCAAAAATTATAATAATTATTATTTGTTTAGTTTAAAATACATATTTTTCAAAGACTTTTCTTTTAGCTCAAGGCGAATTAGTTTTACTAGGTGGCAGCACGGCTAAGTTAATTATTTTTTGCTTTACTTTTTTACTGACTAACCTAAACAAGGGCGTAAGGCGTAACAACGTCTAGCGCCTAGCTTTGAACAAACCTAAATAAAGGCCGTGGCACATAGAATCCGTCATACGTTATACGTCAACTTTTTCAACGCACAAGAAAGTCGAAATACAGCTCTTCTAATGAGTGTTGTCACAATCAGTACGTCTCTGTCAACTCAAAGTACGAAAGTTGGGCAACTTTTAACTTTTGACGTACGTTGAAAGCTATAATTGTTTTCTCTTTGTTTCTCTCTCTCAAAATTAAATTTTTGTGTTTAGTGGAAGCAAAAATAAAACAAAATACAACAAAATAATTTAATTTAATAGAGTAAAATCGAGAAAAAGGTTTTCTCGTGTTTTCTTTTCTGATTTAATATCCGTCAACAAAGTACTCATTGTGTCAACGTCTTCCGTTGTTACTTTGATTTCAATTGAGAGCTTTAAAGTATAACGTATGACGGATTCTATGTGCTCCGGCCTTAAGAGCGCAACGTTTTGTAAGAAACAGTAATGTTAACATATTTTGCTTAGTAAAATCAAATAAATTTAATAGCAAAAGAGAGATAAAATCTCTAAATAAAAAAACAATAACATTTTGTTTGCACCCTACTTCACTACCTAACGCTCCGTCAAAATTGGATTTTCCAATTGCAAAACGTTGACGCAACGCTATTTAGGTTTACTTCATACATTTTGTATGTACATGAGAATTTTTGATAGTTATTTTACGCATTACGCCTTACGCCCTTGTTTAGGTTGAGCAGTTATGTGCAAAGTAGTTGTCAAAAATTCGTTTAAATTCGTTTAAATACAAAATACTACCAGAAAAGGTAAGGAAGAAGTGTTTTTAGTTGTTGGATGTAATATTTGAATTAGTGCTTTTGGCGTCTGCCGTACATTTAACCAACAATAGAAAGCATGTGGTTGTTTTTTTGGTGTTGTATATGTTGTCGCGGCGATGCCACCTTGTATAGAATTGCCTTATTTTAGCTCGTACTGTTTGTCATTTTTATAACAAATATCGCTCCTTAAAATATGCTTTAGTTTTTCTATATTTTTTAGGATAAAGAAAGAGAGTTACCATGCGTTTTAATGCGACAACTTCTAACAAATTAAGACGATTTTATTTTTTTTATTTTTGAGCAACTGGAAGAGTTTAAATAATAGCAAGAAGTACACATGGAATTTCTGCTTATGTGGTTATTTGTTTATATTGTGTTTTATGGAATATGGTTAAGAGCAAATACATTTTTTCTCTTAAATATAACTATTAGGAAGTCGGAACCTCTTTATGTTCTTGGCATGAAAATTTAGTGCAATGTTTGATGGACTAAATAGAGTATTTTAAATCTCAAAAGGAGCCTTCAAGTTCCGTTGGTTTTTTAAACGCTGCAATGAATAAAATTTCGATTTTTTTAAATTATTTTGGAAACGAGATAACGTTTTTAACTATAATTTATTTGTGAATTCGAAACTGCCATTCCTTTTTAGGTACTTTTAATGAGCCTAGAAGAGCCATACGAAATTGTACTTTTTAATTTCAGTTTTTTATTTTCCCTGTTACTCCTCTTGGGAGTAACAGCATCTCCATTTTACACAGTTTGCCGTTGTTGTTAATGCTTTTTTTTTTAAGAGAAGTAACACTCGCAGCCCTTATGTCTACCAATTGTGCTACTATCTTTGGGAAATGAAGTGAGTGGAGGGAGGTAAGTAGACGTGATGCAATAAATGAATAGAGAAAAAATTCAGTGTTGGGAACAACCAAGGCGATTTCATTCCAGGTGGAGACGATAGCCCAGTTGATTTTTTTTGCTCTCATTTTTTGCTAATGTCTTGTCAAAAATACATTATTATATATATATGCTAGCAGAATGTCAAAGTTGTTGTTTTGTTGTACTTGTTGCCATCGTGCTCTCGCCTTGGCAACAACGCAATTGGACATCATCGTTATTAGTAGCGACTCTGGTGGCACATTAATTTTGACACTGTATCAGTGTTGCCAGGGCAGACTAGAAAAGTTACGTTTTTCTTTCCGAAAAGTTTAACTTTGTAAGCAAACGGCATCACTGCGCTGTATAGCGATTTTATTAATACTTTACTTCGCTATAGAGTAATACCGGTGAAAGAGGACGCTGTGAGGAATACAAAAAACTATCTAAAAAATTATGTTAAAACCTGTTGCGGCTGGTATACGAATCCGTCGAGTCAAGACAACAGACATGTATTTCATGACCCCTAGTCCATATGTGAACTTTATGGGCAAAAGACTAAAAAATTCCAATTTTTGGCATTTATTTTGGGAATTTTGAAATTTCCTTTACCTTAATGTTGCAGGTTCCATTTCATTTTTGTTGACTAATTACTTAGCGATAATAGTGTTTTATCAAAAATTTATTTTATTGTTATAAAAGTAAAATATGCATTTATTCAAGGCACATTAACCAGGTAGCCTTATTACGAAGCGAAAATATTTAGGGGAAAAGGGAAAAATTAAAATTTTCTTCTTAATATTTTGCATCCGCAGTGAGGCTACCGGATTGATTTGCCTTGATATATATTTCCAGAACAATGTCAGAGTCATGATGAAGCTGTCATCTTCAATATAATTATGTAGCTGACTAACGGCATTTGTAGTCGTGTAGCTGTGTAGCCACTGTCGTCTATGTGTTTAAAGCATGACTATCAACAAATATTTTATCGCGAGTTTTATTTTCGACATCGGCTGATACTAAATCATAGGTCCGGTCCAGCGGGGCTAAAAAAAGTTGTTATTAAGATTTTAATATTTCAAATTAATATTTGACCTCCCTGTTAACCAGGAAAGCGACTGTCAGCGCGACAGCTAAAAGAAAGCAAAGATCTATGGCATTCGCCATTTTGTGAGTTTTACAATTTGCGCTTTCGTTTTAACCTGACACTTTATAGTGAAAAAAAAAAAATTAGAAAATTCATGTAAAATTCATCTAAATTAATTTAATTATCGGTTGATGTTTTCCATTCTGTAGTTAAAGATTTTTATTTGGATACGAGTATTTAACAGGATGTTTTGAAATTTTAAAATCATTAAAGGTTGCCAAGCCCACGCCTAATTATGACAAAAAGTCAGGCGGCTGTTTTAACTTTGTAAATTTGGAAAATATACTCGCTGAAGGCTTTTATGCCATTTAGGAAAGAAAACTTATTTACCTAATTCAAGTCTACTTTAATAAAATCCTGCCGAGGGATATTTTAAATTTGTTTTACTTTAAATTTATTACATTTACATTATTATTTTATGGGATTTTTACATTACCCAGCTAATCACCACCTACCTTCCGGTACAATAACAAAGATCACTTATAATTTTAAAATTATTTTATTTTATTTGAACAAAAAAAAAAATACATACAGGCAAAAAAAAAAAAAACAACTTGATTGTGTTAAAAAATCTTTTACGATTTCGATTCAATTTTTATCAAAAATTCAATATTACCCTCGGCTTGATTTTTATAATAAAAAATGATTTTATAATAACCGCTTTTCATTATTGAGGGCATATTTTCATTCGAAATCATACAGTTATTCAAATATACCACCCCTTTTGTAAGAGGGGGTTCGAATTTGTCTTTTATTAGCTGTACGTTTTCCGAACAATTCAGAACACTTTCCATCAGTATATCTTTGTAATAAATATTCACAAATGTTGATAATTTCGAATCCAGAATACGATAGGGAGTGTTAATGAAATCTGAACCAAACTTGCTGTAATATATAGTAACGTTGCATAGAAACTGATCAGTGAGGTCTTCTTTTATATTTATTAAGCCGCTAAGCGCAAAGACGCCACGTGAAATACGCACTACGTTTAGGTCATGAATCAACTTATCCGGTGTTTTATCCTCCACCTCAACCGAAATTAAATCGTATGTCCATTTAGGCTAAAAATAAAAACCAAATAAATTTTAATTAAAAAAAAAAAATAAAAAAAAAATAAAAAATTTTGAAATCTCTACTTTACCTCACATTTAACCAGATTATTGTAGCTTAGCGCAACAATTAAAAGAAAACACAATTTAAGAACGTTAATCATTTTCGAATTTCTACAATTTTCAGTTCATATTTCACTTTACTATTTATAGGCAAAAAAAAAAAAAAAATAAATAAACAAATAAACAAACAAAAAAATTAATTACTAGTTGCTGCTTTCTTTTCACTTCATATTTTTGTTTGGATTTTAAACACGAAATTTTAATGTTTAATAATAATTGAAGGTTGCACCCCAAGAGGATGTAATAAAAAATATAACAACTCAAATGATATTATGCAACCTCTAATGCAATAAATTATAGACAATAATTCTTGCAAAAAAAAACCGACTTCAAAACAGATAGAAGGGCACCAATTCTAAACTAAAAATGTAAGTAGTCTGTGAGAATTAGATTTAAACCAAATAAAAGATGCGCCAAAATTAGAGGGGAAAAATAAAGACTATTGAATGTCAAGCCTCTCCCTATTACTGTTCAAAAGTTAAGCTATTTTCACCAGCATCCGTCTTGTTTGGGGACACCATTCAAGCCTCTGTCTATAAGATAGGGGCACATAGATCCAATAACATCACCTATTCGGACACCTTTTAATTTACAATTTTAAATTTGAGACCTGTTGTTATAGAGGACTTGGCCACAAAGATTCTTTGTAAATTTCAACTATCTGTCTATAACGGTTAAAAAGTTTAACCATATATATCAAATTACATGAACTATTGGGACACCCTTTACATTATAATTCCAAATATTTATACTATACATATCAGAGAAAGTAGTGGACATTCTGCCTAATTTTCAAGTGTTTGTGTTTAACGGTTCAAAAGATAGGGTCATATAGATCAAATTACGTAATTTATGGGGACACCCTTTAATTTCTAACTTAAAATTGTATACTTGCTATTAGTGGACTTTGCAATACAGGTTCCTTGTCAATTTCAGCTGTCTGTCTCTAACAGTTCAAAAGTTTGGCCACATACATAGAATTACATTAACTATTGGGACACCCTTTTAGTTCCTAATTCAAAATTTTATACTTTTTGTTATAGCTGACTTAGCACTACAGGTTGTTTGTAAATTTCAGCGGTCTGTGTACAACTATTCAAAAGTATGGCCATATACATCAAATTAAATGAACTATTGGAGCACCCTTTAATTTAAAATTTTGAGTATTTATACATTTTATTATAACGGTCATAGTAGCCGACATTCTGTCAAATTTTCAAGGTTTAGTCTATAACGGTTCAAAAGATAGTCCCAAATAGGTCATATTATGTCACCTATGGGGACACCCTTTAAATTTTAAATTTATTTTTTTTATTAATTTCTGCTGTTGGGAGCTATAGCAGCACTCACATTCAGCTCATTAGTTTATCTCCAAATCCTTAGTTAAATTTTTAAAAAGATATATAAAAAACCCATCGATTAATCGAATACTTTTTAAGTTTTATTCGATAAATCGGTTAAATAATATGTTTAGTTACTAAAGCACTACATGAGCGCAACAAAACGAAGCGCATAAGACGCTCATTACAATGTTTCATTGAATTCATGTCTGTTCAGTGAACACAATTAACGATGAGTGGATAGTAATAAATAGCCAAGACCAGCGAGCTAAATGCGATGAGCTTACAGAGTTTCTATAAGTAAGTTTGAATAAGTATGAGTAAATGTTGAACATAATACCAATGAACTTACTCGAGTTGATGATATAAACTGATAATGATGATGTAAGTTGATTTCAACTTTTTTTTTAAATTCAATTCAATTTGAGGGTGTTGTAGCTTAGGTAGTTACTAGAGTTGTGTAGTTCATGAAAGACCTATACTTCAGCTCAACTCACTACTTCAGTCCAGCTCATTAGTTCAGCTCAATACTTCAGTTCAACTCCTTAGTTCAGTCTGCTCATTACTTCAATTCAGCTCACTAGTTCAGTGCAGCTCTGATATTTATCAATTATTTCTATTCTTACTAGTATATACGACAGCGCCCTCTTTCGCCGATATTACTCTATAACACTAAATCGTCAGCGATTTCAGTCTTTAGAATTACAAATAATGAAATGGCTATACAGCTTCAAAAACTAAGGAGCCTTGAGCTTGACAACAGAGACGCTGTAATACTGTTCTAAAAATAAAGATGACCCAAAGAATGTAACGCAATTAATTAGTAGGCATATTTGCCTAAATGTTACTTCTCTTTCTTAAAAAAATTGACATCAATACTATGACAAATGGCTTCGTTTCGGACCCCCTGACACTTCTTATTCTTGTTGTTGTTTAGATTAGTTGGCCATTTAACAATGTTAAACTTAACAATGGCCAAGTTAACAATGACTCAGGGACCTCTAAGCCTAAACCAAGTTTCGCGAAAAAAATTATTAATAATCCATCATCGAATATATAGTGTGGTGGAATTGGAATCATAACAGCGTAAGGCAGTATCTAACATCACTATGGCGATGGCTGTATAAGATTAATCCAAATTAGCTCTCTTACTTGTTTATAGTCGTGTTAATAATTTTGTTTTTTATAAAAATAAAATATTTCATAAAACAATAAAATATTTGCAACAAAGTATACTGACATGATCTAAATGAAACAAACAAACAAATCGTGCAGCTTGCAAAACATTAAAAAAACCTCGGCCTTTCACCACAACTCTTTCCTTTTTGTAATTTCTAAATGTAATTAATGGGTTGGCAATCTTTAATTATTTTGACATCGAAATGATAATGTGTAATGACCATAATATAAAAAGTTTTGCGGAACTTTTCAGATTATAAATAGCAACGTTAGAAATGAACTGAAAATTGTAAAACTTACAAAATGATCGGCATCCTTAAATTGCGCTTGCTCTTATTTGCTGCGCTAACCTACATTGTTCTGGTTAAATGTGAGGTAAAGTAGAGATTTCAAAAAAAAAAAAAAGAAAAAAATAATAAAAACATTAAATTAAAATTTATTTTGTTTTTTTCAGCCCAATTGGACATACGATTTTATTTCGATTGAGGTGGAGGATAAAACACCGGATAAGATGATCAATGACGTATACGTAGTGCGTATTTCACGTGGCGTTTTTGCCCTCGGCGGCTCAATATATATAAAAGAGGACCTCACTGATCAGTTTATATGCAACGTTACTATATATTACAGCAAGTTTGGTTCAGATTTCGTTAACACTCCCTATCGTATTCTTGATTCGAGTTTATCAACATATCTGAATACTTTTTACAAAGATGTACTGATGGAAAGTGTTCGGAATTGTTCGGAAAATGCCCTTATAATAAAGGATAAATTCGAACCTCCTCTTACAAAACGGGTGATACATTTGAATAATTGTACGATCTCGAATGAAAATATGCCCTCAATAATGAAAAGCGGTTATTATAAAATAATATTTTATTATAAAAATCAAGCCGAGGGAAGGGTTGAATTTTTGGTAAAAGTAGAACCGAAATGGTAAAAGATCTTTTAACACAATCAAGTATTTTTTTTCTGCCTTAATATTTTCCAAATTAAAATAAAATTATTTTAAAAATTATTAATGAACTTAATTTATATGATTTTTTGTTCAAGTGGAGAAGAGTAGAATTGAAGTTAAAAGAAACTTTCAATTTATTTTTATTTAATGTATTTTTTAAAGTGAGTTTATTTTACTTCTTGTGATGACTTTATTTAAAATATGACACATGTAGTGCCATCGTTTAGTAGAAGATGCCAAATTATAACAGCCTAACGCTGATTTTTCTATTAGTGCAGCGATGAGAAATTTGCAATGATGAATGACTGTTGCGAATTAGCTGTCCCACCATCTTTTGGTATTAGGTAACCCAAGTAAGTTACTTGTTTGTCAGCAGCTAAGTAGGTATACTTCAGACTTCACCACTGCAAACGCCGTTGGGTACAATCGTCGCCAGTCAGTCGTCAGTCAGCTAATTAATTATACGCCGCAAACTCTGATCTTGTAGAATTTCATATTTTACTTTTATGAAAATAAATTTAATTAAAAAACAAATTACTCTCATCACTCTTTATTTAGTTTTTACCAAATTATAATTTTACAAATGCAGTTCAGTTGGAAAATATGAAATTAAAAGCAAAAAAAAAAAATACGAAAAATTTATTTCTAAATTAACTAATAAAAATGGAAACTAAACAAAACAAAAAAGAATCGATTGAATCAAATGTCGGAAAATCGGAGAAACTATAGCAATTTCAGCAGAGTTTCATATTAAAACTCTGTTCCAATGAAATTGGAAAACAATAAATAACCATGGTGTGTAGGGTGTCCACGATTCAGAATAATGAACATTAAACTTTCACTCGTTTTTAAACCAAATTTAATTTTTACTTCAATAATATTTTAGACAATAAAACTTATTTACTTATTTATTAAATTTTTTTTAAGAATATTACAAAACAAGAAGACTTACTCTTCACCGAAAGGTATGACAACAACAGACTTAATCTTATTTAACAGAACTGCTGAGATAATGGCAGGTGTTTTTTGCTTTATTTCAAGCGGAGTATAAAAATAAACAAATAATATTAACAATAAGTTATATTAAAAAAGATTTTAATTAATTCGAAAATTTTTCTATACCAATATGTTTTTGAACATGTTTTTTTTTTATATTTATTTTAATATAAATTTTTTTTTTCATTTTTTTTAAAAACATTTTTGAAAATTTTTTTTAATTTTTAATTTTTTTTACTGGTCGCGGGGTGTTTACTCTGTTGTTGTTCTATGTAATGAAGGCATTACATTATTTAATCTGTGCTTTTTAGTTGCAACTCCTTGTTTTTATTGTCGAAATTAGGGGTTTGAATCGTAAAATGTTTACTTTTTAATTACAGCCTGTTGTGCTTTTTATCGTAATTAAGGGTTAGCAATCTGTAATTAGTGATTTTTAATTACAGCTCCTCGTATTTGCTATTGTCGTAATTGCTTACAACGTTTAACAAACGCTTGTCTTTTTGTCATAATTAGGGGTAGGCTTGGCAACCTTTAATTACTTTCAAATTTTATCGAAAATTTGAAAATTTTGTGTAAAATTTTTATAGAAAATTTTAAAAATTTGTGTAAAATTTTAATAGAAAATTTTGTGTAAAATTTTTGTAGAAAAATTTGTGTAAAATTTTTATAGAAAATTTTGTGTAAAATTTTTATAGAAAATTTTGTGTAAAATTTTTATAGAAAATTTTGTGTAAAATTTTTATAGAAAATTTTGTGTAAAATTTTTATAGAAAATTTTGTGTAAAATTTTTATAGAAAATTTTGTGTAAAATTTTTATAGAAAATTTTGTGTAAAATTTTTATAGAAAATTTTGTGTAAAATTTTTATAGAAAATTTTGTGTAAAATTTTTATAGAAAATTTTGTGTAAAATTTTTATAGAAAATTTTGTGTAAAATTTTTATAGAAAATTTTGTGTAAAATTTTTATAGAAAATTTTGTGTAAAATTTTTATAGAAAATTTTGTGTAAAATTTTTATAGAAAATTTTGTGTAAAATTTTTATAGAAAATTTTGTGTAAAATTTTTATAGAAAATTTTGTGTAAAATTTTTATAGAAAATTTTGTGTAAAATTTTTATAGAAAATTTTGTGTAAAATTTTTATAGAAAATTTTGTGTAAAATTTTTATAGAAAATTTTGTGTAAAATTTTTATAGAAAATTTTGTGTAAAATTTTTATAGAAAATTTTGTGTAAAATTTTTATAGAAAATTTTGTGTAAAATTTTTATAGAAAATTTTGTGTAAAATTTTTATAGAAAATTTTGTGTAAAATTTTTATAGAAAATTTTGTGTAAAATTTTTATAGAAAATTTTGTGTAAAATTTTTATAGAAAATTTTGTGTAAAATTTTTATAGAAAATTTTGTGTAAAATTTTTATAGAAAATTTTGTGTAAAATTTTTATAGAAAATTTTGTGTAAAATTTTTATAGAAAATTTTGTGTAAAATTTTTATAGAAAATTTTGTGTAAAATTTTTATAGAAAATTTTGTGTAAAATTTTTATAGAAAATTTTGTGTAAAATTTTTATAGAAAATTTTGTGTAAAATTTTTATAGAAAATTTTGTGTAAAATTTTTATAGAAAATTTTGTGTAAAATTTTTATAGAAAATTTTGTGTAAAATTTTTATAGAAAACTTCCTGTAAAATTTTTATAGAAAACTTCCTGTAAAATTTTTATAGAAAATTTTGTGTAAAATTTTTATAGAAAACTTCCTGTAAAATTTTTATAGAAAACTTCCTGTAAAATTTTTATAGAAAATTTCCTGTAAAATTTTTATAGAAAATTTTGTGTAAAATTTTTATAGAAAACTTCCTGTAAAATTTTTATAGAAAATTTCCTGTAAAATTTTTATAGAAAATTTCCTGTAAAATTTTTATAGAAAATTTCCTGTAAAATTTTTATAGAAAATTTCCTGTAAAATTTTTATAGAAAATTTCCTGTAAAATTTTTATAGAAAATTTCCTGTAAAATTTTTATAGAAAATTTCCTGTAAAATTTTTATAGAAAATTTCCTGTAAAATTTTTATAGAAAATTTCCTGTAAAATTTTTATAGAAAATTTCCTGTAAAATTTTTATAGAAAATTTCCTGTAAAATTTTTATAGAAAATTTCCTGTAAAATTTTTATAGAAAATTTCCTGTAAAATTTTTATAGAAAATTTCCTGTAAAATTTTTATAGAAAATTTCGTGTAAAATTTTTATAGAAAATTTCGTGTAAAATTTTTATAGAAAATTTCGTGTAAAATTTTTATAGAAAATTTCGTGTAAAATTTTTATAGAAAATTTCGTGTAAAATTTTTATAGAAAATTTCGTGTAAAATTTTTATAGAAAATTTCGTGTAAAATTTTTATAGAAAATTTCGTGTAAAATTTTTATAGAAAATTTCGTGTAAAATTTTTATAGAAAATTTCGTGTAAAATTTTTATAGAAAATTTCGTGTAAAATTCTTATAGAAAATTTCGTGTAAAATTTTTATAGAAAATTTCGTGTAAAATTTTTATAGAAAATTTCGTGTAAAATTTTTATAGAAAATTTCGTGTAAAATTTTTATAGAAAATTTCGTGTAAAATTTTTATAGAAAATTTCGTGTAAAATTTTTATAGAAAATTTCGTGTAAAATTTTTATAGAAAATTTCGTGTAAAATTTTTATAGAAAATTTCGTGTAAAATTTTTATAGAAAATTTCGTGTAAAATTTTTATAGAAAATTTCGTGTAAAATTTTTATAGAAAATTTCGTGTAAAATTTTTATAGAAAATTTCCTGTAAAATTTTTATAGAAAATTTCCTGTAAAATTTTTATAGAAAATTTCCTGTAAAATTTTTATAGAAAATTTCCTGTAAAATTTTTATAGAAAATTTCCTGTAAAATTTTTATAGAAAATTTCCTGTAAAATTTTTATAGAAAATTTCCTGTAAAATTTTTATAGAAAATTTTTATAGAAAATTTTTATAGAAAATTTTTATAGAAAATTTTTATAGAAAATTTTTATAGAAAATTTTTATAGAAAATTTTTATAGAAAATTTTTATAGAAAATTTTTATAGAAAATTTTTATAGAAAATTTTTATAGAAAATTTTTATAGAAAATTTTTATAGAAAATTTTTATAGAAAATTTTTATAGAAAATTTTTATAGAAAATTTTTATAGAAAATTTTTATAGAAAATTTTTATAGAAAATTTTTATAGAAAATTTTTATAGAAAATTTTTATAGAAAATTTTTATAGAAAATTTTTATAGAAAATTTTTATAGAAAATTTTTATAGAAAATTTTTATAGAAAATTTTTATAGAAAATTTTTATAGAAAATTTTTATAGAAAATTTTTATAGAAAATTTTTATAGAAAATTTTTATAGAAAATTTTTATAGAAAATTTTTATAGAAAATTTTTATAGAAAATTTTTATAGAAAATTTTTATAGAAAATTTTTATAGAAAATTTTTATAGAAAATTTTTATAGAAAATTTTTATAGAAAATTTTTATAGAAAATTTTTATAGAAAATTTTTATAGAAAATTTTTATAGAAAATTTTTATAGAAAATTTTTATAGAAAATTTTTATAGAAAATTTTTATAGAAAATTTTTATAGAAAATTTTTATAGAAAATTTTTATAGAAAATTTTTATAGAAAATTTTTATAGAAAATTTTTATAGAAAATTTTTATAGAAAATTTTTATAGAAAATTTTTATAGAAAATTTTTATAGAAAATTTTTATAGAAAATTTTTATAGAAAATTTTTATAGAAAATTTTTATAGAAAATTTTTATAGAAAATTTTTATAGAAAATTTTTATAGAAAATTTTTATAGAAAATTTTTATAGAAAATTTTTATAGAAAATTTTTATAGAAAATTTTTATAGAAAATTTTTATAGAAAATTTTTATAGAAAATTTTTATAGAAAATTTTTATAGAAAATTTTTATAGAAAATTTTTATAGAAAATTTTTATAGAAAATTTTTATAGAAAATTTTTATAGAAAATTTTTATAGAAAATTTTTATAGAAAATTTTTATAGAAAATTTTTATAGAAAATTTTTATAGAAAATTTTTATAGAAAATTTTTATAGAAAATTTTTATAGAAAATTTTTATAGAAAATTTTTATAGAAAATTTTTATAGAAAATTTTTATAGAAAATTTTTATAGAAAATTTTTATAGAAAATTTTTATAGAAAATTTTTATAGAAAATTTTTATAGAAAATTTTTATAGAAAATTTTTATAGAAAATTTTTATAGAAAATTTTTATAGAAAATTTTTATAGAAAATTTTTATAGAAAATTTTTATAGAAAATTTTTATAGAAAATTTTTATAGAAAATTTTTATAGAAAATTTTTATAGAAAATTTTTATAGAAAATTTTTATAGAAAATTTTTATAGAAAATTTTTATAGAAAATTTTTATAGAAAATTTTTATAGAAAATTTTTATAGAAAATTTTTATAGAAAATTTTTATAGAAAATTTTTATAGAAAATTTTTATAGAAAATTTTTATAGAAAATTTTTATAGAAAATTTTTATAGAAAATTTTTATAGAAAATTTTTATAGAAAATTTTTATAGAAAATTTTTATAGAAAATTTTTATAGAAAATTTTTATAGAAAATTTTTATAGAAAATTTTTATAGAAAATTTTTATAGAAAATTTTCTGTAAAATTTTCTGTAAAATTTTTATAGAAAATTTTCTGTAAAATTTTTATAGAAAATTTTCTGTAAAATTTTTATAGAAAATTTTCTGTAAAATTTTTATAGAAAATTTTCTGTAAAATTTTTATAGAAAATTTTCTGTAAAATTTTTATAGAAAATTTTCTGTAAAATTTTTATAGAAAATTTTCTGTAAAATTTTTATAGAAAATTTTCTGTAAAATTTTTATAGAAAATTTTCTGTAAAATTTTTATAGAAAATTTTCTGTAAAATTTTTATAGAAAATTTTCTGTAAAATTTTTATAGAAAATTTTCTGTAAAATTTTTATAGAAAATTTTCTGTAAAATTTTTATACAAAATTTTCTGTAAAATTTTTATAGAAAATTTTCTGTAAAATTTTTATAGAAAATTTTCTGTAAAATTTTTATACAAAATTTTCTGTAAAATTTTTATACAAAATTTTCTGTAAAATTTTTATACAAAATTTTCTGTAAAATTTTTATACAAAATTTTCTGTAAAATTTTTATACAAAATTTTCTGTAAAATTTTTATACAAAATTTTCTGTAAAATTTTTATACAAAATTTTCTGTAAAATTTTTATACAAAATTTTCTGTAAAATTTTTATACAAAATTTTCTGTAAAATTTTTATACAAAATTTTCTGTAAAATTTTTATACAAAATTTTCTGTAAAATTTTTATACAAAATTTTCTGTAAAATTTTTATACAAAATTTTCTGTAAAATTTTTATACAAAATTTTCTGTAAAATTTTTATACAAAATTTTCTGTAAAATTTTTATACAAAATTTTCTGTAAAATTTTTATACAAAATTTTCTGTAAAATTTTTATACAAAATTTTCTGTAAAATTTTTATACAAAATTTTCTGTAAAATTTTTATACAAAATTTTCTGTAAAATTTTTATACAAAATTTTCTGTAAAATTTTTATACAAAATTTTCTGTAAAATTTTTATACAAAATTTTCTGTAAAATTTTTATACAAAATTTTCTGTAAAATTTTTATACAAAATTTTCTGTAAAATTTTTATACAAAATTTTCTGTAAAATTTTTATACAAAATTTTCTGTAAAATTTTTATACAAAATTTTCTGTAAAATTTTTATACAAAATTTTCTGTAAAATTTTTATACAAAATTTTCTGTAAAATTTTTATACAAAATTTTCTGTAAAATTTTTATACAAAATTTTCTGTAAAATTTTTATACAAAATTTTCTGTAAAATTTTTATACAAAATTTTCTGTAAAATTTTTATACAAAATTTTCTGTAAAATTTTTATACAAAATTTTCTGTAAAATTTTTATACAAAATTTTCTGTAAAATTTTTATACAAAATTTTCTGTAAAATTTTTATACAAAATTTTCTGTAAAATTTTTATACAAAATTTTCTGTAAAATTTTTATACAAAATTTTCTGTAAAATTTTTATACAAAATTTTCTGTAAAATTTTTATACAAAATTTTCTGTAAAATTTTTATACAAAATTTTCTGTAAAATTTTTATAGAAAATTTTCTGTAAAATTTTTATAGAAAATTTTCTGTAAAATTTTTATAGAAATTTTTCTGTAAAATTTTTATAGAAAATTTTCTGTAAAATTTTTATAGAAAATTTTCTGTAAAATTTTTATAGAAAATTTTCTGTAAAATTTTTATACAAAATTTTCTGTAAAATTTTTATACAAAATTTTCTGTAAAATTTTTATACAAAATTTTCTGTAAAATTTTTATACAAAATTTTCTGTAAAATTTTTATACAAAATTTTCTGTAAAATTTTTATACAAAATTTTCTGTAAAATTTTTATACAAAATTTTCTGTAAAATTTTTATACAAAATTTTCTGTAAAATTTTTATACAAAATTTTCTGTAAAATTTTTATACAAAATTTTCTGTAAAATTTTTATACAAAATTTTCTGTAAAATTTTTATACAAAATTTTCTGTAAAATTTTTATACAAAATTTTCTGTAAAATTTTTATACAAAATTTTCTGTAAAATTTTTATACAAAATTTTCTGTAAAATTTTTATACAAAATTTTCTGTAAAATTTTTATACAAAATTTTCTGTAAAATTTTTATACAAAATTTTCTGTAAAATTTTTATACAAAATTTTCTGTAAAATTTTTATACAAAATTTTCTGTAAAATTTTTATACAAAATTTTCTGTAAAATTTTTATACAAAATTTTCTGTAAAATTTTTATACAAAATTTTCTGTAAAATTTTTATACAAAATTTTCTGTAAAATTTTTATAGAAAATTTTCTGTAAAATTTTTATAGAAAATTGTCTGTAAAATTTTTATAGAAAATTGTCTGTAAAATTTTTATAGAAAATTTCCTGTAAAATTTTTATAGAAAATTTCCTGTAAAATTTTTATAGAAAATTTTTATAGAAAATTTTCTGTAAAATTTTTATAGAAAATTTTCTGTAAAATTTTTATAGAAAATTTTCTGTAAAATTTTTATAGAAAATTTTCTGTAAAATTTTTATAGAAAATTTTCTGTAAAATTTTTATAGAAAATTTTCTGTAAAATTTTTATAGAAAATTTTCTGTAAAATTTTTATAGAAAATTTTCTGTAAAATTTTTATAGAAAATTTTCTGTAAAATTTTTATAGAAAATTTTCTGTAAAATTTTTATAGAAAATTTTCTGTAAAATTTTTATAGAAAATTTTCTGTAAAATTTTTATAGAAAATTTTCTGTAAAATTTTTATAGAAAATTTTCTGTAAAATTTTTATAGAAAATTTTCTGTAAAATTTTTATAGAAAATTTTCTGTAAAATTTTTATAGAAAATTTTCTGTAAAATTTTTATAGAAAATTTTCTGTAAAATTTTTATAGAAAATTTTCTGTAAAATTTTTATAGAAAATTTTCTGTAAAATTTTTATAGAAAATTTTCTGTAAAATTTTTATAGAAAATTTTCTGTAAAATTTTTATAGAAAATTTTCTGTAAAATTTTTATAGAAAATTTTCTGTAAAATTTTTATAGAAAATTTTCTGTAAAATTTTTATAGAAAATTTTCTGTAAAATTTTTATAGAAAATTTTCTGTAAAATTTTTATAGAAAATTTTCTGTAAAATTTTTATAGAAAATTTTCTGTAAAATTTTTATAGAAAATTTTCTGTAAAATTTTTATAGAAAATTTTCTGTAAAATTTTTATAGAAAATTTTCTGTAAAATTTTTATAGAAAATTTTCTGTAAAATTTTTATAGAAAATTTTCTGTAAAATTTTTATAGAAAATTTTCTGTAAAATTTTTATAGAAAATTTTCTGTAAAATTTTTATAGAAAATTTTCTGTAAAATTTTTATAGAAAATTTTCTGTAAAATTTTTATAGAAAATTTTCTGTAAAATTTTTATAGAAAATTTTCTGTAAAATTTTTATAGAAAATTTTCTGTAAAATTTTTATAGAAAATTTTCTGTAAAATTTTTATAGAAAATTTTCTGTAAAATTTTTATAGAAAATTTTCTGTAAAATTTTTATAGAAAATTTTCTGTAAAATTTTTATAGAAAATTTTCTGTAAAATTTTTATAGAAAATTTTCTGTAAAATTTTTATAGAAAATTTTCTGTAAAATTTTTATAGAAAATTTTCTGTAAAATTTTTATAGAAAATTTTCTGTAAAATTTTTATAGAAAATTTTCTATAAATTATACATGGACTGATAAACTTATATGAGTATAGGGTATATACTCCTGTGGTGAAGGGTATAAAAGATTGATTAACCCTTTACAACAGTTCACTGAAAGTGTTCAAAATATTCAAAAATTTTTCAAAAATTTTAGTATTTTTTTTTCTTTTGTACTCGATTTACATTCAGAAAAAAAATTTTCGATACGAATTTTTGCTTCGACTTGGTCCGGGAGTACTCTTATTCGATTCAGTAATTCTAATAAAAAAAAAACAAGGACGAAGGCCGCTGCAGCCAGTTCGTATAATTGTAATGAATAATTTGTAAATTTACTCTTAGGAAAAAAAATTAATTAAATAAATTTAAACAAATTTTGTCAACCTACCTTAGGTCTCTCTCTCTGTGCGCGGTCACATATGTGTAGGATTTGGCACTAGACTTGTAAATTTTTTACCTTTAGTTTTCTCCTTCAAATAATAACAACTTTTGGTTTTTTTTTATATTTAGAAAACAGTTTTTCATTTCATATATATATTTTGTTGGTTTTGTTCTTTACAAATAATTCTCATTTGGTTGATAAATTATTTATAGGGTGTCGTCTTTAATAAATAATTTACAAATTTAACTTTAATTTATTTTGACTATTTTAGCAGATAATATTTGTTAGTTATTTGAATGATTCAATGGATTATTATGCACATATAGTTAAGAGATCTTTGGGGTTTTTGTTTTTAGGTTAGAAAGCTTTCAGATATTTGTATGCATACGAGTACATATCTGTTTGTTGTGGTTGTTATTTAATTGAAAATTTATTCTAACAATGTCATGATTAAAAATGTTAGAAATTTTGATTTTTTTCTTGGCTTGTCGGTGTCTGAAAGTGTTTTTTTTTTGTTTTTGTTATCAAAAAGGAGAAAAGGCTTTTTTTGTTTTGTAAAGTCATGGCTTTTTGTTGTTGGTGTAAAATATTTATTACAAGTTTATTCTTTTTATTTTATTTTTTTTTTTTTTTGTTTTGATTTGTTTAATATTTTTGTATTGTAAATGAATTTTGGTTCTTTGTTTCTCTTGCTGTTTGTTAAAGGAAAGGAGGGTTTTTTTGTTGTTGTTGGTGTATTTAGTTGCAAGGTGTGTGTTGAAATGATCTGGTCAGCTGTTGTTATGTATTGATGCCAAAACACAAAGAGTATTAATGCAGCTGTCATCCAAGATTGTCAATTACTCTTATTTCTAACCGTTATGCGTAATAGGTTTGCGCAATAAAATTGACAGTCTGTGCTAACATGTAGCCAATATTTTAACGATGTAGTATTCCATACATAATGGTCTAAATGGGTCTTTTAAATAAACAAAAATTTTCCATAATACCACCCAACCAGCTACATCGACCCGCCCTTATTGGGAACTCCTTTGGGTATAAAATAGTATAGGAAAATTTAACATGCGGCTGCTGATTTACTTGTTTTCATCAACATTGTGTTTTTTTTTATTTCGAGATACATAACCTGTTGTTTAAACTTTAAAGGGCCGCGACTGGGAAAGCCATTTTTTTTAATTGACCAACAATTAAATTATGTGAGTAACCACCCCACAGTGCAAAGCTATTTAAAAGCACAGATAAATTATAAGAAAAATAAAAAGCCCTATCGGTATCAAACTCTCTTCTTCTTGCTACATTTCTAGTTCCAAACCAGAGAATTCTGAAAGAAAACTCTTCCCCAGGCAATTGTGGCCTCATTATTGGTGTCTTTGTCCAGGACACACACGTCCCTTAGATAAAGCATAAACGAAAGCACTTAAGACGTATTAGAAGGTCATATACATATATCCTGCCAGCATTAGTGTTCCATTGTAGAAATGGCTACTCTGCTCCAGCGGAGTTCTAAACTATCGATCTAATGTAATAATGGATGTGAGAGTGGATTGGGGCAATGAGCTTAGCTTGAACCACTTCACGATATTAAGCTTAATTAAAGAAAACTCCATATCTAAGAGAGTTATAAGCTAAAAGAGAGGTAATTAGTAAACACACAAAACGAGTTCACTCAGAAGCCATTAAGGTCCATTGTGATGCCCGGACGACCCTCTAACGTTACTGTTCCCTATAAAACTACAGTACCTACAGTTCGTAAAAACCAACTGAAGCTTCTCACAAAACCTAGCAGGCTATTTGGCGTCGCATCCCTGAGACACTCCAGGTCTTGAAAGAACCTTTGGTCCATCAATTCGAACCTGCGTTCTTGATGAGTCGGAAAGACGCAGAGAAGTTGTTGAACAGATAGAAGTGCAACTTATCCTCATCGTGCTAACTAGCTAAAACAGGCTTCTAATTGGGTTGCTGACATTAAAAATTCACTGCTTTTGCTAAAGATTGCATGGCAAGTATCGATACTTGCAGGCTGTGCTTGGAAAAAGGCTAACATAAAAGAGGCTTTTTACTACGGGCAGATACATATTATTATATGGAGATGCTTAACGCGTTTGTTAGCTTAGGCAGATAATACCGTGACCTATATTAACGCAGTTAACCATTTGTGGGCACCCAGATTATATACAAGCTCCTTCTTGGTCTTCCTGCCAACTTGTAGTGAAAAATTCCAGAGTCTTTGGTAGCAATCGAACCCACAACCCCGGACTGATGGACTAGCACACTAACTGCTGGCCTACCAAGGCACCCTTAATAATAATAAAGATCTAACCACAAGATCTGAGATTAAGGGATTTGGGAAAATTTAGGCGTGACAGTATTGGATATTGTGCTATTCTGTCAGGAAGAAGGATCGATTTTGGAAAAGCAGACAGACTGCTATGAAGTTTAACAAACTATTTGCTGTTAAAACTACAAGCAAGGAATAACTTAAATGGAAATTTTGTCATTCGAAACAGTGCAGTTTTGGTCTATTCGAACCGACACAAGTACAAGCTTCAGTTTCTCCTCTGACGATCTCTATCTTTCGGTTTTAGTAGGGTCACCAAATACCTGTGCTACGAGAGAATTAGAAGACTTTTTATAGTGGCTAAGATCGCTATCTTTAATATAGAACGACTTGTCACTAATGATCTAGATTAGAATTTAGTAAAGTTAAACTGCTGGCCCTAGTTGGTCGACATCGCATGTGAATTATTAGGGGTCCAAGCAACGAGGACAATTACGGAAATAAAAGAGTCGATGAATGCGACTCTTTCGGCCTTAGCCTTCAAGAACCCACCTTGTGGTAGGACTGCTGGGAAAGATTCGCAAGAAGCTCTTCATGGCATTTAGATACTAGGAAGTGTAGGGCAACATAATACATTAAACAATCATAATAGGAGGCTCACCTAACCTAACCTAACCTCACCTCAGCTTCCTGCGTAATGTGAGGCGGACTTTCTTTCTCTTTTACTGGTTCTTGTAGTAAAACGAACACGATGATTAACGAAGTTTTGTAAGTGGCGGAGGGTGGAGCGGATAATCTTTAAGGGAACTCCAGTTAATTAAAAATATATTCTCCAAAAGGTACACAGACGTTAGTTTCTCCAACTAGCGACAGATGTTCATGTAGATCAACTGGGCAGTTGGATATCGGGAAAGACAACTCTAAGTGACAAAAAGCAACGCATATCAATGCAGCGGCCCTCAACTTAGCAGTACACTCGATTATGCTAAAGTTACAGTTAAACATTTTCAATCGATGATCTTTATAAACAAAAAAGGTGGCAGTTAAATATTTTTTAGCTTGATGCCATGGAGAGCTCAGTGTACATTTATTGATTATTAGGATTAAGTGATGGGTAAATTTTTGTTTGGCCTCTGCCTAACTAGAATGAGTAGTAGAATGGAGTACCAACAATGCTCTCAAATCAATTGTGTCTATAGCTGATCCCAGATGACAGAAAGTTTATCAACTATTTCAGTATTATTTTAAGGAACACACAGTGTCTGTTATGAATTTGCTAGCATGTTAATGACTGCGCGATGAACGAATCAACAGTCGACAACCGAAATTAATTGAGAAGCGAAGCCAAATAATAGTAGAGATCTCCATCAATATTCCCCCCTGGCTCCACATTTATAATAACTATTTTATCTATTTTCTAAATTTTTGTTTGGCCCTTCCCTAACTAGAATGAGTAGTAGAATGGAGTACCAACAATGCTCTCAAATCAATTGTGTCTATAGCTGATCCCAGATGACAGAAAGTTTATCAACTATTTCAGTATTATTTTAAGGAACACACAGTGTCTGTTATGAATTTGCTAGCATGTTAATGACTGCGCGATGAACGAATCAACAGTCGACAACCGAAATTAATTGAGAAGCGAAGCCAAATAATAGTAGAGATCTCCATCAATATTCCCCCCTGGCTCCACATTTATAATAACTATTTTATCTATTTTCTAAATTTTTGTTTGGCCCTTCCCTAACTAGAATGAGTAGTAGAATGGAGTACCAACAATGCTCTCAAATCAATTGTGTCTATAGCTGATCCCAGATGACAGAAAGTTTATCAACTTGCTTATCAACTATTTGAGAATTATTTTAAAAAACATACAGTGTCTGTTATGAATTTGCTAGCATGCGTACAAGTCACTTACAACAAACCTCCACTAAGGCCTTGTTGAAATTTTTGACCACTCTCTTAACATATTTTAATGCTTGTAAAGACTGCTTGTGTGATGGTCACTTGAATAGGTAATATTAACTGCTTGGCGGGATAAAGGATCAGGTCTACCCAAAAACACTTAATAGTTTCTATGAAAGCGGTTAAATGTAAAAAATCTATTCTAGTGGTTAGCTTTATTTAAGAGAAGCCGTATGAGCTTTAAGCCTGAGCTTTCTCTTAGACAATCAATTGAGGTTTTGCCAGTAATGTTGAACAAAATCCATAAAAAAGATTTAAAAGATTACAAACTTAACGTGAGCTATTTCGCTAATATAGTTGACTTTCCAATAAGTACTGTTATTTGCCTTTTAATTAAAAGTTAGGTTATGAATACTATTATTGTTTACAAAACACAGACTTAACCAAAGAAACCATGTAACGTTACTTAGAAAAACGTAACATATGTGTGTCATAAACGTCGCTTTCGTTCATAAGAGTGTAAACGACTGTCCCATGCAGTCTATCGGCTATGTTCATAAGAGCTCCGAATCGTTTTGTATGTTTACGGACTATATGAGATTCAGAACAGAAAGGTCTAATAGCCATCTGAAACCCCTTTATAAAGATGATAAATACATTTTTTAACGGTTAATTTTTTAACCACCCTCGTAGGACTAACGGCAAAAAATAAATGCAAGCAATTATTTTATGTGTAAGAAATATTCAAGCGGGAAATACTTAAGATGACAGTATCATACAAAACTCTTTGTACTTTTGCGTAATAAAATCACTCTAAAGTGGCCTTATCATTTTAACGCACACCTTAGTTCAGCTTTCAAGTCGTATAAATTGTTCTTTGTTTTTTTTTTTGCTTTTCAATGAAAAATTTCTTTATTTTATTTTTAGCATATAAAAGCTTTTTTTATTATTTTTAATTGGTTAAAAAGACAGTTAACTTTAATTCTGTTTTACTTAAGGGCTTTTTAAGCAGTTTTAGGCGTGTTTTTTAATTATTTATTTTTATATACAATAACTATTTTTATTTTTTAGTATTTCTGTTCTAAATTATTAACAATTCCTATATTTGTGGTTATTTGTTGTTTTAGCTTTCCTTTTTTTAAGTTACTTTTTTATTCAAAACAATTCGTTTTATTAATTGCACTAATTTTTTGGTTTTAGTTTATATTTTTATTTATTTATTTTTTTTAATTAAGTTTATCAGTAAGTATTGTTTAAGGCTTTCTTGTGAAAATTTTTATTTTATATTTTTTTAATTTAAGATTTTGCAATTTTTTATGTTTTTTGCTATATTAAATGCAAATTAATTATCTTATATCAATATGCTTTTGAGTAATTTTTTTTTGTTCTATTTGAAGCCAATTATAAACTAACAGACTGCAAAATTAAAAGCTTATGCATTTTTTTAAAACAAAAGCTCTATTGTAGAGCTTTTAATTAAAAAATATGATAATTTTCTAAAAATACATATATTTTATTGTTTTTATGTACATGAAAAAATTTTAAAGAAGGTACCTGCTTCACTTTTTCACTTCTTCGAAAATTCGAGTTTAAATTCGAAATTATTTAGTTTCTAAAAAACAAAAGGCTTTTAATTACAAAATAAAATATTTGTCTGAAAATAAATAAATTTTATTATTTTTATTTACATAAAGAAAAATTTAAGAAACTGGATCACTTTTCCGATACTTCGAAAATTGGAATTTAATGTCAAAGTTATTGAATATCTAAAAAAAAGACTTTTAATTAAAAAAAAAATTTTTTGAAGAATTTATAAATTTTATTATTTTAATGTATATGAAAAAAAAAATTGAAGAAGAAGCATGGCTTTTCCGCTTCGAATTTTCAGGTAAGCTGTAAAAAAAGGCAGAATTCTATCTGAACTTATATACGTAGTTATTGATTTAAATAGGCATCATCTGTACTAAAAATTATTTTATGGCAAATTCAAAAGTTCCAACTAAATTTCGAATAATCGAATATTCAATCTTTTCATAAAAAAAATGTTTTCAACAAAAATTTTTTAAACGAATTATAAAAGTCATAATTTTGTTGAAAACTTTTAAGCCAATTTATCTGCAAAAGCTTTAACAGATTTTCAGCATTTTCGGGGAACTGCAAAATTTTCTACTAAATTTCAGAATTTTTAAACAAATTTATATTAATTATCTTTTAAAAGTTTAATTTTTAAAAAGTTTTTTTTTCTAAAATTAGGAAAAAAATCTTTCTGAAGATCTGGTCTAAGCAACCAGTGAAATTCGTATAGGAACTAACTTCCTATACTAACCTTCAACAAATAAATTGCTTTAGCATAGTATTAAATAATCAATATTAAAATTCCCCAAATTTTTATAAATTAAGAATTATACAGTTACTAAGCAATTTCGAAAATTCGAAGTTTAATTAATTTGTTGAATTATATGTTTATTATTTAACTAGTTTAAACAATCATAGTTATTTTTTCATATCATGCCTGTTTAAACAATTTCGAAAATTCGAACTTAAGTTCAAAACTTATAAAAAAGATAATAAAATTAAAAAAAATATAGCCCTCTACAAGTAAAGTACAACTTAGTACCTAATAAGAAATTATGTTAAATTAAAAAAATTTTTAACATTTAAAGAAAATTTTGAATTTCGAACTTAATTTCGAATTTAAGAAAAAACGTCTACAAAAATATAAATTTATTATTTGAATGTAATGTATTATCTATCCTATGAAAATTATGCCTATTTTATGAGTTAATCCCCATTTCGAAATTTGGAACTTATGTTGAAATTGCTTTTAAAACTTTTAAACCACTTAATTTGTTTTATTTCGATGTTTACATAAATTTTAGTGACAGCCTAAGACGTTAAGTCTTATCCAAAGTGAAAATAAGAAAAATATAAAGGGTTTTAATAAACTCTTTCTACAATAGAAGCAGTGCCTAGAATTACTTTAATGGCTTAAAATTTATATTTTCTAAGCTTTTAATATTCTGCAGTCTGTTAGAATTGTTTTGTTTGTAATAGCTGCGGTAAATTTACAGTATTTATTTACATAAAGTTTTTACAAAATTAGCTTAGTTTTATTTTCTTTTTTATTTGTTCTATAATTCCATTAAAATTATTAATATGTATTTTAATTAATAATTTATTTAATACTATATTTTAATTGCTTGTTATTAAGTTAAAAAAGTAAACAAAATTCAGAAAAAAACAGTAGATAAATTAAGAAAATATAGCGGTATAAATGCCAAGAAAGTTATGCACAGTGTAGTGATTTGAACGAATAGATACTTGCGAAAAATCGAACTAAACTTTATATTCGAAATTTAAAATTTGTTTTTATATTAATAATGTGTTATTTTTGTGTTCGAAAATCGCAATTTTAAAATCAGAATTTTTTATTTTTCCTAAAATTGGAATTATTATTTTAATTTCAAAAATTCGAATTTCGTATTAGAATTATTTCTTAGACAAAAATTACTACTAAATAGGATTTTATTGAATTGTTTGGATTTCAATAAGTTATAAGGATTTTTTCTGTATTTTTTTTACTTTCTTGAAAATTTTAACAATTTCGAAATTTCGAACTTAATTTCGAAAATTAGTTTAGGTATTAAATAAAAATTTTAATATGTAAATAGCTAAAACAAAATATAAAAATATATGGAATATCCTTTATGGTTTTAGCCAAATTAAAGTTTTAAAACTCCATTAACTTATTTTCGAAAAGTAGAATTTTGATTAACTTGTTTCAGAATAATTTTTTTCAAAATTGACGTTAAGTAGAGATTTTATTCAACGTTAGCTATATTATTTATTATATTATTACTAAGAGTTATGCCGTTTTGTGTGTTTTCTGCCTTTTGAAATTTTAAACTTAAGTTCGAAAATTGGAAACGTTATTTCGTTAGTAATTTTTTCCTTGAAAATAAATTTTATTTGTAGTTTTAGCAAGTGTAAAATACTTTTAATATGTTTTTGTGTATTTTTTGTTAATTTCAAAAATTCGAAATAAATTTCGAAAATTCGAAATAAATTTCTAAGTTTAAAAAAAAACTTTAAATTTTAGAAAAATTAAAAAAAAAAGTGTTTGTATATATTTTCTTAAGTAAAATATTTTTGGAGATTAAAATGTTCAAGTTCGTTACACTGTGCTTTTGGGTTTTTTGTTTAATTTCTTTATAAATCATTATATATTTTGCTTAATTATAATGAAACCTTTTTAAATATTTTAACTTATAATTTCTTTGTTAAATTATAATATTTTAAGCTAAATTTTAAATTATTTCTTTGTTTATCACAATTAAAACTTACAGTGATTTTTTTTGCTTTTATTTATTTTTGGACTTTCAAACAGAGTTGCATTTATTTAAAATTATTTAGAAACTAGATAAAAATTTTAACTAAACTATAAACTAACTTAGTTAGTTGGTTTTGAAATATAATTAAAACAAAAAATTTGTTCTAATATAAGAAATAATGCAACATACAAAAAGAGTTTGTAAGAGTTGGTTTTTTCTGAAACTACAATATCTTCAGTGTATTTTTTTTTATATAAATTGTTTTTTTTAACGATTGTCTTTTTATTTAAAATTAATTAATAAATTTAGCTATTTTTTATAATTATAGTTAATGAGTTGTATATGAAGTTGTACTGTATATGATATAAAAATCTAAAAGATCACAGAGAAGAATAAAGATATTAAAGACAGAACATAATGGTTCTTCTTTTTTTGGGGACGTCTCTTTGCTTGATTATACTTCTCAAGATCTTTTATTTGAACTTAAACTAAATTTGCTTAACTTAAGCTTATGATAAAAGAAAAAGGGGAAAAATAGTTCAGGTCACAAGAAAAATGATGATTGATAATTTTAGCCGAATATGTTAAAACAAGAAACTTCTAAGTTCTAAAACAGTTCTTTGAAGCAGGGAGAGGCAAATATAAATGTTCGCATCATGTAAAAACTACTGGATGAATTTAAAAAAAATTTTTTGAGGAGGTACCTTGGTATCCTAATATAAGATACTTTTTTCCTACAAAAATATCTTATTTCCAAGAGAAAGTGGAGAAAAAGCAGTGAAAGTACGCCGATTTTTTTTACGATTTAAAGATACTGCATACTTTAAGGCATCTTTTTTTTTTGAAAGCAGTATATTTTAAGCAATGTTGCGCAGCAGATGGCGCTGTTTTAAAATAATGAGTAACTCATTTCCTGTCTGTCTTTTACAAGGCTTTATAATAATTTTTAGAATTTTATTCAGGGATGGGTACCTTTATATAAAGTAAATACGTAAGAGTCTTAAAATTTGGTGTGTACTACTTTCACACAATAAAATCTGCTCGCTTAAATGAAAAAGAGAGAAGAGATGCAGAGAGAAGAGATGCTGACAAACTCCATATGGTAGCTTGAAATAACATATAAGTGGAGTTTATCAGATTAAGGGACGGCGAAAATGTCAGAACCTGGTAAATTAATCTATTTGATTTTTATTTCAACTACTTTTTAAATTTAAAAAAATTTTTTAATTGTAATTTTTGCCACAAGAAAAGCAAAAATAAACCACTGTGCTTGTTGTTTGAAATTCAAAAGTTGTTTTCTTTAAATGAGTCGGCACACGATTGCGTAAAGTAACTCTACCTACCCAATATATGCCAATCCCTGCTTTAAAGTCTAATACTTTTCAAAGTACTGTGGGCCTACAAAGAAAAAATTTAGTATTTTTTTTAACAAGTTTGCTTTGCAAAATTAAATTGTGTTTAGTTATAATAAAAACTAAAAAAATTTAACAAACAAATTTAATTATTTTTCTAATATTTTTTCAACATTTTTTTTGTATTTTTTATTTATACTATTTATTGCTTTTAATTTTTTATAAATATGTTATTTTATATATTTTTAATTAAATTTGTATTTTTTTACAGAAAAAGGACGGGTGGCAACACAAGTTTTATTATAGTTATTTTAATATTTTTGGAGTTGTTTTTTAATTTTTTTTTTTCGTCTCATTAGTTATGGCAGTAATTGTATTTTTTTGCTTTTAAAATTGTAGGAATTTTGTTTTTCACTGTAAAAATATATTTTTGCTATCGAATTAAATTTCAATAAAATGTTAACATAAATAATTTTTAAAAATGAATTGCCATAGAGAGAAAGAACAGAATATTAATGTTTTTTTTAAATATTTAAAATTTTCGAATATTCGACCATAATTCGATTTAAATTTGTAGCTTAAAAACATGAAGCATTTAAACATTTTTGATTTGAATTATTTTTTGAATTCCGTTTTGTGAAAATTAATGTATTTTTTAAAAAAATTTCAAGTCTTAAAATAATTCGAACTTAAATTTTAAATAATTTTTAATATAAAAAAATCTAAAAGTAGATCTATTGGAATTATAATTAGTTTTTAAACACAAAAATATTTATATTGTTTAAAAAAAGACAATATCGAAAATTTAAATACTAAATTATTAATTAAATTATTAAAAATTAAAATTTTTTTAAACATTTTTCACAATTTCGAATTTTTCGAACATAGGTAAACGCTAGATTTCTTATAAAAAAAGCCTTAAAATTTTAACTAATTTGCGTTAAGTTAGTTTTCGGTTAATTTTTCTTTTTCAATTTTAAAATTTAGAATTTTATTTTGAATTTGGAAATCCAAAGATTTTTTAAATTTTGACAAAATTAAAAAAAAAATTATATAATTCTTTCCCACATATTTATAAAAAATAAAATTTATTTGAAATGTTTTTTAGAACAACTTTTGTTTGGAATTTTTGTTCTAAAATAGATTTAAAAAAAAAAAATGTAAAATAAAATAATAATTCTTGATTGCGAATATTCAAACTAATTCTAAAATTTAAAATCGGATTCCTGATTTATTTTATTGTATTAAACCTTTAAGATTGTTTTAAATTTTAATGTTTTTGTCAGTTTAAATGCAAAAATATATTGCGAAATTCGAAACATAAGTTGTGTTACTTTGAAATTCGAAATTCTTTACGAATTTAGTTTTTTTTGAAATTTTATTATTTCTAAATGTTTCTTTGATTTAAAAAATAAATAAAAATTGTTATTATCACAACATTAGATATTTGAACAGAAGTTCGAATATTTGAAAATATTAAAATAAATATATTTTGTACTTTTAAATTAATAAAATGTCTTTAAATTTTTATTATAAAGATAATAATTACTTTACTCGAAGCAATTTCGAAAATTCGAAACTGTTGTCGAATTATTTTTTTTGGCTTTAAATGTCTGACAAATTCAAAACCTTGCTTTAATTACTTTTATTCAGAACTTATTTACTCTGAATCACAAAGTTTTAAAAATGTTGTACTAATATGTGTAAAAAATTAACATTTAATGAGTTTAAAGTTTTAAAAATTCAAAAAATTGCTTTTAATGTTGTTACTTGAATGATTTTAAGGCTTTTAGAACATTTTTTACTAAGTTCGAAAATTCGAAATTAAATTCAAAAATTCGAAATTAATTTCGAATTTCTAATTTTTTGAAATTTTGTGAAATTTGTTATTTTAATACGATTTTCTTCACCATTTGGCAATTATTTAAAATATTAAGTGCTCTACACTTCAATTTTAATTAATAATTTTATGGATTAATTCTTGCTTTTGTTGTTTTGCAAAGGCCTTGAGTATAAAGAAATTTAATTTAAAGTCTTAAATTTTTTCTCCCTATAACATTTTCGTGTGAAAGGATCTTTAATTAAATGATAAAACCGTCCTAAGTATTATAACTCTAACAAAAACTTGTTTTTATCACACATTTTTTAGGGACTTGATGTGGCTGACTTTAGGGTTAAAATAATTTACTTTTTTGTTTTTTGTTTTTTTTTTTTTCATTCTTTATATATGTATATAACAATACTTTTTGAATAAAAATACATTTGAATTTTTTTTCAAATATGTTCCTACCTCAAAAACTTATGGAGCTTAACAAGTAATCCAGGGGGAAGGGGGTTACTTAGAGCTGTGGGCTTGGTACAATTTTAATATATCTAAGAGGCCTTTTTGATCTAAATTATTAGCAAAAAATTGTAAGCAATATGCTTTTTAACTATATTTTATTAAAATTTGTTTCTTTTTTTTCTATGAAAGACATGGAGATAGAGAGAGAGAGAGACAGAGAGGAAGAGAGAGAAAGCTACAAAATTAAATTTATTTTTAGAAAAATTCGGGAGCATGATATATATTTATATGGGGTTTAAGGTAGGTAGAGTGAGAGTACTGTTAACAAGTACGCCATTAGCTTAAGCGATTTTTTTATCATTAAAATTAAAATATAAAAATTATCTTTACAATTTAAACCTTAATATTCATTTGTAACTGTTTTTTTGCAAAAAAAAATTAATATTATTGCTCAAAACTGCTATTGTCCGACTGATGGCGTACTAAAATTTTAGGCTAGAGAAACTCTCTTTTTGTTCTTCCTCCGCCACTGCTACTACTGCTGGCAGCACCTGTCGTTGAGCTAACCGTAGGTGTGGTAATAGTGGTGGATACCGGACCCGCGACGGCACTAGAAGTAGCTGCTGTTGTTAGGGCTGCTGTTGCTGGTGGTGAAGGTAGTTCTTCCTCGAGCAAACGCTGCTGTTCGGGACTTTGCACGACGGCACTAGTAGCAGCAGCTTGAGCATGGGTCTGCTTGGGAGGCGCCGGTGCTTTTCTGCTCTTCGAACGCCGCTTTTTAAGCATAAGAGGCCCTAGACCATTGCCACCCGTCGACGTGACCTTTTGCACGGGATTTAGCAGGTTGGATGAGCTAGTTGCTGCTGCAGTAGTGACGGTAGAGCCGGCCGCTACTGTCGCAGCTGCACCTATAGACGTTGGAGCAGCGGATGCACCGGTTGCAGCCACACCAGCACCACCAACTCCACCGATGGGTGGTGTGGGTGGAGCTGTGGATATTGTTATAACAGTATCGGCGGCCGGTGTGGTAGCGGTGGAATGTGTTGCCCCACCTTCTGGGCGTCTACCAACTAAGCCCACCGAGCTGCTGCCACTGGCCGCTGTGGTCGTCAAAGTTGTCGTACCACACACACACATTGTTTCATCGGCTGGTGTTGTCTGGCCTGAGGAATCATGTTGCAGTCTCTTGACCACTTCGCTTAGTAAATCTTCAATTCGCCCAATACGGTGCTGCATGCGCTGCAATTCCAGACGTACATCCACTTTTAAGTCCAAAACCGTGGCTATAAGATCACGTTGAGCTAATGTGGGCGGTTGTTCTCTGAGGCCTGTGTCGTAGGTATCGGAGGTTGTGGCACGAGATGAAGCCATTTCAATTTGGCGCTCTCTTTCCAACGCCAAATTGCGTTCTTTGGCCGAGAGAGCGGTCAGCACAGTGGCTGGGGTGCTGCTGCCTTCGATAATGACACGACTCTCCCGGCTGGGCGGTGATGAGTCAACTTCGCCGCCCTCGTCAATAGTGTCCTGGCGTGCCAAAGTGGCTTGGCTAGCTTGCAGTTTTGGAGCTTTTGGAAAAACCTAAAAGTGTTGTTATGGGAAGAAATAAGAGGGAGAGAGAGAGAAAATCCAACAACCACACACACCCGTGTGTTAAAATGCACCCCAGAAAATAGAATTAAATAAATATTTATTAACAGCAAAGAGAGTATAAGGTTAAAAAAATAAGGATGAAGTTAATAAAATATAAATTAAAGAGATAACGATAAAGATGGTTCATAAGAATTGAATCAAATAAAAAGAGTTATAGATATATATGTATAAGAGAGAGTTATAAGAAAAATTTAACAGAGTACATAGTAGCAAATTAAAAAGAGAAGAGATAAAAATTTTATTATAAAAAATAAAACGAGAAATATAATATAAATTAGAATCGAAATTTTACAGACATAAGAATCACAGGTAATCCAGTCATTTGAAGATGTTTTACATTGATGCGATATTATAACCGGGAAAATTATGTGTTTTATTTTAAAATTTTTCACAGTGTATTTTAGACAATCACACACATAATTAAAAACCAAGTGTACAGTTCAAAATCACACATATTTTTCAATCCATATGAAGTTCCATGTAGAGTTTTTTGTGTTTTTTTAAGATTTTATTTTAAAGTTTGTTTAATATTTAATTTAATTTAAATTAATTTTATTGTTTAAGACCCAATATATTTTTTTGGATAATGCGGGAAGGCAGGCAAAAGGGAGAAAATGAAATAATTTATTATAAAAATGTTTTATTTAAAAATCTTAACTTTTTGTAAGTAAAATTAAAAATATATATTTTTTAAATAAGCAAACAGGTACGAAACAGAAACAAAAACCAAGTTATTATAACTTATTGCAACTTTAATAAAAAAATCTAAATAAAGGAAAGTTTAAAAGGACCACGAACCAATTATCTATTAAAAATTTACTTATTTTAAAAATTTTGAAGTTAAAACATAACATGGGCCTAAAAAAATAACTCTTCCCACTTATAAAATAAACTGTTCCCACCCTAACTAAACCTACGACTTACAATTATTTAAATAATTGGATTTAAAATTGGGAAATCTGCAAAACAAATATATTTTAGCCTTAAATTTTAACTATTCTCATTGATTATAAAACTGTTCTCACCCATTACAGACAAACTACGTTATGAATTTTTTTTTGAAAATCAGAAAAAATCGTAGAATAAATCTTAAGGATAATCGATTGAAAAAATTGCTTCTGTTTGAATATAAACTGTTCCCACTTTATTTTTTGCTTCAAACTAAAACTTTTTTTTAATAGTTTTCTTATCTATTTAAATAAAAACAGCAATTGCTTAGTACGAGAATAAAATGATTCCTATCCATTTCCTATACTATACCATACCAATAAAATGAAAACTCTTCCCATCTTAAATTCAGTTAAAACGTAACACAAATTAGAAATAAAATACGGCAAAAAACTTTCAGAAGAAATTGAAGATGAATTCACGTTTTAAAATAACAAATTTTAAGTTCAAACTATAAATAAAAATAGAAATAAATTATTTCGTTCTAATCGGAGAACAAAAAGTCATGTTTTCTATAAATGCGTTTTTTTAAGAATTTAAACCTACAACCTGTTTCAGATACTGGTCACACCATGGAATATTAAATTAATGCTAAAAATACTGATTATTAAAGCTAAACTGTTCTCTCTTCTTTGGAGTTAGAATGGTCGGTAAATTAAATTAGAATATAATTTGTTTTTAATTTATTTAATAAATAAATAAATAAATAAAAATAAAAAATCACTAACAATAACTGTTCCCATCTATTTATTAGCAAGCTTTTTTGAACTGTTCACACCTTAAGTTAAAACTGTTCCCAAATTATAATATAACCTAGAATTTTCGAAAACAGAAAATTATTTTTATAAATAACTTAATATTTATTAAAAATAACTGTTCCCACCTATTTATTAGCACAAAATGACACGAGTTTTATATATGTTATTAAACCGATGACAAATTACTCAATATAACTTAAGAATTTACATAAAATTCAAACTGTTCTTACGATAAGTAAAGACTGTTCCCACTTTTAAACTTTTTTAAAACTACTTTTTGTTCATTTAACAGTGATTATATTAAGAAAAATAACTAAAAAATATAAAAATCTTTTAAATAAACTGTTCCCATGTGTGCTGCTGTGAACTTTCTTCAAAAAAACTCTTCCCATTTTTATAAAAAGATTCAAAAACTATGAGATGGTATACTATGTTAGCAATAATAATAAAATAGAAAATTATTTTTTAGTAATAACTTAAAATAAAAATAACTGTTCCCATTTACTTATTAGCACAAAACGAGTTTATGTATATTTTTTAATATTTTTAAACCGATGACAAATTACTCAATAGTACTTAAGAATTTACATAAAATTCAAACTGTTCTTAGTATAAGTAAAAACTGTTCCCAATTTTAAACTTTTTTAAAACTCCCTTTTTTACCATTGAGAAGAATAACTTAAAAGATAAAAATCGTTTATAATAAACATGTGTCCTTTTGTAAATTTTTTTTAAACTCTTCCCACTTTTATGAACAGATTCAAATAATGTGAAATTATTTATGTAAATAATAATAAATTATGCTTTATTTGTAATTTAGAGCCTTTTAAATTTCCCTTGATTATTTTTTTTAGTGAAACATAAAAATAAAAACTAAAGAAAAAAAAACACCGATTTTAAATAAAAGCTTTCAATAATTACTGTTCGTTCAAAAATGTTTCTATATGAATATTTTAAGTCAATTACTTTATTGCCTTGTCCACCATTACTACTCGAAGTACTACTCTGCCTCGTTTGGGCGGCAGTGCTTTCACGCAGACTTTCGCGGGCACTCAAACTTCTCGAAACTGCTACCTTGGCGCTAGTATCGCTAGCCGAATCGACACTTGAACTACCCAAAAGGCGTCCCCATTTGCTAGCACGTGTACTACGTGCAGATGGTGGACCAGATGAGGGTGATGGAGAGGGTGATGGGGTGGGTGCGGCAGCGGTGGTTAAAATACGGGAATCCTCGGTTAATGTTAATTTGGCAGGTAACTTCTTTAAAATGTTGCCAAAAAAACAATATTTTGTTTTGTTTTTTATTGTTAAACCGGCCAATTATCAATAACATGATAATGAGTAGGACGGACGTTGGTAGATGTAAGTGTGTTTGGGGATACGGAATGATTGATTGTTGGTTGTTTTGAAGAAGAAGGGAAATGAAAATCATATTTATATTTTTTAAAGGAGTGTAGGTTTGATTTGATTATTTTAAATACACACAATAGCCACATTGAATTAAACATTTATATTTATGTTTTTTTTTTTAGTTTATATATAATGAATGTTTGTTTGTTTTTTTTTTTCAAAAAAGTTTATTAAATTTTTTATTTGTTTAGTATTTGGTTCATTTAGCATTTTCAAAGAAAAAAAAAAGACGAAAAAAGAGACAAGACAACAAGCATAAGTATTGTTATATTTAAATAATTATATTTTTATATTTAAAACACTTTAAACACATTTAAAACAATAACTTAACAAAATTTTTTATATTTGTTTAACGCCACCTAAAAATATGCTACAAAAATTTATCAAAATAAAATTAAAAGGTGTGAGAAGGAGAAATATACTATTGCTCTCATAGACTTTTATCTGCAAATAGACCAAAAAAGGAGGAACTCGAATCCTTCCAAAAGGAATAATCGAAATGTTAACTCACACGATCTCTGGAAATTTGTTAAGCTCCAGGGTCTATGCAGCTAAACCATAAAAGATCAAGCTAAACAGCCTGTTTAGCTGCTAAAATATGTTTAGCTACTCAACAGATAAGCAGCTTCAGAAGTTGTTTAGCTGTTGAAAGAAAAACAATATGCTTTAAGTGTATGTATACTTTTGTCGCGCACTGTTTGGAGCATTGATTTCAATGAAAAACCAGACCCCGAACCGCTATAAACATACTACTGACGTGGTGCAATGGAGAATAAAGGTGTTTGAGGTGGCTAAGGCTGTAGGCTTTTCAACCGAATGGGTGCATCACATTTTGCTTGAATATTTGGTTATAAAGCAAATACCCGCACAATAGTTACTGCGATTAGTCAAGAGAGTGTTTAACGCACAACGAACAGGTTTTTGCGATGCCTCGTCTGGTCTACGAAATTTGGATCCATCACAGCACTCCAGAGAGCAAAAAACAATTAAGGCAGTGGATAAATTCGAGTAAACGTGCACCAAAGAAGGTTTCGGTGGCTCTTTTGATCATGGCCACAGTTTTTAGGGTGTTATTTAAATCGATTATTTTGAATAGTAAAATACGATTATTAGCGAATATAATCGACTACAATAGTTACTTAGGATCGAAGGGGTTGGGAAGGGGATCCCCTTTTAGTGGGGCTTTAGTATTCCCTTTATACAATTATTTTTAAGAGTGTAGACCATAACAGTTCAAGTTCAATTCTTGTTCAGTATTTTTTTTGTCAGTTTTTAGTTTACTTTATTGACACTTTAACACATTTTTGGCTAATGTCCTTTGTCACAACTAAGCCGAACGGCCTCCTCTTCCTCCTTCTCTCACACATAAAATAAAAAAGATTAAAAAAAAACTGAATAAAAATATAATTCTTTTATAGCTGAAACATTTAATTACCAAACCTGTAAAGCAATTTGCATGTATGTGTTTCAACATGAATTTATTTGTTAAAAATCAATTAAAATTAAATTTGACATGTTGGCTAAACCACTAGAGTACAGAAAATAGAACAACACACAATCACATAAAAAGGACTAAAATCAACAAATTCAATTAACCACAACAAAATATTTGAAAAATTGACAACAATGTTTTTGGTTTTTAAAAAATTATGTAACAACGCACACAAAATTTACAAAAACAACAACAAAAAGAAATAAAATAAAATAAATTGAAATCATAAAAACTCACCTTATTACGATCAGGATCCAGGGCTTCTGTAGCAGCTACACTACCAGGCGTACTTCCACTACCACCCTTCTCAACATCACTTTGGCCAGATACAGCCTCTTTGGAGCCCATTGTCACTTGGGGTGTGCGCCGAAATTTTGAAAAGATCTTACGCACAAGATGATCTTGATTTTGAGGCAATTGTGGCTCATTTTTACGCCTTTCGGCCAATTCTTTTTCGCGTTTCACATCAGCCACCTTGCGAAAAATCAAACGATGCCTTAGATTGTAAGTGAGCACTAGATTGCGGGCAAAACTGTTGGCAAATGCCGAATAAAAGTCGAGGACTTCGAGTAATTTATCACGTTTGATGGCATGCAAATCACAATAGGTAAGGGCACGCACATTGGCCGCACTCTGGCCAACGGCTGAATCCTTCCAGAATTGGTCACCAAAGACGTCTCCCTTGCCTGTTAGTAAAATCAAAATAAATAATTGCTTTCTCTTTCTCTTTACCTCTCGCTCCTTCCTTCTCCTTCAACTCACCTAATATCGCCACAACTTCATCGTCCTGTATAACTTCTAGAGATCCGGTAACTATAAAGCACAGACTGTCTATACTCTCGCCCGTATGATAGAGCAAATCACCCGGTGCCGAATGTGACATCATAAAGTGCATGGCCAAAGCTCTTAGACAACCATCCGAGGCAAGACGAAATGCTGGATGCTCGTTAAATACTTTGCGATTTAGATGAACACATATATCAGCCTTCATATCTTTCGGACAATAGTTTAGTACCTGCGAAATGAAGTTTTGGCAATTTGTTTTTTTTTTTGGATTTTATTTGTTGGGTTTGAATGTTGGTTGTTGATGTTTCCAAAAAAAAAGTAATTAAATGTCATTAAACTCATATACTTAATTTAATATTATTTTTAATAATTATTGTTTTTGTTAGTTTTCGAGTTCTTAAGACTTAAAAAGAATATTAAATAAATGTGTATATTAGTTTGCTGACTCTTAAACACGACACGCAGTTTGAAAATGAATCCAGTCCAAAGTCATAATGTAGCTGACTAAGATATGAACAGCGCTGCGGATGGATATAAGCTAAAGAGTTCGGCCTTCTTGAATAGTTTGTTATAGTTTGGTTACATTTTAAGTTCTAGTTCGGTTCTATTTCTTTTTAGACAGCACTACACTTGCTTGTCTGCAGAAAACACCCAGAGTCTTTGGCGGGAATCGAACCCGCAACCTCTAGACTGATAGAGTAGAGCGCTAGCACTTAGTCTATCGAGGCAATCAAGTTTTCATGTCACGTTTAAATGAATTTCTCATAAAGATGTAGTTAATTTTTTGCGTTATATGTATTTTTTTCAGCTTTAGTTCGGTTAAGTACAAGTTGAGATCCTATTAAATTTTTCTTTGATTCTGGATCAATAACAACTTTACTCTACTTCCAGTTATGATTTCCTAATCTGTCCAAGTTATGTTCTTCCTTACCCCCGGAGGCACTAATTGTCATTGCGCTTCATTCTCAAAGCTTTGAGGCATTGCTATCGGGGAAAATGGGGTCACCAGACGCCACGGTTCCTTGAACCTTACTCTGGAAGAACCCCACCCTAATCTACGGTGGAACAGCATACGCCAGGGATGCGTGGTCAGGAGGGTGCTTGGCCGTTAGTATGCGAACTCTGGATACCAGTCCACCTCCAGTTTCAATGCAGACTTACCCATGCATAAGAAGCTCTGTGTGGGTGAACATCGTTTTCTTCAATAATTGCCTAGGGTAGAATTCAGAAGGGATGGACAGCAAGGGGTGAACAGATTAATGTCTCAAGGTTCTCCTATGGCGTTAAACCGGGATATTATTTAGGGATGGACAAGGAAGCCTCGTTAGAGGGAAAGAGGTTAATCCCTTTAGGAACGCTGGTACCCACTGGCCAGGGGAGGATATCGAAATAGAATGATAAAGAAACATAGCAAGGGGTGAACTGGTCAGTCTATGAAGATACTCCTGCGGCTATGGAAGTAAATGTGGATGAATTGGACGCACATGTCCCCGTGGGCTTAGGCAAATCCTTTTCGGAAGCAGGCACCTCAAAACATTCCTTCAACGTCGAGTCGGAGTCTCTTCAGCTCATGCCTAAAAGTGAGAGGCAGAGGCAGAAGAGGAGACGAGAAAGGAAAGAGGCTGAGACGGCAGCGCACATTGTGTGTGAATGTCCAGCACTGGCTAGCATAAGACTCAGGACCACTGGTGGATGGCATTGGGGACCTGAGACTTGAACAAATGCTAGCAATTACTAGAGACTGCGTAATGAGAAAGAAGGCCGACATGCGACCAGTCGACAGTCTGAAAAAACTAAAGTCGAGATTAAAGGCTGGTTGTAGCACGTGAATCAATGATATGTAGGTTGCCGTAATGATAGTAATGATAGTAAGGTTACCGTAAATTACATTTTGGTTGCCTGTAATCATAGAGGACGGAAGGGGGTCGAAAAGGGTCTGCTTCGATATTCCCCGTACATTACATTATGTTCTTCCTTAATTCCAGTTTAATTGTTATTGGGATTAACAAAAGTCCCTCTTTATTTCTACTTCAGTTTTAGATAACTTTAGATCCAATTCTAGTTCATTTCTATTAGGCTTTTAGCGATGAAATCAGCGATACCATTCGGCATAGCTTTGGGTCGAACTCCGGACATAAGAGTATTCTAGATATATAGTTATTAAGAAGTTAAGGGAACATCGAATTCTGATAGAATGCAAGAGTGGAAGAAAAATTTCCGAAAAACTGCATCGGACACTCATTGCGGAAGGCGCTAAACACAATAAGTGTACAGAGAACGAGATCAATTAAATAATTAATTAATTCAGTTTCAGATTAAGGTTCAATTAAATAATTAATTGATTTAGTTATTTATTTAATTAGAAAATTAGCTTGTTCCGTTTTAAACAAATATATGTTTGTATCAATAAAAAAATTAATTGAACTTTATTTCACAACTAATTAAAACTTTTAATTGGTGCATAATTTTTTCTGTGGTTGTTCCAATCGAATTATAGTTTTTTTTCGAGCTCTTATTTAGTATGACATATATAACCCATCAGGATTTTGAGGAGTTATTTTCCTCCAAAAATGTGATTAATTTTTTAATTCATTCAGTTATATTATTATTAATTCAGAAAGAAAAAAATAATCTTACAATTAAGTAAATAATTCAATTAAATAAAAATTTAATTAAAGTTGTATCTGGTACCAATTAAAATTGTTAATTGAAGCAAACATTTTTTTCTGTGTACTTCAATTCTAGTTTAGTTCTAATTTTCATATTAATAAAATATTTTCACCAATTAAAAGTTTGAATTGATTAGATTAAAATGTAATTGAATAATTGGTTGATTCAATTATTTGTTTAATTAGGAATTTTTTGTTCTGTTTTAAACAAATATATATTTGAATCAATTAAAAAACTAATTGAACTTTAATTTAAAACGAATTAAAACTTTTAATTGGTGCAAAAAATGGTTCTAAATTAGTTCTTGCTCAAGTTAAGTTCCTGCTCAAATTCCCAATCAGTTTAAGTTCTTGTTACTTCATAGTTAAATTAAAATCCAGTTCAGTCGTGAATCAACTTAAGGTGAGAATTTTTCTGTGGATAAGCAGCTGTAGTTCCCTTCAAACATAAGCTCTGGGTACCTTAACGGCTAACTGGATGAAGAGGAAAATTGAGCCTATATTTTTTTTGGCAGTCCAAAGACAGGCTTATCTAAGCTACTGACTCTAATTCAATTGCTTCTCGATTTTAGCTAAGTTCTAGTTTGATCCTGGTTTAGTTTTTTTAACTTTAAATTCTTGTTTGCTTTAACTCCAATAAGTTTTAGTTCTGTTCTAGTTCTACTGCAGTTCTGGCTAAATTGAAGTCCTTCATATAAACTTTTAACACAGCTTTTTAGCCACTTCACACCACTGTTCATATTTAATTGTTACAATAACTTTCAAGTAAATCCTGTCTTTGTAATTTTAGTTAAAGGCACAAACTATAGTCATCGAAAATGGTATAAAGGCAGTGTTAAGTAGTTGTTTGTTTATTTGAAAATAGAAAATTTCAATTTTTAACACTAACACTTATTAGATATTTTTTAATTTTCTCAATTAAACCAAATCTAAATTTTGTTTTCCATCACCCTTGAAACGGTAAATAGAAATAAAAATTTGGTTTTAAATTTCATCTAATAGCAAAAATTTGACGGACGCTTTTCGTAGTGGCACACGGATTTAGACTAAAGTATGGAGAAGGACAATCTAGCACTACCTAGAAATGATATGTTTTAGCTCTTTTTACCTTTGATATGGGCGGTAAAAGAGAATCACACAGAGAGAGAGAGAGAGAGAAAGAAAAAGAAAAAGAGAGAAAAAAAGAAAAAATAATGAAAAAATAAAATGTTCAAATTGTTAACATAATTTGCTTTAAGAAAATTGTATGCTTTCTAAACACTGAAAGTATTAAAAAAATATTAGAAAAAAAATAGCTAAATACTAAGTCTCTAAATGAAATATTAATGTGCATTTTGTAATATAGATGTGAAAATGCTTAAAAAATATATTTAAAAAAATTGCAAACAAATTTATATAAAAATACTAATTTAAAATTTATAAAATAAGAAAAGTAATTTAAAAGCAATAAAACTATAAAAATAGCAAAATAGCAAAAAGCACAAGCAATTGATAGAAAAAAATCTTAAAGTTTAAGCTTTCACAAGTTTTATAATAAAATAATTTTTGTAGAAATTATATTTTTTTAAAGCTTTCTAAAAATTAAAGCTTTAATGAAAAAAATTAAAACCATAAACTAAATATAGAAAAAGCTTTTAAGTTTATAAATAATATTATTATTAACTTAAAATTTACAAAACAAAAAAGATTTAAAATAGTTGTAAAAGAAAAAAATATATGTAAGCTTTCTAAGCTTTTGAAAAATCGAAGCAGAAAAAAATTTAAAACCTTTATTATTATTGCCATATGCTGGCAAGGTGCTGCCAAAAGCTTTTCTAAATTAGAAAATTATTAAAAGCTTTAAAAAAAGCTTTAAAGACAATTTAAATTCGGAAAAATCTTAAGAATATAAATTTTATTGAAAAACTTAAAGCTAATTATAAAAAAAGCTTTAAAACCATATAAATAATATTAATAATTTCAAATTTGCAGAAACAAAAAGAATTCGAATAGTTGCAAGAGAAAAAAATATATATAAGCTTTCTAAGCTTTTTAAAAATCAAAGCACAAAACCCTATTTCAAATATAAAAATCTCAAGGCACCATGCATACATGTTTAATTAGCAAGATTTGGCTTGATACAAAAGCTTAAAGCTTTTTTCTTTTTATAAACAATTTTTTTAATAAAATTAATTTGTATAAAAAATATTTAATTTAATGAAATAATTGATTTCTTAAAAATAATTTTCAGAAAAAATTTTGGGAAAAACTCAAATTTTTATAAAAAATTGTCAAAAGATTTTTTTTTAAGTGCAGAGAAAATTATAGATTTCAATAAAAGAAAGTATAAAATATAATTTAAAAAACATTTAAACAAAGTTTAAAGCTTTAAAGTGAAATAAAATTTATAACAAAGGAAATTTTTTGTAAAAGCTTTAGAAAACTTTTAAGTTAAAAGTAGGGATTTTACCAGAAAACTATATTTAAAATAGCTACAGCATCTATACTAAGCTTTTTAAAAACTTATTTCAAATAATAAGAAAAGCTCTAAAAAGAGATTAATATATAAAAAATAAATATATGTATGTATATAAAACACATGTAAAATAAAACATTAAACTAAAGTTAAGCGAATGTAATTATTGTAACATTTTGAATTCAGAAAATATCTAAGCTTTTGTTAAAGCGTTGCAAGCTTTGAGAAACTTAAAATTTGTTTTAATAATTTTATGTCAAAAAAGCTTTTAAATTTATAGATCTTTAAACAAAATTAAATTTTAATAAAATAATAAGCTAAATTATTAGTATAATTAAAAAATATAGAATAAAAAAGCTTCATAATAATTATGAACTTTAAAAGTTACCAAAACTAAGGAAAGTATGTTGGGATTTATTATAAATTTAAGCTCAAAAACCTGATAAAAGAAGGATTCGTTCAAATTTTTAAGTTAAGCTTTCTACCAAAGCTGTTTTAATTAACAAAAAAAAGTAGTGAAAAGCTTTTGAAAGCTTTAAATATTATTTTTAATAGTAATAAAAATAGTGATGTCTGGTTTATTTTAGTGATTTTATTTATGCCTAAATACTTGATGACTTTCATTTTGGACAAGAAAACAAAACTTTTAATTAAAGTAAAGCTTTCTAGTGAGTGTTTGTGTGTATATACAACTGCGTGTTGAGTTTTAAATAAACTTTTCTAAAAGTGTTTCAGTATTTTAATATAAATAATTTTTTTTTTAAACTACTTACTAAATCTATGTTTTAAGTATAAAAAAAATTTTAAGCTTTTATTCAAAAAGTGCTTAAAATTGTTAAAGCATTTTCAATAATTACACAATATTATGATTCATTATTTTTTTATATTTAAACGTCCGCTTCCTTATAGCAATTAAAGCAACATACCTTTTCGGTGTCTAATCCTTTGGTCATGGCCCAGGTGGATACTACATAATCCATAACGCGTTCACTTAAAGCTTTTGGCACCTCATGTAGTTTCATAAATTCACGTACATTATTCAGCATGTCATGGTATTTAGCTGTGGCCGAGGTCATTTGTTGTATTATGGTGGTTACATGACCAAAAATAGTGGCATAAAGCAGAGCTGTTAAAATGTTTGTAAAAATAAGTTAAAAATAATTTGAAATAAAAATAACAAAAAAAAAAAATAAATAATACTTCTAGAATAGAGTTAAAATATTTATGTCAATTAATTTAAAATAGCTGTTACTTTCTACTAGCTGAGAGTTAGCATATTGTTTTAGCCAGCTTACCAGTTGAGCTTAAAATTTAAAATGCTTAAAATTAAACAACAACGCTTGCTAGAACAGTAATAAAAGTTTTAGTTTATTCAGTTTGAAAATTGTTGTAGTTTTTCTTGTGTTTAAAAAATTTATTTTCTAATATTTCTTAATTTGATTTAAGAGGGAAGAAAAACTATTTTTTTAAAAGCTTTTTTTGAATTTTTTTAAGAAGAAAAAAAGTTTTTATACTTTTAAAAGCTTTTGAAAAAGTTATTTAAAAATAAATAAAAAAGTTCTTTTTTATCTTAAAGCTATGCTATGTTATGCGTAAAACACATTTTTGTGGTTATATTTGATTATTTATTATTTTCTTGGAAACAATTTTTAAAGCTTTTAGTACCATTAAAAACTAGTAATTTATAAAGCTTTGCAAGCTGTTTTTACACAGCTTTTTATACATTTTTTCCCTAAAAATTAATTTAACGTTTCTTTAATTTTGAAGCATGTAATGTTTATATAACTATAGCTTTTTTAAAGCTTTCGTTGTTAAAAAAAATAAATTTTGGAAAAAATTTAATTAAAAAGAAAGTTGAAAGTGGGATTATGGGCTATCGATTTCCCTGCCCTGTAGATGACTAGTGTACCCATCGGTTCTATAGTTATGCACTTGCCAGTAATAGTAACAGTATTTCTGGATTCGTTTACTTCAGTATCTGGCCTTGTTGGCCGAAATAATGAATTTCGGAGGCCCTGAGATCTACTGATTATGGGTAACAATATCTCTTTTGAACACTTATCAGTATCCAAAAGCTGTAATATTTCTGTTTCAGTCTACTGCAAACCTCAGCAACTAATGACCCTAAATAACCCGGGGCCAACAATGGCAACAACGTCTTCAAAAGAAATATACATTCAAAGAGGTCTTGGACTCTTTGGATATTCTGATTCTGAGCCTAAGGAAATTTTTTAATTGGCTTGTAAAAATCTTTTGTTCAACAAAAAAGAACTTTTTGGAAAATTTCGAGAAAAACTAAAAAATTATTTTTTTTTTCAAAAAAAGTTAAAAACAGTTTTAGAACTTTTTGCTTAAAATTAAAACATTGTGTATCTAAAAAACTTTAATATTGAATTATTTATTTTTTAATTAAGGCTAAAACAAACAACTTTTCATATAAATTCTAAGCTTGACAAAAAGCTTTTCGATAAAAATATTTGTTGCTAAAATTTTAAATAGATATTCAATAAAGCAAAGCTTGAATTTGCTAAGTAGAGCAAAAATAATCAAAACCGGTTATGTAACACAGAAAAAGCTTTTCCTTGATTATACTTAATGTACAAAAATATAAAAATTCTAATAAAAATTATATAATTTTCCTTAAAAATTTTTTGTTTCATAACAATCCCAAAAAGCTTTTGCAAAAATTATGCAGTTATTGTGAAATTAGTAAAAAAATAACATTCCTCTATTAGAAGAAATATTTTAATAAAGCTTCTGGAAAAGCTTTTGAAAAAGCTTAAAGTTAAAAAATTTTGTTTTACATTTTTTAATATTTTTCTATTATACTAGAAAAACACTGAAAGCTTTTTTTGTTGACTTTTGTAAAGAAATCATATGTCAACTCACACTTAGTCATGAGTTGTCCAACTAAAGTTGGTTAGTAAGTAAACAAGATTTTTGCGCGTTAAGAAATATATAAATATATAGAAAAAAAAACATAATGAGCTTTGTGTTTCTTATAAATTAATAACGAAAGCAAATATTTAAACAATCAATATTTAAATTAAAAAGAAAACCACAAGCTTTATATTTCTACAAAAATAAAAAATAAATATACTACAACATAAAAGAAAGACTACAACAATTATATTTAACAGTTATTAGTTCTAGCGAGCGTTACATAAAGAAATATGCGTTTGGTAGTCTTAAAGTGTTATACGTAAGTTCCAATACATACATTTTATTAAGATAGAAAATGAAACCAAATTATTATACAAATTTCTGAGAAAGTTTTTAAGTTGGTAAAAATTACATTATTGTAAGATTTATTAAAAAAAAATTATAACTGATATACACTAATTTTTAAACTGATATTAAGTTATATTCTAAGATATTATAATGCATAAATCTAAATTAATGTATTATGTTTCAGTATATAATGAATTTTTGGCCATATTAACTGTTATACTTAACTTATTATCTTCATTAAATTTTATTCACACCCACGATAATAAACGTTACAGTTATTAGTTGTATTTATTCGTTAAATATTATATTATTATCAATTACACTAATTTACTTTTTACTTTTTGTTAATAAAAAATTTTAAACTTGTATACTAACTGTTATACAAACTGTTATACATGCGTTTGTTATGTGATTTTGCTTATATGGTTGTGTTGATTATTAAACTAAAGTTACACATGATTTCGATATTTTGAACGACTAATAAATCTGTTATAAAATATTAAAGTATTTATTATACTTGAGCTTTTTTCAATGTTTGAAATTAAATATAATTTTAAAATTTAATCTAATCATAATTTTCGCTCATTTAATTTTAAATATAATAAAAAAAATGTTAGTATAACTGTTAAACTGAATACTCTGCTAACTCTTATACACAAATATTTTTTTGATTTTTTGTGATAAACATAAATTGTTTTGAAATTACTTCTTTTCAAAACTAATTGAAAGTGGAGTGTGTTTTGTTATGTCTTTCCAAGGTAGCTAAATCGAATTATACTAACTGTTATAATACAATATTTAATTTCCTAAGTTTAATTAGCTTGTGGATCACTAAAATTTATTTAAATAGTGTTAAAGGAAATATGTATTTATTAAAAATGTTTAGACTTTGTACTGTTATGCTAACTGTTATACTAAATGTTTTACATATTATCATTACTACCTAAATTTGTAAGTGCAATACCTAAATTTTTCAAACGCATATTTCATTTATGATATTATAGTTCACTACCAAAGCTTTACAAATTTGTTCTCTTGTATAGCACTTTAGCATTTTCTATGGAACTGTTATATTTCCAATAAATATATTAAATGACGCGGCAACGGAACGTGTTAAAAACACAGCACCTGCAATTATCATCATGCAGATGGTGAACACCTTCTCGTTGTCCGTCTCGGCGGCAACATTTCCAAACCCCACCTACAAAAAAAGTGTGAAAAAGTAAGAGAGAACCGATATAAATGCAAGTTAAAAATAAAGAATTGTAAATTTATTTAAATTTTCTAAAGCGTTATTTTTGTTACCATATGTATACTCAACTTACCGATGTCATACAAGTCATGGTAAAATACAAAGCTGTCACATACATACTCTTGCGTGAAGGACCATTTATCAGTTCTGTAGTATCATTATTATAAATATAGGAATAAGGAGACTGTGTAACATTTGCCAGTTTCCAAAGCCAGCTATATTGGATCTATTAAAGAAACGAAATATATTTTATTTAAATAATTTAATATAAAAAAATAAAATCTATTATAATTACTCCATTATCAGCATCTGTTCGGCCTATGGAATACCATATACAGGCCAACCAATGGGCCACTAACATATAAAAACATAATAGTAGTATGAGCATGGCAGCACCATATTCCAAATAACGATCCAGTTTACGTACAACACGTCCTAAACGCAGGAGTCGTACAACTTTTAAAGCACTAAAAAGCGAACCGATGCCATCTTCGTCGCGATCGAAGGCATTGAAGACATCGTATGGCAGGCAACTGAGCAAATCAATGATAAACCAAGATTTCAAATAATTCATACGTATCACTTTGGGATCACTAACAACTTCGCCGCCGGGGCCAACAAATGTAGTGTGGAAATTTAAAACTGAGAAGAGAAAAAATAAATATAAGACAATTATAATTATTAACGTGAAAACAATAAGACTTATTTACTGTTTAAAAAACTCTTATACTCAGGCGAGCTGTTTTGATTTATATTTAATGTCATTTGTATTGGTAAAAATGGCAATTAATAAACAATGCCGGTTATGTAAAACATTTTTTGCCAGTCAATTTTTCAGATTTATTTCATGAAACCAAACTATTATACTAATTTTTGTTCCTAGATTAAGGTTTTTTAATTTAGAAAAAAGAGTCTTTTAAGGTAAAAGAGTTATAAAAATCCATATAAATAGTTATACAAAACTCTTATACTAGACGTCGAGTAAATTTTAAAAAAAGAATGCTTCTCGCAGACACATACTGGCTGTGGTCTAAAATTCAGCAGATATTTTTTTTATCAAATCAAACTTTTATACTAATTTCTAAAGATTTTCTAATTTATAAAAAAGAGTTTTTCAATGTAAGTAGAAAGAAAGAATGCTTTTGGCAGTCACAATGGTCGAATTTTGCAGATTTAGTTTATCAAACCAAACTGTTATACTACTTCTTGTTCTTAAATTAAGTTTTTTTAATTAAAAAAAAGAGTATTTTGAGGTAAAAGAGTTATAAAAATCCAGATAAGCATTTATACTAAAACTCTTATACTAGAAGTGGAGTTAATTTTAACAAAAGTAGAAAAAAAGGAATGCTTCTGGCAGCCACATACTGGCTGTGGTCGAAAATTTAGCAGATATATTTTATCAAACCAAACTCTTATACTAATTTTTGTTTCTAAATAAAGTTTTTTTAATTTATGAAAAAAGAGTATTTTAATGTAAAAGAATTTTAAAAATCGAGATAAACAGTTATACAAAACTCTTATACTAGAAGTCGAGTTAATTTTAACCAAAGTCGAAAGAACGTATGCTTTTGGCAGCCTACTATACTGACTGCGGTCGAATTTTCTATATATATTTTATCAAACCAAACTCTAATACTAATATTTGTTCCTAAATTAAGGTTTTTTAATTTATAAAAAAAGGGTCTTTTAAAGTAAAAGAGTTTTAAAAATCCAAATAAACACTTAAACAAAACTCTTATACTAGAAGTGGAGTTAGTTTTAACAAAAGTCTAAAGAATAAATGTTTTGGCCGGCACACACTGGCTGTGTTTGCCATGGAGTAACCTAGTCTAAGAGTCAGCGGTGACTCGGGCTCTTTTTTTTATATTAATTTTTTTGATTTTATATTAATTTTTAAATAAAAAAATATTTTGTTGAATTTTCTGGTACAAAGCAAACGTTGTTATTAATGCATTTCTGATTATTAAACATGAATTCATATTTGCTTGCAAAAACAGCAATTTACTCACGTTTTATACTAAAAGAAACTCCAAACTTGTATACCGATATATTTTTCACCATCAAACTGTCAACTTTATTATAAATATTAAGCCAACTATGAATATTTGTATAATAAAATATTCATAAAATGTTATAAACTTATTGCAATAACAAAAACAACTGAAAGTTTGTATGCATATGTATATGTATGTTATTAATACAGTGTATGATAAACGAGTGAGGAAAATAAAATATGAATTTGTTCATAAATCAATTTTGAATAGAAAAAAAAATAAAGAGAGCAGTTGTTAAAACGTGCTCTCGAAAAAAATACTTCACTCACTATAATTTAAGCAAAAATCCTGTCAGTAGGATAAACATTTTTTTTCAGGAGTGTATGCATAATTCTAGTCATCACTGTAACAACTGCAGCGTAAATATAACATGTTCATTTTTAGCACAACTTGACATTAAACACGTTAGATTTCGACGACAGCAGTGGTATTTGGTGCATGAATATGAATATAAAATTAAGTATAACAGCAGTAGCAGCAGCTTTATATTTACTTACCAATATCAATAAAGAATATAACATCCACAATTGAATCAACAACAAGTAACGAAACATCTTCTGAGGTTTTATTTTTAAAAGCTACATTATATGGCACCTAAAAGAAAATAAGAATTTTGAATTATAAACGTAAGTAATTTAAGAAAATTTTATATTAAATTCCTTAAGTTACTTAAATGCTATAAGGTAATACAAGTTAAAAAAAAACAGATTTAAAGTAAAACTTAAGTCTAAAATTTATTCTTTATACGAATAGTAGACATTTACTTTGCCCCTATAGCATTTCAAAAAGATTAACACTTAATTAGACGGGTGTTATCTGTATAAGAGTATATGTGTATGTGTGTACATCGTATAACTAAATGCAAATAGCATAAACACTATAGGCAGCATCCCAATGGCAAAATGTACAACTTAATGACACAGGGTAGAGAAAACCTTACAACTAAAATAAAATATTATTATTATATTGCATTATAAAAAGTCTTGTTTTCGTTATCTCAATTAAAAAGAAAAGGTTTCGAAACTCTTATACACACAAAATAAACTATATTCGACAACTTGCAATTAAATCCTAGACAAAATGTCATCACATTGTTATATCATAATACCTCAATTTAGAAAAGAAAAAAATCTTAGAAAAGGTTTTAAAACTCTTATACTCGCAAGAAGTGTTTTGCAAAACTCTATCACTACTAATCTAATCAATTTTGCTACTTGAATCTATTTTTATAACCTTCACCACAATAGGTGGAAAATTTTTCTATAAAATTTTACAGAAAAATTTTCTATAAAATTTTACAGAAAAATTTTCTATAAAATTTTACAGAAAAATTTTCTATAAAATTTTACAGAAAAATTTTCTATAAAATTTTACAGAAAAATTTTCTATAAAATTTTACAGAAAAATTTTCTATAAAATTTTACAGAAAAATTTTCTATAAAATTTTACAGAAAAATTTTCTATAAAATTTTACAGAAAAATTTTCTATAAAATTTTACAGAAAAATTTTATAGAAAATTTTACAGAAAAATTTTATAGAAAATTTTACAGAAAAATTTTATAGAAAATTTTACAGAAAAATTTTATAGAAAATTTTACAGAAAAATTTTATAGAAAATTTTACAGAAAAATTTTATAGAAAATTTTACAGAAAAATTTTATAGAAAATTTTACAGAAAAATTTTATAGAAAATTTTACAGAAAAATTTTATAGAAAATTTTACAGAAAAATTTTATAGAAAATTTTACAGAAAAATTTTATAGAAAATTTTACAGAAAAATTTTATAGAAAATTTTACAGAAAAATTTTATAGAAAATTTTACAGAAAAATTTTATAGAAAATTTTACAGAAAAATTTTATAGAAAATTTTACAGAAAAATTTTATAGAAAATTTTACAGAAAAATTTTATAGAAAATTTTACAGAAAAATTTTATAGAAAATTTTACAGAAAAATTTTATAGAAAATTTTACAGAAAAATTTTATAGAAAATTTTACAGAAAAATTTTATAGAAAATTTTACAGAAAAATTTTATAGAAAATTTTACAGAAAAATTTTATAGAAAATTTTACAGAAAAATTTTCTATAAAATTTTATTTTTTTATTATTATTTTACACAAAAATTTTCTATAAAATTTTTAGAATAATTTTCTATAGAATTTTTAGAAAAATTTTAGAAAAAATATTTTATAAAATTTCTGGAAAAAATTTTCTAATAATTTTTTAGTAAAAATTTCTATAAATTTTTTACAAAAAATTTCTATAAATTTTTTAGAAAAATTTTCCTAAAAAATTTTCCGTTCCCTTACCTATGAGAATGACATAGTTAAACCACAAGTTTTGTATGTAAAAAAAATTAATATTTGAAGCATTTGAAATATTAGAAAAAATAAACAATTTTACATCTTTGGGGCCTAGTATTGTTCAGCTCTGCTCTAATTACAGTAATATTCCTTTGAGGGCATTAAATAACGTCGTCTTCTTTATCTAATTTATGATTAGATATCTTAAGTACATGAGTATAAGAGGGTTAAGAGAAAACAAAGGTACATGCATGTGTTCGTGTTAATGGGTGTGAGTCAACATGTGTGTGAATATGTGGTTGTTGTATGTGAAATATTTAAGTGGTATTCGAGTGGCATTTCTAAGTGCATTTTAAGTATTTTGTTTAGATGCAAACGCCTCTTACAGTCTTGATTCAAGTGATAATGTAGACAGTTTTGTTTGCTTAATAGACAACTTTGCACAAAGTAAATTAACTAATAAACTTCTGCGGACTAGCTACTAGAGTGGTTACTTGTGATCTATGGAGTATCAATGAACTGTATGCAGTAGTCAGAAGTGAATTTAGTGTTTAGTTAAGCAATTTTCATTTCACGCTTTAGGTATTTATATATAGAGTGGTGTGAAGGCAGGGAAGGGAGCGACAGGAAGGCGGAGTAGCGCTACGAAATAAGGAACATACTTTTCTGATTGTCTTAACTTTACTTTTTTAAAATAATCATTTTAGCTTCTCACCATAATTGCTGTATAAAATGTTAAACACAAAATCACCCAATCCCAAATCGCCTTAAATGCACAATAATGCAACAGTATGTGAGGTGGTGTTTTGGGTGCTTCCTGGCGATATTGTGGCATTATATCTGCACTCAGTGACATCATCTGTTGAAATAAATAATAAAATTTATAACAGTTTTCATATTTTCTTCTTTTTTTGTATAACAGTTAAACTTAAACTTACATGTGCCAAATTTGATTGTTTCGTTGGATCCTTTAGCGTTGGCAAATGTGCGCTGAATTGACGACTTCTCGTCACCGAACGTGCCAATTTGGCAAATTTTGATAGACCTAAAACTAGAAAGTGTAAAAATCAAATTTGTCAAAACTACAAAGTGGACAGACAGAATAGACAGACAACATTGAAATTAAAGAAACGTTATAAGAAGAGTTGTATAAGAAGATAGAGAAGGCCAACGTTGTACTTAAAGAAAATATAACGATTAAACAAAAACATTTAAACGGTTTTCAAAGCAAAAGAGTTTTTAAGCGGCAGTATAAGAGTTCAAAGCAGTATAAGAGTTTAAAGCAGTAAAAGACTTTAAATCAGTATAAGAGTTTAAAGAGGTCACAACAGCGAAGGCATTTGAAACACTTTCATTTGGACTACCACTACTGTACATGGTAGGAAGGAGAAGATTTAATAGGTTTAGAGATTGGAATAAACTAGTCACTTAAACTTCGGGATATAGGGTCGATTTTACTGCCCTGGTTCAGATAGAATGTAGTTTCATGAACTGTATTGCAACCTAGGAATTCTCGATCGTAAGGATGAAAACGAGGTGGCTGATCTGTTTAACTTTAGACAGACGGAAAAACGCCACGGCATACTTACTACATCCGGTAAAAGAAAGTCCATAATGGCTCAAAAACTTCTCACGATTTTGTGTGCTACAGGGTATTATAATTAAGTAGTAGGCCTAAGTACCGCTTCCCAAGGGATCTTTTGTACTGTGATATCGTTATACGGGGAGGGACAACAGAGAGAAATTTTGTTCTACGACACCCCAAGGTCATAGTTCACCTTAGAGTACATGCTAATTTTGATATCAGTGTAGCCTAATTGGTAACCATCATGTAAGTAGCTTTAAGTCACTCCTATTGAGTAATAGTAGCCTGTGGGATGTACACCGATACAAGGTGATAAATAAAATGTTTGTCCGAGCCCTGTCAGAGCTTTCCAAGGACGAGAGAACTCTGCTTCGACCTAGGAATCAGAATTTTCCTTAGTATAACCATTGAATATCCCAGAGAAGGTTTCTAGTCCCATAAATCTACGCTGGGCTAAACAGTTCGTTTACTCATTGCCAACATGAGCCTTATTACTGGGTACCCAACATAGTGTTAGACTTGAGAACCGAATTCATATACAGATGTCACAGAATCCATTGCTACCCCAGAACTTAGTTTAAATGAGCTTAATATTTCCTTTAATATTTCTTAATTCAGATGAGGAAGATATGGACCAAGAATGACGGCTCGAGTGTCACCATTTTCCTGTTTGGAGCCGTCAGTAAACAAAACCTAGTCTATTGCATAGTGCTACCAAGTTTGGTTGTCTCTATTCTCTGTGCAACAAGAGGGTCGTTTGGATGTTATCCAATACTCTATGACAAGAATCGTTTTTATGAAGATCCGAAGTATGCGCCGATGTTCGACTAGGTGTCCGGATTACCAACACATTGAAAGGCTTCCAATTCAATGTGTTGGTTATCGAACAAAGACTGTGAAACAATGGACAGTTGAGGAGATGGCATAGGAAAGAATTTTAGTTCAACCACTGCCGTTTATATTTTCTCCGTTACAGAATACAAAACTATCACCTAAGATTCGTTGGATGAAAACGATGTGATTAAGCTATTTAATAACTAGATCATAGGGTTTTTAAAGCCCCAGGATCATGCAGGTAAACCCCATATATCAGGACGGAGGAGATGCGAACCTTTATGCTAGGTGTAAAATGATGCTGTGGTTGGATCGTATACTCTAGAGATATCAAAAAGGAATTTCAAATCACTGCAGTCAGCGGAAACCAGCTAGAGCCTGATAATGAAAAAGTTACGAATCGCTTACGACAGAGTTTTAGTGCAGCAACAGCCCCCAATATGTAGTATAGATTGATAGCTAATATGATTAAAGAGTACTCCTTTCTGAGAGTGAAACGGAAAAGACCTATAGATTTAATATCGGGCTCTTTTTGATTTCAAGGGACAGGAGGTCATTCAGGCACGTGAGCTTTACTGTCTTCGTATATCGAGCAAAACGCGACCTCAAAATTTAATACTAATGGCTTAAAATAGCATGAAGTTCTGGGTTACGTGTTATAATCTGTTGGTAAAAACCTTTAAAATCAAGGAGGCTTTCAGTTTACTGCAGCGTTTATCTGGCAAACAAAAAAGATGGTTGCAGATTAGTTTGAAGAGATTTTTGTTGTGTGTCGCTTGTACGATAGATCAGTGTACCACACTGTTTCAACGTTTGTGTACCTGTCGCGTACTATTTTATGTAGTGCTAGCTGTTCCCACACACGTTGTGTGCGTCCTGACAATATTTTGTTCGCTTTGTTTTTAAATTCATCCACAATAAGTTTATGTATTTACTTTATATAAAGGTACCCATCCCTGGATAAAATTCTAATATTTATATCCATATATATGTAAAAGACAGACAGGAAATGAGTTGCTCGTTATTTTAAAACAGCGCCATCTGTTGCGCAACCGTGTTTATAATATCCCGCTTTCAAATATAAAAGATGCCTTAAAGTATGCCATCACTTTAAATCGATAAAGAAATCGGCGTATTTTCCCTTTTTCGCCAGTTTCTATTGGAAAGAAGTTAAGAGAAAGGCAGATAGACAGAAAATGAGTTACTGTTTTATTATATGTATAGATTTGGGTCTATTTATATTGTGGCCATCTTGCAGTTAACACGTTTGCGGACATTAAAAATTTCAGGGAGCTGCAAAAATAGGCGATAGGGACGTTATTTTTCATCACTATAAAAATGAATGCTATGCACTCACATCGGCGAAAGTGTTCACAAGGAATGTAAATATTATATGCAGACGACGTCAATTATAGCATATGAGATAATACTGAACGCCATCATAAGTTGAGGAAACTTGGATGTACATGAGATCGCTCACTTAATTGTAACGTTTGTGGAACAAGCATACAACTTGATTACAAGTTGTGTTGTACCAACGACCGCATGGTCTGTGGCTTGCTTAAGGGTAATAGTGTTTTTACGTAGTTGGTCATGCAAGTCTTAACATGCTTATAAGGGCTGTTTTACACTATAAAAAAAGTATTAAAACTTGTGAATAAAATGCCACTCTGATCTAATCGCTGTTTGAAATTTTTCAAAAAACAATAACAATTCAATATGTCAGGGTTGCAATTAGCTCAAAAGCATTAATACTTGTATGATAGTGTAAAACGGCCCTTAGTAACGTTAGTAGTTTAAAAGGTACAGTTTACAACATTAATATTTAATATTTAACATTTACATAAATCAGGTTTGAAAACTAAAATTTAAAACCAAGAATTGTTGTTGTTATAAAGAAAATAAACAAAAGAACATTTTGGATGGATACGAAAACATTGAAAAAAGAGAAGTTAAATAAGTTTAGGAAAAGGAGATAAAAACTTTACTTACCACCCTTGGTATCTTCGCTGTCGATGGGTTGCTTTAAGGCGGTTATGTCTCGAAATGTTAACAGGAATAAGACAACCAAATCCCTTTCGTTGCGTATGGGTGCCACCTGTAGCAGAAGCCATAATGGAGTTTCTTGATGATAAAGAAAATCAAAACAAAAAGAAAGGCAAAAGAAGAAAAAAAAGAAAATTAGATGGGCAATAATAAGAAATTTAAATTGGAAAAAAATATTACTGCAAAATCTTAATTAACCCAGAAGCAGGCAGCCAGCGAAAAGTTTTCTTATTCTGTGGCAACATGTTTTAATCAAGTGAACATTTTTTCATTATTTCCGAACAGGGAATTAATAATAAGAATAATAAAAAAATTCCACCAAAAAAGTAATTTTTCCTTTCAAACATTAAGGACACAATACCTGACCTTCAGCATTTTAAACATGCACCTGGACATGCCATAACGTGTAGCAAACATGTCTGTTTTTGTTACAACACGTTTCACCTTAACTTTTTACTAAAAGAATAAAAAAAGAGACCACCTCTATCAATGTTTAAGAATCAATAAATTTTTACATGTTGCCAACCATAAAAATAAAGGAATTTCTGCTCTAAATTGCTGGGTTTAAAAATTATTTACTGTTTTATTTATTGACATACAAAAAAAATTTTTTTTAATAAAATTCTTTATTCCATATGCCGTTTGTGTTTTTGTAAAAAAAACAGATAAATTTGTTTTTGTTGTTGTTGTTGTTTTTGGCAAATAACATATGATTTCCGTTAAACGGATGTGGAAGTGATATGAAATATATACATGAAAACACAACACAAATACACTCACAGAAAGGAAAACAGTCTAAATAACCCACAAGATTTTAACTAATTTCGGCAAGAAAGCAATTTTTTCTTGCAGAAACTAAAAAAGGCCCGTCTGAAATATAATCAACGAGATAATTTCAACATGTTTTGCATTTGCAAAACCTACCCCAAATTTAAAATAATGATAGTAAACCTTTGGCCCGCCTCAATAAATATTTTAAAATCCTACTTTTTTGACAACTTTAACAAAAGGCCCTCCAGACATTAAGCAAATTTTTCTAAGTTGTACGGAATGAGACAAAATATTTAAAAAAATTATAGGAAAACCTTTGGCACGCCTAAAAGTTCCCTTTAAATTTAAATTAATTAAAAAAATTACGGAAATATTGTATAACTAAACAACAAAAAAAAAACACCTATAAAATCCTAAAATAGTAACAGCAAACCTTTGACCCGCCTCAATGTTTTTAATTTTTGTTAAATAAATATTTTAAAATCACACTTATTCGATGAATTTAATTATAGGCCCTCAGGACATTAAGCAAATTTTTTAAATTATGTGTAATGAGTCAAAATATTTTAGAGTTGTATAGAAAAATCTTTGGCCCGCCCAATTTCTATAAGTTTCTGTTATTTTTAAATATATGTATATTTGTTTTTGCTTTATAGTTTATATTTAGGTTTAGAATTTTATCTAATGGAAAAAGACACTAAACTTGGCCCGCCTAAAAGTTTGCTTTAAATGTAAGTTAATTAAACACATTAAGGAAATATTGCGTACCTAAACAAAATATCACATTTAAAATTTGAAAATAGTGATTGTAAACCTTAGGCCCGCCTCAAAGTTTTTAATTTTTGTTAAATAAATATTTTAAATCACACTTTTTATTTAAAAATAATTGTTTTAGTTTTCTATAATAAAGTTTTAAAATGGCTCGCCTGAAAAGATCATTAAAAACAACACTTTTTATATAAAAGTATTTTGTTATTTATTTAATTTCTTCTGGCATAAAAGTCATATTTTTTTCATAATTTTTTTTTTATAATTAAAAAAATAAAGCTGGCCCACCTGAAATTTAATTGTTCTTTTATTTATCCTAATACTTCCTAATAGGTATAAATTGGCTTAAAAAGGAGGTAAAAAATTAATTTTTATTTAAAAATATTTTTTTTTTTATAATTAAGTTTTTTTTTTTTTTTGTTATTTAAACTGGCCCGCCGGAAGCGATCTTCAAAAACAATACTTTTTATATAAAATTCCTTTGTTATTGAGTTAATTTTTTCTGGCATAAAAATCATATATCTTTTATTCAAATTTGGTTTTAAAAAATTAAAAAAAAATTTTACTTTTTAATTTTATAGCTGGCCCGCCTAAGATTTTTTGTTATTTTATTTTTTAATTTCTTACCTAATACTTCCAAATATAAACTAGCTTAAAAGAGAGAAAAAATTTCATTTTTTATGTATAATTAATTTTTTTATAATTAATTTTTCTTTTGTTATTTAAACTGGCCCGCCTGAAACGAACATTAAAAACAACACTTTTTACATAAAATTCCATTGTTATTTATTCAATTTCTTCTGGTGTACAATTTCACTTTAAAACTGTAATAAATTTATCGAGGTTTGTTATGCAATTTCCTATATTTTCATCTTTTTTTTCTCACTTGCTAGCAGTTTATTTTGCAAAAACCGTGCAACAGCTAGCAGTAGATATACATATTCAATTGCATGTCTGTGTATATGTTTGTCTATTGGTGGCATATAAATAGTATCAGCTTCCAATATTTCCTTTCAACACTCGTTCGAAAATGTTGGGATTTTGTTTTTTTTTATCTGACACATACAGACACACTCACATTTATTAAAATTCCTACAAGGGGAATTTATTATTGCAGTTGTTTTATTAGCTAATTAGAGTGCGGTTTTTCTTGTTGCCTCTCTGTTTTGCCAAATTGTTCGAAATTAGAATGTTGGTTTACGGTTGCCGAAATTCTCTAAAGGAAGTTTTAATTATTAACTGAAATAGTTTGCGAAATTTTAGTTTCAAAATGAGTGGAGAAATATTATGGGATTTAAAATTTGTTTTTTGTTGTTGTTGTGTTTGTTGCCAGGATGTTATAATCGATGTACATCCTTGTATTCTGAAAAACGTTGTTTTTTTGAGAAAATAATTTTGTACTCTATGTATTTTTTGCAATCTGCTATAATTTTCATCCCTTTTTCCATCAACATCCAAATCTTCTACTTAAGGAAAGTAGTCATCTTTTAAAGCAATTCTCGTATCAATAAGGATTTTTACTGCTTATAAGACTGCATTTAGTTATCGTCCAGGCCTAAGACAACTTAACAAAATAGAAACGGCAATATCCGCACTATAGACCAGGATAAAGGTTTTTCCAAGTAGATCTCAGTGAAGAATTTTGGTGTGATCTTGGAAACGCGAATGCTCGGTGTAATTTTCTACGAGGGCATTTTGTTTTATTGACTTTGGACACATTGAGGCTTGCCGGGGCCTGAAACTGGAAGAGGAGAACTATCGACGGCTGTCCCTTGTCCAAACGATTGATACCCTGGAAATAGGTAGCCATATTGGCTTTCCCGGGCCCTATAACCGGTTATTGGTGAGGTTCTTCGGGCAGTAACGTGATGGTTGTGATTTGGACCTAAATTGCGGTAAGAGCGATTTAATACGGTGTGCTGTTGCCCTTTAACAGGGGCAGCAAAGCCCTGTTAGAAGTTTATAAGTAGATTGTCTCCAAATCCTAATTTAAGGAGTATGAGATTGACGTTGCCATCCATGTTTTAAATCGCAAGAAGGATGACCAGCTTCGCACTGACATGAATCTGTATCACATTCTATTCGCTAAAGTAGTCAATACGAATTTGGCTACCTAACGTTATATAGTTGACATGGAAGAAGGGTCATGATACTACATACGCACACATGTCAGAAGCAGAATTCCACTAATGGAAGAAAATTCAAAATTAATATAGAAAATTGTTTGCCTTAAAAAATTGCTTTGATCATGTTTTTCGTAAGATTTTTATTTTCTACAGAGCTCAAACCACAAACAAGAAAAATATTGAGGGGGAAAATAGTTTCCAAACACTAGAAAAATAGACTCAGTTCAAAAATATCTTGCAATTGACCCCAATTTGTATGTGTCATTTTAGTGTTTTGTTTTGTTTAGTTTAATTTTATAAAACAATAAAAGTCAAACAGAAGAAAAACATGTGTCAAGCCAAAGTTTTCGTTTGGATATTTTTGCATTCAAATAAATAACTGAATACATGAACGAGTATATTTTCACCTTTGGCATCTTGTTTTCTATAAATATTTTCTTTGAGAAGAACAAAAAAAAAAAAATAAAAAAATTCTAATCAACTAGAGACTGCATAAATGAACGAAAGAATGAATAAATGAATGAACGAATGTGTTTTTTTTTCTTATAGACGAATCTGTTATGAATGCAGAACAGAACTCTAGTGATAGAAATGTGTGTTAAGTATTTTGTGCAGGTAAATAGATTTTCTAATATTAAATTGAAATAGTGTTCGACTTTGTTATTAAGTTGATTTCAACAAGGTGACAGAAATAAAGTGAAACAAAGTTACAGTTTGCTATGCACTACGTAGTCAGTCTGAGAATTATGATAAGTCGCTAAAGGTTCCAGCTTCTCTCTTCTTAACTATAACAGCTTCACTCTGGAGTCCAATATCCTTTTCACAGCCTGAACTCGAAGGTTACCCGAAATAATTTCTCAAACGCTCTTTCCATCTCCCTAATATCTGTAGCCATCAAGGCAAGTTGTTTAAGGTTTAATAGAATGAGGTTGGTTACGTATCCTTAAATCTCTTCAATATTGGCATACCGTTCTACACTCGAACTATTTTGTTAAATTAAAATAAGGAAGTCATACCTTAAGCTCGATCCTAATAATGTTTGCTAAAAAAACCCTCCTGCAAGGATATTTAACAATATCAGCATAAAATTTATTTTAAGGCACATCAAGACTCCCAAAATTTAATTTAAACGCTCTCCTCTCTTCTTTATTGTTGTAAAATCATTTACAACCGAATCATTTTTAGAGACATGGCAGGAGTATATAATCTGAGGGGGCCTCCTTAGCCCCAATTTATTTAAGTAATATTTAACAACTTTAACATCCTCAAGCTCCCAAAAACTTTTATCACCGATATTTTAATACCCTTCACCACAGGTCGAAAGGGTTAATATAGGATTGTCATTCCGTGTGTAATTTCTACAATATTCGTTTCCGACCCCATAAAGTATATATATTCTCGATCCTTATAAATACATATAGTTAAGCGTTGCCTGTCTGACCGATTGTCTTCAGGTTGAAATAAACTTTCCCATATAGAAAATTTAAATCCAACCATCTGCCAGGAATAGTTTCAAAAATTTCCCTAATGCAATTCTACAACATCAGACCATTCTATTCGAGACTGCGAGCAAAAAACCACGCCCACCTTTATTTTTTCACGCTCTTTTTTATTTTTTTTTTTCGCTAATAAAGATTCTTTTCTTTTCCTTTTTTTTGTTAGATAAATATTTTTGTTAAATAAATATTTGACCGCGACCAGTAGATCACATGGAGTGCATAGAGGGAATCAATAACCCTCAGCGAAAGGCGATTTTTGTTTGTTTGTAGGTTAGTAAGGTGTTTCTGCTTTGATTTGTATTAAAAACCTTTATAGCAATACAAACAGAGGTAGCCGATAGACCCACTTGGAACCAGAAGCAGTCAATAACGACATTTTAAGTCATATTAACCCCCCCAAATGTGCTTTAGTCTGGCCATCCTAACGGAATATAGATTGCAGGAAGGTCCTAACTTTAACAAAGAAATTTCTGAAAAATTTTGAGATAAAACATTTGATAAAATTTTTAAAAAAAATTTTCGATAAATTTTTTACAAAAAAGGTTCTATAAAATTTTTAGAAAAAAATTTTTACCAAAATGTTCTATAAAATTTTTAGAAAAAATTTTCGATAAAATTTAAAAAACAAAGTTTCGATAAAACTTTTACAATTAGTTTCGATAAAATCTTTAGAAAAACAAATTCCATAAAATCTTCAGAAAGAAATTGCGATAAAATTTTTAGAAAAAACTATCGATAAAATTTTTAGAAAAAATTTTCAATCAAATATTTTCGATAAAACTTTAAGAAAAAAATTTTTATTAAATTTTTAGAAAATATTTTCTATAAAATTTTTAGAAAAAATTTTCGATAAAATTTTTATAAAAAATTTCCGATAAAATTTTTATAAAAAATTTCCGATAAAATTTTTATAAAAAATTTCCGATAAAATTTTTATAAAAAATTTATGATAAAATTTTTATAAAAAATTTCCGATAAAATTTTTATAAAAAATTTCCGATAAAATTTTTATAAAAAATTTCCTATAAAATTTTTATAAAAAATTTCCGATAAAATTTTTATAAAAAATTTCCTATAAAATTTTTATAAAAAATTTCCGATAAAATTTTTATAAAAAATTTCCTATAAAATTTTTATAAAAAATTTCCGATAAAATTTTTATAAAAAATTTCCGATAAAATTTTTATAAAAAATTTCCGATAAAATTTTTATAAAAAATTTCCGATAAAATTTTTATAAAAAATTTCCGATAAAATTTTTATAAAAAATTTCCGATAAAATTTTTATAAAAAATTTCCGATAAAATTTTTATAAAAAATTTCCGATAAAATTTTTATAAAAAATTTCCGATAAAATTTTTATAAAAAATTTCCGATAAAATTTTTATAAAAAATTTCCGATAAAATTTTCCCATAAACTTTTTGTAAAAGTTTGGCAAAAATTTTCGTAACGGTTTGACAAAAAATTTTCGATAAAATTTTTACAACAAAGTTTCAATAAAATTTTTATTAAAAATTTTCGATATAATTTTTACAAAAAAAGTTTCTATAAAATTTTTAGAAAAAATTTTCTATTTTTACAAAAAATTTTCGATAAAAGTTTTACAAAAAATTTTCGATAAAAGTTTTACAAAAAATTTACGATAAAATTTTTAGAAAAAAAATTCGATAAAATCTTTACAAAAAAAATTCGATAAAATTTTTACAAAAAATTTTCTATATCTTTATATTATATTCATAAAAGTAAAAATCGAATGTATGTGTATATTATTGAGAAATAGGGAAACATAAAAGAGTAAGGGAAGGGTATATAAGATTCGGCATGGCCGAATATATTATTCTTACTTGTATTTTTTTTTTTATTTTGTAAAAACAAAATTCTTCGAGAATGCTTTCTTTACCTCGATAACCTTTTCTCGGTGATGACTAAGATCTTCAATATGCTCTCGAAAGTAAGGTTATCTTCTTGCTCCTTATCACAAAGGGACCAACATAATGGACCCAAGTGAGTTATTTCATTCTCTTTCTCCTTCTCTATACAAGCTGCCTGCTTAAGCTAACCTTCTTGCTCCTTTAAAAAGCTAACAACCTTATAGTCTGCTGGTTTGTTTAAATATCTGCCACCACTGAGATTATGTTATCAACTTCGAAAGGAGCAATTTATGTGATAAATTCCCTTAAAAAATAGCAGAGGAGTTGTTTGAAATTTGTGTTCCTTATTGCAATTTTTACAGACATTATATAAAAGATTTAGTCCTCCCGATTGGGAGCCCATAACGCAGTGCCCTGTCACAGTAGGCCTAACTAAAGTCGAGCTCAGGCAATCGAACGGATACCAAAGACGTCTTAAATTTTATCGCTTCAATGATAATAAATTCCTCTTTTAGCTCTTTAGGCCAAACTTTATTACTGAATCCCTAAATATTTGTCACCCTGTGTCTTAAAGTTTAAAAAAACAAACACACGTGCACACTATTGATTGTTTCGATAGGTTTTCTGTTTGTCGCTCCAAGTGGTTACAAACATTGTAGAGAGAAAAAACCAAAACTTTCAAGTGGTTTTTACAACATGATTTGTTATCTTTTTAAGATCCTTTACATTCTTGCCACATGCTGTTGTTAAACTTCTTTATTTCATATTCTTTTTCAAACTGACAAACTGTTTTTTTTTTGTTTTGTGGTTCTTTGCCTTGGGTTACCAATATTCAATTTACACCAAAACACATCTTAATATCAGGCTAAAAGTAAAAGAACAAAATGTAGTCCCCTAGAAATATGCTATATTTATTAAAACATTTTTGTACACGAAAGAATTTTCTTAAAGAAAATATCTCTTTCGTTCGAAAGCAAAAAAAAAAAACCAAAAATAAGAGTGTTATATTCGGTCTTGCCGAATCTTATATACCCTTCACCACAGTAATGTTAAATATTCCCTTAATCTGTTAGCTTTCCCAATTTCACAATTATATAGTAAATTCGGTTTTTCATTCTCTATACATACATATAATAAAATAGTAACTTATTTCCTGTCTGTCTTTCTTTTTTGTGTTCGCATCACTTAAAAACTACTGGATGGATTTTAACAAAATTTTGTGATGAAGTAGGTAACTTAGTATCTTTATTCCAATATAAGATACTTTTATTCCGCAAAAAAATTTGGTATAAATTTTAGAATTTTATCCAGGGAAGGGTACCTTTATATAAGTTATATAAGTTAAATTTGGTGTGGATTGCTTTCAAGGCAAAATCGAACAAAATATTGTCAGGACGCACACAACGTGTGTGGGTACTTTACTTCGTCAGCGTCCTTGCAATATTTTGTTCGATTTTGCTTTGAAAGCAATCCACACCTTTTCGTTTTCAGAACCGCCTTAAGATATGATACATACCAGTTTATGTATGTTTTTACTTTATAAAAACTAAAGTATGCATATCCGGTTAGTTCAACTGCGTACTTTCACTGCTTTTTCTTCACATTCTCTTAGAAATAAGATATTTTTACGGAAAAAAGGTATTCTATATTGGGACGAGGATACTTAGGTATCTTCTCACAAAATTTTGGTAAAATCCATCCATTAGTTTTTACGTGATGTACAAACAAAATGTATAGATATAGACATTTTTTTTTGTAAAAATTTTATCGAAAAAATTTTTTTTCATATTGATCCCCTCTATTGACTGCTCCTGGTTGCCAGTGGACACCCTGTACTATTGGCTACCTCTATGTGTATTGCTTGTGGAAGTAGTTTTTTGCCCGCAGACTCAAATGGAATGGTCCGATGTTGCTGAAGTGCATTAGCGAAATTTTCGAAACTATGCCTGGCATATTGGTGGGCCTTAATTTCCTTTATCTCTTCTGATGCCTTGGCAAAGTTGATTTTAACCCGAATACAGACGTACAGACGGACATCACTTAATCATTATCTCTATATATAAAAATCCAGAATATATATACTTTATGGGGTCGAAAATGAATATTGTAGAAATTACACACGGCATGACGAACTTATAATTTGTAGGGTATATTGTTGTGGTGAAGGGTATAAAAAAGAATATTCTTTTTTGTGCATAGCACCAACACAAATCAAGAATAGAAAACCATCTTTCTTTTGAGTGTCAGCTCAATTTCTTTTAGTTGCGGGTTTCTAGGGGGCTTTTTATATTTCTTTTTCGGCCTGGCCAATTTGTTGTGACAATTTGTCTTCAAAGGCTCCTGTTGCATGTTAGAGGGGCGCTACAAAGATTTTCAAAATTTATATTTAAAGAGGCCAAATGTATTGCAAAACACTGCATATGGGGCCACCTTTGCTTTCGTTTTCTTACAAAAAAAAAAAAAATAACCTACAAAACATCAACAGCAAATTGATGAAAATGTATTTGAATAGAAAGCCACTTAAGTTATTTTTGTTGTCAGAGATCACGTTTGTTTACCAAATAGTTTATAAAAAGGGTCAAAAAGGGTTTTAAATAGATTTCAGCCACACAAAACACAAGTATACAGAAAGAGAGGAGGCAAATAAAAAATAAAACTTAAAAGGAAATTTTTGGCTTTTAGTCACACAAAGTGCTTCTTTGCAAGGTACCTAATGATATATAAGGTACTAAAAAAGTTTTCAAAAAGTAACTTATGTAAAAAAGTACTAATCGTAGTAATTGTTGTTTATGGACAAGTACCCAAAAAATAAAAAGAGAGGGAGAATTTTCGAAAAGAACCTTTTTCCAAAAAGGTACTTTCAAAAACTATTTGTTTTTAATCTTTTTAAGTACATATCCCTAAAAAGGGATTTTTATTAATCCTGTCACTTATCGTTATATTGGAGAATTTTGTTTGGGACTTTTCGACTTTTATTTTTATTAAGACTAAAATTCAAAAATTAATATTTTCATAAAGGTAGTAAAACCTTCCTAAAAAGGTAGTAAAAGTTTTTTTAAAAAGTACCTAATGTAAAAAATAACTAAATATGATTATTGATGTTTACGGACAAAAAATGGAAAATATCTTTTGAAAAGGTACTTTTTTTATTTAAACGTATTTTTTTACAGGCACTGGGTCCAAAATTATTTGCTTTTAAATTTTAGAAAAAATATTTTTTTAAGTACATTTCCCTGAAAAGAAGATTATTTTTATTCCTTACAATAAAAATTATCGTAATTTTGGTGTATTATTTTTGGGACTTTTCGATTTTTTCTAATTTTTATTAAGACTAAAAATAAAAAAATATATTATTTTGTATTTAATTCATTTATGTTTTTTAAATAGTGTTTTATAAAATTTCATTAGATATTCAAGAAACTTTCTTGAATCAATTTAAAAGTTTTGTTTTATTTTTAAAAGTTTTGTTTTATGCAAAAAGTACTTTCTATTTAAAAAAGGTGCACTAAAACCATTTTAAAAATCAACTAACCATGATGATTGGTGTTTACGGACAAGTACTTAAAAATGGGGGAACATTTTTGTAAACGTACCTTCTTCTAAAAAAAGTACTTTTTTTAAAGGTACTTCGATCAAAAATTATTTGTGTTAATTTTTTTAAAAAAAAGTTACTGTTTTAGGTACATTTCCCTAAAAATGGATTTTATAAATCCCTAAACTATAATTTATCGTACTCTTGGAAATTTTTTTTGGGACTTTTTTACTTTTATAAAGACTACAAATAAAAAATTAATTATTTAACATTTAATTTACTTATGCAGATTGAATACTGTTTTATAAAATTGTATTCGTATCGAAGCCACTTTTTTGGCTCAATGACCGTTAAAAGATTTTACATTTTACTTTCTATTTGAAAAATTAAGTACTAAAAACTTTTAAAAAGTATGTAAAAAATTACTAATTATGATAATTATTGTTTATGGAAAAATACTTAAACGAATTGGAAACATTTATAAAAAAGTACCTTTTTGGAAAAAATTTGGTAAAAAGTACTTTTTTTTAAAGGTTCAATAATTATTTGATTTTAATTTTTAAAAAAGTTACATTTCCTAAAATGGATTTTTATTAATACTTATAAACTCTAAATTGTTATCATTTTGGAGAATTTTTTTTGGGACATTTAAATCATGCTCTAGAGAAAAAAAGTTATAAACTTGTGCTTTCCAAAGCTTTTGAATTATTTAACATTTAATTCTTCATTTAATTCAACATTAAATATTGTTTTATAAAATGCCAAAAGTAAAAAGTACTAATTATGGTATTACGTTAATTGGATTTTTTACGCCAGTAAAAACTGTACTAACATATTTTCATAATATTATTTTCTACTAAAAATCGTTTCGCCCCCCCTGGAAAATATGTCCTCCTACGCCAATGGCTGGTAGTATCACGTGACTCAATGAAAGTAAGATTGCCGTAAATTACAAATCTGTTGACTAGAATAATTGAGGACGCAAGAGCACCGAAAAAGTACCCATTAAGGAAGTGGTCTGCTTCCATATCCCCCCACAGAAATAATAAAGGGTATCCTCATACAACTAACCTGTTTTTTTATATAAAGTAGAAACAGCTTTATTATTTATAAAATTAACACATGATCGTTGAATTCTAAAAAACCGTCAAAGTCTCCAAAATATCTTAAAATCGTCAACGTTTAATTTCATTATTTTTAAAAAATAATTAAGACATTTTTTAAATTGGTTTACATGTAAAGTTAAATATTGTATGGTTTATTTTTACTAATAATACTCCATAAACATTTAAGTATTTTTGGTGCTAGTGTAAACTATACGTATTGCTGTATGTAAGTTATTACGCTCGCTCGTACTACTTATGTTTTACAAAACGACTTTGACATTGTTCTGTTCTGTACTACCGCGGTGTATGTAGATTGTTTTTAATTGATATTGTAAAGTGATATTAGAGATTTTTTTTTAGTTTTATTCCCTGAAACAAACTACTCGATAACCATATTATTGGCATTACAAACTGAAATATGTAATTATTTGGCAAAGATCGTCGCCACTGGCTGTTCATTTGGAACAGCTGGAGAGCGGACATCATCATTTAAGTCGAGGCTTGATAATGATGTCCTCACATCGAGTTTTAATCACACGAAGTGCTTCTTTCGAGATAGTTTGTTGACTTAATGATATTTAAAAAATACAATCTCTTCTAAAAGTACTTTTTATTTGAAAAAAAAAAATTAAAAAGTACCTAATGTAAAACGAACTAATTTTAATGATTAAAGTTTAAAGATAAGTATTTAAAAAAGTGGGGGATTTTTGAAAAAAGTACCTTTTTTAGAAAAAGTACCTTTTTCGAAAAAGTACTTTTTAAGCAAACGAAAATTTATTTTGAATGGAACTTCATAATTTTCTTTTAAAACTAATTTTCTTTGAAAAATAATTTTTTTAAAAAAGTACTTTTTTAAGTACATTTCCTTAAAATTTTGAATTATTAATTTTTAAACTGGAAGTTTAAAATTATTTTAGAATAAAATAATTAAGAAATAAAGAATTCAGTTATGTTGTATTCAACCAATTAACTTTGTTTATACTTCAGTTTAGTTGGTATTTCCTCACACCGTATTTAAATGAAACCCAAGTATAAATCTGTTTTTGATTCGTATTATGACTTCGATTTTTTTTGTGATTTTCATAGATTTATTGGCAACGAAAATAATTTAATAATTTAAATTTAAATAATATAGCAGATAAATAAATAATAAGGTGTGTATAATAAAATTAAAAAAAGAATATAATTTACTTGTTTTGCTACCTGGTAAAATTTTGCCAAACTGTGTCAAAGCGCAGCCACATTGTAAATCTGTAAATATTGATCAGTTTATGTATTTTTTTTTTATTTTACAACTTACAATTTAAACCATTTAGGAAAACTTTGCAAGCATTACATTGTATGGTATATGGTTAAAAGGTTTTTGTTTTTAATTTCATTTTCAAAAAGCGTTTTTGGTTTTAAGCTGATTATTAAAATTTACCTAAATAAATGGCTGAAATGGTTAAAATATATCGAAGAAGAAACTGACTACATGAAAATTCATACGTAATGCATTTAACAATTAATTGCTTTTTCGTAAACCCATCTGTTTAACACACCACCACAAAAACACTTAATACATCAATGAACTCGATACGTTCACATACAAGGATTTTAGCAGAACCAAGGCGAATTCATACCAGGTGTGAGCAGTAGAGCAACAACTACAACAAATCAACAACTTTGACATTATATTACCATATATGAAACAATGTATTTTTGACAAGACATTAGCAAAAAAGCGAGAGCAAAAAAACAATCAGCTGGGCTATCAACTCCACCTGGTATGAATTCGCCTTGAGCAGAACCAAATAACCTGATGTTAAAATACCAGAAATTAAAAAAGTAGCAGCTGTTGAACTATTAAAAATTAAAAGCTTTCTTTAATATCCATTTTATTATACCAAAAAAAAATATTATAGCAATAACTAAGCATTTATATTTAATTTAACAAAAAGTAGTATTTCTGTTACTATTTGAAACATTTCATAATATTAGTTGTAAGTTAAAACTCTTATAAACTCTTTTTTTAAAGTTCTTTCGTATTACGATAAAATAATTATGTCGTTTTTCAGAATTTAGCAAAAAGTAGTATTTTTACTACTATTCACTAACCATTATATTAAATACAGTCCTTTACAGTCTTTCTTTTATTAGAACAAAATTATACATTTTTACTATAATATTCAAAAAGTAGTATTTTTAGTACTATTTTAAATAAATTTAGTATTTCGCATTAAAAGGTAGTAAAAATCTAATACTTTTTTTTTTAGAAAAGTAATAAAAGGATTTTTTTAACTTTTAGGCTTTTAAAAAAAGTAGGATTAAAAAAAGTAGGTTTATAAAACGTAGTTTTTCAGTACTTAAAAAAGTAGTACGTTAGTTAGTTAAAAAAGTAGTGAACACTAAATTTTAACATCTATTTCTAATAGTATAACTTATTATTCATCTAACAATTTTTGCGATAACATTGTGTTGAAATTAAAAAAGTATTTTTACTACTATTTTTTATTAATTTGTTTGAAATAAAAAGACAACACATTCTAAGTATCGTATAAAGGTCAATAGTTTTTTGAAAATAAAAGTCAAGCTTTTAATTTACAAAAAGTACTAAAATACAAAATAGTAGTATTTGTACTACTTTTTTAATAAGCTTATAAAATAAGTAAGCAGCATAAACTAGCTAACAATTATTAAGTGACAAATAAAAAAATTTCGACATTTAAAAAAAGGTTCAAAAAAAGTAATATGTTTTACTACTTTTTTAAATTTGCTTATAGAATCAGCAGTGTTTAAATAGCATATATTGAGGTATTATTTAGGGAAATAAAACGATATACAATTTTGAAATTTTTAAAAAATTATATATTTCTACTACTTTTTTTACTACCAAATAAAATATAATGACTATTTTCTACACAAATTGTTTTTAAATTTTCTGCCTTTAATAAATTCATATTGACATCCTTAATTGAACATTTTTCCACACTTATTACTTAACAATAAATAATTAATGACATTTTGAACTTTTGTTCCTTGGAATTATTTTACTATTATTTTCAATTTATATTACAATATTAAGCATATAATTATGGTAATTGATTGCATAATTAACATGCTTCTGCAACAGCATCTGCAACAAAGAAATTCTATTTAACTAATTAAAGTTTAGCAACATTTTAATTAGTTTATACAATTAAAAATTGTATGTGTATGTAATTTATATATTAAGTTCATATGAGAATGAAAGGAAACATGTGCAATGAAGGACAACCAAAAATAAATATTTTGAAGCTTAATTAAATAGGAAATGAAAATAATGGTTAAACATTGTTTGCTTAAGAAAAGAGTAGTATTACTTCATTGCATAGTTAAAACAAAATGTTGGAAACTAAGTTTAGTTTTACTACTTAAAAAAAAAATACTAAACTTAAAACACATTTTTAGGATTTTTAAAACCAAAGAAAAGCGAATAATTCTTGAAGAAATATATAAAAGCTATACAAAGGAATTAAGTACTTTATTAAAAAATAATTAGTTCCTACTATTTATTAAAGAGACCCTACAACAGTTTTATGAACCAGAAATTTTTAAAATTTTTATACTTAAATGAAAATAATACAAACCTACTTGTTTTTTTTTGGATAAAAAAAGTACTAAAAATCTACTACTTTTTTTAAAAGAAAAATTTTGCCTCCAACAGATTATTAATATTGCAAAAAACTTAAGGATGACACAAAAACAATATTTGGTATTTATTTTCAATAAAAGTAGTACATTTCTACTACTTTTTTTAAACCAAAAATTTGAAAAAAAAAATTTCTTTAGATTTTTTTTTTTAATTTCAAAAGTATATGTAAACAATTGTTTTAAAACTGATTCATATTGGGCTGCTGCACAACTTTCTTTAAATACATATATAAGAAGAAGTACTAATAATGCACTACCCTTTTAAATTAATTTTTGAATGACAAAATCGAATTGTATTACAAAAACCTTTAAATTGTGTCAATAGAAAAAATTTTATAATAAAAAAAAGTTGTGCACAATTAAGTATTTTATTGTGATAAAAAAGTACTAAAAATCTTTTCCGTTTTTTTTATAAATAAACGAAAGGCAGAAACTTTTAAAATAGCCAAAAAACTAAATTTTAATTATTTTTAACAAAACAAAGAAAAAGTAGTATGTATTACTACTTGTATTATTTATTACAACTTTTGAAAAAAGTATTATTTATTACTACTTTTAAAAAAGGTAGTTTTTGGTGCTACTTTTAAAAAAGCAATATTTGTTATTACTTTTAAAAAAGTAGTTTGTATGACTTCTTTTAAAAATGCAATTTTTATTACTACTTTTAAAAAAGTAGTTTGCATTACTACTTTTGAAAAAGAAGTTTTTATTACTACTTTTAAAAAAGTAGTACTACTTTTATCAGAGCAGTTTTTATTACTAATTTTGAAAAAGTAGTTTTTAACGCTACTTTTAAAAAAGTAGTTTTTATTACTCCTTTTTTCTAGAGTTTTTTTTCAATTTAAAGATTTTTTAATTTCTATTTATTACTACAGTATTTTTTTCAATTAAAAGATTTTTGTTTTAAATAATTTTTAAGTATTTCTGGCATTAAATAAAAAAGGTATTATAAATTAAGTAGTATTAGTAATACTTTTTTAGCATCTAATTAGTATTTACTTAAAGTATAATAAAATAAATTGATAGAAGCAGGTTTTTTTTAAAATAATTTTTTTTTATCTTTTTTAAAAAGTAGTAGAAATTTACTACGTTTTTTAATGTTGAATTTAACAATAAATTCTATAAGTTCTTTTAATTTCTTTTAGTTTTGTTTATTGTTTAATTATAATTGCTATCTTTCTTTCTTATTTGAATATTCTTACATCCTTATCTTTTTATGCAGCATACTTTAAGGCGTTGCTTGTTTAAAACATTTTCCTAAGCCTATAAATATTATTTTAGTTTTTTTTTCTGCCAGCTATTAGATTAATATCGATATCAATTTTATTCCTTTTCAGTTTAGTTGTTCTTTGTGTTCGTTTTGCAGCGAAAGTTGTTGCTTAAGTTTATTGTAGCATACTTTTAGATGTTTGTCTTATTAAAATTTCAAGTCATATACTTGAGGCGTTTTTTTTTGTTTTTGTTTAAAGTTTGTATGTGTGTGACTATGTTTCAGTATTTGTTATTTTTATTACATTTTCTAAATCTTTTAGTTCTTTAGAATTTCTTTTAACATTTTTCTTTTATTTGCAACTGTGTTTTTTGTTTCTAGTTAAACACATTTGACGTCAGCACTCTATTGTTTGTTTTTGCAGTTGCCAATGTTTTGCAGTAAACTAGTTTCTTTATGGTGGCTTTTTTTTAAATCAAAATCAAGGAGACTGGGAAAGTAGAAAAATAAAAAACGAATTAAATTTGTTCTCTTTTTTATAAAAAAAAAAAAAAAAAAAATAGCAGCAAAAACCAATTGCAGCAAGTTTACGAGTAAACCATAAAAATAAATTGCACAAGCACATGACTGCACTTGTGGATTATAATATGGACACTTACTTACCAATATATACGTACATAGATAAGAGTTGAACACAGTCTTCATAAATATAACCGTAATTTTTAAAATGTTTCCTTTTTTATATACTTTCAGTTGCAAAATTTCTCTGTGTGTATTTTGTACTCTTTTAGCGCTGGATTTACTCAAACCAATTTATTACCTTTAGAAGCAATGCAAACAAGAAAATAGTCCCATTTTGATACTATAAAATTGTCCCATATGTCTAAATCGCTAAATACGTTTGTAATGCAGTTTGTGCTTTAAGCTAAAACGTCACAATACTGACTTAATAAATCTCAATTTTTACACTTCATGGACACAGTTGGCATTAAAAGATTATTGCAGGGATGCCAGTAAAACATAAACAAGATTTTGATTTAACATTAAAAAAATATTATTTATTTTAACTACTACTTTTTTGAAATAGTACATTTTTCTACAAACAAATATATACGTCAAAATTGTTAGTTTGTTTAAATAATTATTCTTCGCTAAAAGAAAATCATTCTAAAAAAGTAGTAGAAATACTACTTTTTATTTTGATGAAATCTAAATTTTTTTATTAGTTATCAAACTAAGATTTAAAATATCTTTCTAAAACTCATTACAAAAATGAAAATTATCCGAAATTGGCAGAAGAAAAATTAAAAGTAGTAAACATACTACTTTTTTAGTTATAATAAAAATATGAAACAAACATCAAATGACATTTTATTTCCCTTGAATACAAAAAAAAATTAATTTTATATTTTTTTTCAATTTTTTAAAAAGTAGTAGAAATACTATTTGTTCAATTATGTTTAACTTGGATTCTTTTTAGAAAATTTTACATATAAATTTTACAAATATACGTTTTGAAGCAACTTTGCTATATTTGTTAAATTTCATAATTGTTTAAAAAAAAAGTAGTAGATTTTTACTGTTTTTATTAAAATTTTCAAGAAAATTGTATAAAACCCATATACTAAATTGAAACTTCTATTTTTTGTCTCAAATATTCATTATGCTTGTATATGTATAATTTTGAAATTTTATTTTAAAATTATTTTTTAAAAAGGTTTTAATATTTTAAAATTTTGTTAAAAAGTAGTAGAAATTTTTTAAATGCATTGAACTTGGATTTCTATTTCAATACTCTTAATCAGAAGGTAACACATAATAATTTTATTTATCTTTAAAGCAATTTAACTGCATTAGTAACAATATTTATTGAAAAAAGGGAGTACGTTTCTATTACTTTTTTCAATAAAATTTTTTGTTTCAATTTCTTTTAGATTTAATTTTAGTTTATTCCTTGTTTGCGCTGTTTAAAAACTGAAATAGAAATAAATGTGGACAGGAGTATTTAACATTTACAGTTAATAAAATTTAATTCTTCTTATCTTGCATTTGTGGTTCTTCCTTTCCGTTGTGAATAATTTTAAAACTGCGTAAAATAGTATTGAAAATTTGATACTATTTTTCAACTACTGAAAAAGTTTTTTTTTTATTATTTTATGTTGTTTTCCCCCTTTATTTAAAATTTTCCGATTTTCATAATTAAAAAAAAACTGTGTAAAATAGTATTGAATTTTTGATACTATTTTTATATACTAAAAATTTTTATCGATGCCAGAATAATTTCACTATGTTGGTTTCGCTTAATTTCAAATTTGTGGAATTGCATAATTTTAAAACTGCGTAAAAGAGTAGTGAAAATTTACTACTATTTCTTAAATACTAAAAAAAGAATATTTTTAATTATTCCATTATAATGTTTTTTTCCCTTTATTTAAAATTTTTAAAGTCACACAATTTTAAAACTGCGTGAAATAGTATTAAAAATTTACTACTATTTTTCAAATATTAAAAGTTTTTTTGTTATTATTTTAATAAAGCTATTATTATTTCATAATGTTGGTTTGTCCTTATTTATTTGTGGAATCACATAATTTTAAAACTGGGTAAAATAGTATTGAATTTTTACTACTATTTTTAAATACTAAAAAAATGATTTTTTTTATTATTTGATGATAATTTTCTCCCTTTATTTCAAATATTTAAAGTAATAGAATTTTAAAACTGCTTAAAATAGTATTGGAAATTTACTACTATTTTTCAAATACTAAAACATGTGTTTTTTATTATTTTAATGAAGCTGTTTTTGTTTCGTTATGTTGGTTTCTCTTTATTTGAATTTGTGGAATTACATAATTTTAACTGTGAACAATAGTATTATAAATTTACTACTATTTTTTAAATATTAAAAAAATATTCCATGATGATGGTTTCCCTTTATTTCTAATTTTTGAAGTAACACAATTTTAAAACTGCCCAGAAAAGTATTGAAAATTTACTACTATTTTTTAAATACTATTTTTAATTAATTTAATGAAGATGTTATTATTTCATAATGTTGGTTTTCATTTATTTCATATTTATGGAATTAAATAATTTTTAAGCTGTGTAAAATAGTATTTAAAGTTTACTACTATTTTTTAAATACTTCCTTGATGATTGTTTTGCCTTTATTTCAAATTTTTTAAGTAACACAATTTCAAAACAGCTTATACATAAAGGGATTCTAGCTCAAGCACATAAAAATTACTTTCAAAGGACTTTTACAATTGTGTTTTCAGTTTAGCCAACTTTAAAAGGATTGAAATTACTTGAAGCAAATCTTGAAATTCCCTAAATGTTAACTTTATGAAAAATTGATTATTTTTTTTTTTTTCAAAAAATCAAGTTGAATAAAATGCAATAAAAATGGTTAGAACGAGCATTACCGGAGCAGAGGATGAGTAGGTTTATAAATTATTAAGTATTATTTCAATTACTTTTATTAGCAACCTTATGATGATAAATGTTTGTAGGATTTTTGTTACAATTTACTTACTGTTCTTTTTATAGAGCAAAATTTCAAATTGGTCTTGTTGCTGATTTTCCAAGGTATATTCCAAACGGGCCACCGTTTCCTTATCTGTCAGCTCGCCATACATAAAACCACATCTGTTATAATACAAAAAAACAAACGAAAAAAATATCCATTTATTTAGGATCAATATGCTAATGACATTTAAAATACAATTGCAACAACTTATTAACATATTTTATTTGTTTATTTAAACGCAAATTAAAAAATTTAAAAAAATTACCTTTAATGATTGAAAATAACATTAACATAAACGAAAAAATTTTAAATATACGTTGCGATGAAAAAGGACTTAACAGCCAATTGTTTCAAAATAGAAAAAAAGTTTTCCTAAATATGCCATTTTTACCGAAACATCTAGTTGCTGTTGCTGTTGTTAGAAAATTTTATATTTTCTACTTAGGTCGTTTTTATCATAAACGTTTATTTAATTTCGTTATACTTTTTTATTGCAAACAGCGTAAATAACAATTAATTTTTAAACATAATTTGCTTTACAGCTTTTAATTTTAAAATGTTTTTGTTTCTTTTTTAAACTCAATTACTTTATGTTCAATTAGTTTTTTGCAATAAATGTTTAAAAAATAAATAAAATTTAAAGAATATTAACAACAATTAAAGAAGATAAACAGCAAATGGAGCGAGAATACAATTAAAATTTTGTTATTGAATTTAATTTTAAAATTCAATTAAAAAACAGTATTTCGAAAAGAATTATCAAAATTAAAATTAATAAATTAATAAATTTTTTTTTCCATTTTCTTTATCAAATTCCCAATCACATCATCATTTAATCAAAATGACTACTATAGCATTAGTTTTATGCTGATTTCTCGTTAAGAGTTTTTTTCTATAGTCCAAGTTCTTATGCGTCAGCTTACTGTCTGTCTGAACTTAATATTTTTTACAATTCCACAGCTTCCTGAACACTGATTTATAGAAGATTGGTTTACTATCTTTTATCCACTTGTAAAATAAGTGGAATTAACAAAAATAAATTAATTAAAAATTTCGTTTAGGAAGTACAGTTTTTTAAATTCTTTTTATCGAATTCCCACTGTGCAGCCGCCTATTTGTAGCCCTCAAATGACAACTGTAGCATCAGCGGTGTGGTGATTTCCATACAAGGATTTGTGCTATAGTCCTACTGTCTGTCGGAACTCGCTATTTTTTACTATTATGAAAAATTAGCTACAGCTTCCTGAACACTGCTTTATAGAAGCTTTATAGCTTCCTGAACACTGCTTTATGTGTAAAGTAAATAGAATTAACGAAATTAAAATTATTAAAAAAATCGCTTAAAGACAATAGTGTTTTCATATTTTGTCAAACCCTCACTGTCCGTCCCCATATTTTTAGCCCTTAAATGATTGCTATAGCATCATCTGTGTGGTGATTTCTATACAAGGATTTGTGCTACTGTCTGTTTTAAAGTCGGGGTTTTTTTTTTAAGAATTATAAAAAAGAAAGCACAGCTTCCTAAACACTGACTGATTGACACTCGTAAAATAAATAGAATTAACGAATCTAAATTAACTAAACAATTCCCCTAGAAGATTTTTTATATTTTTTTTTGTCAAAATTACATTGTGCGTCCGCTAGTTTGTAACCCTCAAGTGACTGCTATAGCATCAGTGGTTTGGTGATTACTATATACAATTTGTTTAATAGTCCAAGTTTTTATGCCCGATTTGGCTAGCCTACTATCTGTTTTCAAGTCGGTTTTTTTAAGAATTACTAAAAAGCAGTCATAGCTTTCTAGACACTGATTTTAAGAACATTTATTCTTTTTCTTCCACGTTTAAAGTAATTGCAATTAACTAATTTAAATTAATGAAGAAAATCGTTTATAAACTACAGATCAAGTGACTACTATAGCATCATATTTTTAGCCCTCAAATGACTGCTATAGCATCATCATTTTTTTAGCACAATTAAAATAAAGATACGAGAAAATAGCTCTCACAACATGTTCGTTACGTAGACAGTTTCGTAATTTTTTTTGTAATGAATATAAATAAAAGTGAGAAAAAAATCTGAAAAAAAGCGACTATAATTGTGTGTATTATAGATATACATATGTGTGTACATATATACATACATATTAAACCCACAAACTGTCTATCTGTCAGTCATTTTGAACAGCTTTAAAGGTTTACTAATCTTGTAGTGTCATTTGTTTTACACATTTTAAACTGATTTATGTTTTTACTTCCGGCTTCCGTGGGTCTTTTAATGCGTTTTGTTCTATTTGCTTTTTGTTAGAGCTTTCAGTTTATGAACATTAATGTTTTAGTGCCCCATATATTGTTTAGTTTAATATTGATTTTGTTTTGCTTTTATTTTTTTTAATTTTATGATTTGTTTTCTTTTTTAAAATTGATGGCCTCTATTAGGCTCAAAATAAGCCAATGACAGTTGACTTGTTTAGAAATTAAAAAAAAAAAAATTTAAAAATTTTCAGCACCTTAAAATATGCTTTACATATAAAAATATTTTCATAAAATAATAAATGTGTGTATTTGTTTGAGAGCTATAGCAGCCTACACTCATCGTATCAGCCTTCCAGATAATTTCGTTAGTTATTATCAACTGTCTGAGTAGTATTGGTCTATAAATATTTTTGATATTTAAAGTGGGCGTGGCGCTTCCAATAAAAACACAATATTGATCATCTAAGAGATAAGAGAACTAAAAAAGCTACACTATTTGCATAGTATTTGAGCCACCTTCCTATCACCAGCCATATTGGCGGTAAAAATTTATGAAACCCCAATAGTAGGCGTGGCAATTTTAATATTAATATATATTCTGTATTAATTAATTGATATCAACAATATCGTATTGGCCAAGTTCTTTGGTGGTAGCAAAAAAGGCGTAATGAAAACAGTGGGCGTGGCCAAACGCCTTTATAAATAATTGTCTTTTGTCACATATCAGAGAAAATGTAAGAGATAGCGTCTTAAAAATGTGAATTTTAAAAGTTTGCAGGTAATAACATACAAATTTATCCAAGCTGTGGGCGTGGTCACTCCCTCTACCAAAGTAAGCATTAATCTTGGTATATTTAGAGAACTACATTAGTCTTTAAACTTTGTTGGTATTTTTTTTACCAAGCTACTTAGCAGCAATTCAAAATTGGAAAAGATTAGCACAGTAGGCGTCGCTCACACACACACAAGTTCTGACCGGCCTCGATACTTGGAATGTCAAAACTCGCCATCTACTGCCAGAGGCTGTTCCTTATGATAGAGGCGGATGAAAGCAGTCTTAGGATCTCTTCACAAGCGGTTCGCTATATAAATGTAATTTTAAGTTAGCCCGCCTGAAGACCATGGAAGCAGTTCCAGGTTTGGATGCAGAAGTTCAATCGTCTTAAGACAACTGATTACCGAAACCTAAAATTCTTTTTGAGCGCCTTTGATACTTGGAACATAAAGACTGCTAGCCTCCGCTCCTCAAGTTATAGACGGCTGAAAGCGGACATTGAACATAGGGGTGTTTTCGCAATCTAGCCGGACATTACTTTTTTTAGTTTTTATTAGCTCTAAAAAATTATTGAGAGATGCTTGGCTTATGGCCTTAGAAAGCTTGACAATAAGATAAATTAGACCAATGAGCAAAAAGTTTCCCTTAGAACAACTAATTCTATTTCTAAACAGATGTGACCAAGTTTAACGTCGGCACCTAGCCGTGTTGGCTTTTATTCGACGGTGGTCTTACCACTCATTGAAATAAAAGCGTAGAACAATGCTATTTCTTTTTAGGTTTTCCCGCGAATGTTCAAAAACCTAAACTTAGACCTAGAAGATTCTAAAATGCCATTTTTCGCCTCGCCCATATATGGTTTATGTTTATGTATATCTGGTATACTGGCAGCTGCAGTTTCAGGATCGGATGTAGAAGTCCTATCATTTTTAATCAACTGATTACTGAAACCTCAAAATCGTCATCGTGCTCAACAACTAAACTTGTGTCTTCAAGGAATATATTAAGTAAGGATGTGAGGAACAGTCAACGGTGAGCAGTATAGACAGACATGCTGACTAACTTTTCGTGCTCTCAATTCGAAGGCTTTGGTATTTCAGAGGGATAGTGCCATATGTCAACCAGAGCGCTTTACAAGTAATTTAGTGAAAGAAACAATTGGCGTAGGAATAATTTAAGGAAAAAGACCTATTAACTAGCCACACTCTTCATGTGTTTTGAGGCCATTACATTATTCTCTCTGCGGCTATACAAATCCCTCCAGGTCTATGCACATAAATCAGAAACTATTGAGTATTTGGAAATTAATAATCGACGCGCTGTTGCTGATTTACTACGAAGTATATGGGAAAATTGGACTTCCAGGTTAAGCCATGTTAGCTCGTAGACTTGGTTTCCATCTATCCGATATCATATTTAAAATTTAAGGCCGTAAAATGATTAAATTAGTAGAGCCAATTGAATAAGACCCATTGAAAATGTTTTTCCTTATTTTATGGCAAAGTTCTTCGCCTCTATGAAAACAAAACTCTACTACTTTGAATTCAATTCTAATCTATGCTAATAATAAGACTTATTACAGCTTTAACCTATATTGTATATCGTATCTCCAAGAGAAAGTGCAGAAAAATCAGTGAAAGTACCCCGATTTTTTTTACTGATTTAAAGGTACTGCATACTTTAAGGCATCTTTTATTTTTGAAAGCAGTATATTTTAAGCACTGTTGCGCAATAGATGGCGCTGTTTTAAAATAATGACTAACTTATATCCTGTCTGTCTTTTACAAAGCTTTACAATCATTTTTATAGTTTTAGAACTTTATATAAATTTTAGAATTTTATCCAGGGATGGGCACCTTTATGTAAAGTAAATACTTAAGAGTCTTAAAATTTAGTGTGGATCACATTCAAACCTTCAAGGTTAAACACTAAATTTTAGTATTTAAAAAAAATTTTTTTTACTTTTTTTCTTGGGCAGTCTTAACTTGGAGCTATTTCTTCTTATATTTTAGTTAAAATTTATATTTTTCCATTTGATTTCAACTTATTTAATACACGGCAAGTATATTCAAGTCATTTTCCTTATTTTTTTCAATTGCATCTAGGTCAGTTGATTTAGTTTGAGATGTGCAAGGTTTTTTTTCTCTCTATTCTATTCAGTTGAGACAAGAGGATATAACGTGGCCATCCGTGTATAGAAATGGCTTTTTATGAACTTTAGAGAAGTCTTTTTCTTAAGTAACTAAAGTTGGTTCGTATTCAAAATGGCATTTGATATAGAAGAATTATTTAAAAGCCCAACAAAAAAAGACTAAATTAAGATGCAATAGTTTTTGTTTAATCGAGAACGGGGAAAAAACTTAATTGGACCGTGACTTAAACTGTTCAAGAATAAAATTAGAAATTTAATTTTAGCTTTCAGTAAAAAATTTTATTAATAAGTGTAATCTATTGTACTTCTTATACTTCTTATACTTCTTATACTTCTTATACTTCTTATCCTTCTTATACTTCTTATACTTCTTATACTTCTTATACTTCTTATACTTCTTATAATTCTTATACTTCTTATACTTCTTATACTTCCTATACTTCTTATACTTCCTATACTTCCTATACTTCCTATAATTTTATTTGCAATTCTCATACGTATTATACGTTTTTTTCACTAGTCATAAATAAAAATATCTTTCGAATCCTTCCCAATTCATAACTTTTTTATCTTCATGGCAATGTTTCAGAAAAGTTTTGCCCCTTCAAAAGAAAAAAAATCAAAATTTTATTTATTTCACTTAAAGTTTTTCGTTTACATTTCCCAGCCCTTTTATTAGAAATTTGCAATTTTTTATTCAACAATAGCACGATACTTATGCGGCCAAAGTATTTTTCTATATGTATTTGCATATTTCTATTATTCGCTCTTTTCTATTATTTCTATTGTTTAGAAACCAGAAAGTAAAAGGGAAAAAAGTTTTATATTGAAAAGTAAAACTGAAATAGCAAATGCAAAGGAGACGGAAAATAATAGCGGTTTGTTGAACTTTGTAGATGTATTTGCATTTTTCGATATGCAACAGGGAGCACTAGATGAATTAGAATATTAGAATTAAATTATATTTTTAATTCTATTCTTTCCTTTTGGTGGTTGGATTAGCACTCAGGAGATGACCCCTACTTATGCAGTTTATTGTATCGGAACTAGGAAGGAAAGTTGTTGATATTGGGAGTAGTTATTGTGGACATTCGACTTGAACTTTCCTCCATAGAAAGTGACAGGAAAGACCTCTGCAGGGAGTTTATTCCACACTAGCTGTGAGAGTTTGATCGCTTTTGCTTTTGAAAGTAAGTTTGAAAGTAATCCAAACCAAATTTTAAGACTCTTACGTATTTATTTTATATAAAGGTACCCATCCCTGGATAAAATTCTAATATTTATATAAAATTCTAAAAACTGATTGTAAAGCTCTGTAAAAGACAGACAGGAAATGTGTTACTCATTATTTTCAAACAGCGCCATCTGTTGCGCAACATTACTTAAAATGTACTGCTTTTAAAAATAAAAGATGCTTTAAAGTATGCAGTATCTTTATATCGGTAACAACAAATCGGCGTACTTTTACTGCTTTTTCTACACTTTCTCTTGGAAATAAAATATTTTTGCAAAAAAAAAGTATATTGCAATCAGGATACTAAGGTACCACCTCACAAAATTTTGCTAAAATCTATGCAGTAGTTTCTACGTGATGCGAACACAAAAAAAAGAAAAACAGACAGAAAATGAGTCACTATTTTATATATGTATAGAAACGCTCTGTTCGGATTCTCCCTGTAATGAGTATTGCGATTTTTTTAAGACATCACTACCTGCGAAGCTTTTGGCTCGTCTGTAGAAATCGAACCTGCAACCCCAGACTGACAGCAGTGTCTATCGAAAAACTTGACGAGATGTGAATGTGATCTTAACGAAAAACGACTGAAACGCAAATACGTGCGGGTATCGCGGAACAAGCTCCTTAATTGCGTTAGATTGTACTTATAGTAACGATAAAATAGCGAAACACAACCCATATTGCGACGATGCTGAGTTAATAGGGTTACTACTGTACCAATGAGCTTCTTCGTCCTCTCCCCTATGTATGCGGTTGAGTAGGTCCAAATAGATGTTAAGGCGTCGACCCATACATGAGAGTTGCATTCCTTTTAAGGCCGGATAAAGGTGATTTAAATAGTAAGAAAATCGGATGGAATGAAATGGAATATCTTTTGCACCGATTTAAAAATCAGTGTCACTGAAGGTTTTTAAAGACGTGAAAAGTACGTTAAGTGCAGCGCACTGAATTTTCGTGTCAAGAATTTCAAAAGCTTCTTTAGCATCTATATCACCCATAATAACACATGAATCAAAATTTAAAAAAAAATGGTCAATTTTTAAGTTAACCGCATTAAGTCGTACGAGCATTAAAATCTACTCTATGCACACGATCCCACACAGAGATTGTTGTGAGATCGTGATTGTGCGTATCATCCATATTTTGCCTATTAAATCCCACCTTGAATTGGCTCGTTCTATTACTAAAAGAATGCGATTGGTTAATGCTGCTGCCATCCGCGAAAGAGTAGATGCATTTAAAAGTTTGGCAAAGCTCTCAGCCAATTCCTTTATTTTACACCAACTATACTATTAAAGTTAGGTAAAACGGGCCCGCCTGCATTCAAAAACTTAGTGTGGAGCCCAGTTTGTCCATTGCAATAACTCGAATAAATAACGCCGCTAAATTTCTCTATGACGTTCTAGATAAAGGTTTCCAAAGGTAAAGTTAGGTTTTACAGGTTGCCGTTTTATTAGTCAAAACCGACTCATAGGGGTACTTTGTAACTCCAGAAAGAGGGTATCGCGTAGATCCCCACTTAGGCTAGTGAAAAATTATCTCGAAACCCAGATAAATGTATTTATTCTAGTAATGTCACAGCCCGAAAGATCTACAAAGTTTCACAGCCTCGGACTGGCAAAAAACGAAGCCGCCATCAGTAGAGAGGGCTAAACAATAGCAGAGGAGTTGTCTCACTGCCTCTTTCTCTTACTCATCCTGACAACTGCTGAAGAGGTCAGTATATGGGAGTTTGATATGTGTTCACTCAGAAATATCACTACTCGATTGGCGATCTAAGGGTAGGTAGCTTCCTAGTAGGGTTGTTAAACAAATAAGAAGCACAGAGAGAAGTTGAAGGTGCTTAATCACCGGTATGAGGATTTAGGCCGACCACACCTTTAAAAAAGACTTACTTGTGAAAACTAGAACTTTGCTTCTTCCTATTCCCTGTACTGAAGAAAACCTAACGAGTTGTTCCTCACAAGAACCAGAAAATTTACTTTCTCAGTTAACTCCAATGAAAAGGTATTCGAGGAGACGACTCTTAAAGTGAAAGTATCGAAATAGAAGTTTAGCATTGATTAGCTAATCCTCACTTGCTTTAGATAAAACCAAACGAGTTGTATAACGACGCCTAACAAGGGACACAGGTTGCCTCGGTGGGCTAGTATGTAGTGTGCTAGTCTATTAATCCGGGGCTGTGGGTTCGATTCCCACTAAACACTCTGGTATTTTTCGCTATAAGTTGGCTGCAAGATCAGGAAGGTACTTGGATATTACCTGAGTGCCTACAAATGGTTAACGGCGTTAATGCCAGTCCACGGAAACTTATAGTATTATCTGGTCAAGCTAAAGAAAAAATTGAGGTTAGACTCTACTTGCAGCCTGTGCCTGGAAAAAGGCTACAACGGCATAGCACATTTTGAGTTGATATTTAGCAGACTGGCTACTACAAAGCGTTGGACCAAACACGGGCAGACGTATATTAAATGAAGATGCTGTAAAGACTTAGGAAAATATTACTATAGACCCTGCGATGTCGACCTGTATCACTCGCTATACTAAAATCGCTACAGTCGAGAGTAAAAGGCTAGTGACAGCACGAGACTCAATGAAAGTAAGGCATTCGTAAATTTACAGCCGGATACCAGAAATCATTGAGAAATGAAGGGAGACGAAAAGTAAGTGGTCTGCTTCGGTATCCCTCCAACAAAATAAAAAAGGGTCAGAGGGGTTAGTTTCTAAGGTTATTCCAGAATAATGAGCGTGGGGACAATTTTCGCACGTCTGCCTTTCAATTGAGGTTTGGAAAAAGTTAGTAAGCATGTCTCTCTATATCGCTCACCATTACCTGTAACAAGCTGACCATCGTTATTTGTGAAGATTTAAGGACCGACCTTTATAGTTGCACCAAACAGTGAGTCTTTCTAGATGTAATGGTGTTTCGAAAATGGCTAAGGAATGACGTGGCCATTTAACTAAAAGTGCTCTCCACCGCTTATCAAAATTTCAATGGAATTGTGGATCAATAGCAATGTCTCCTTCGGACGAACATTTATCAACTGTACGTCGCGAATGATGTAGGGGAGACTTCATTTCCTGTATGAGTTGAATTTTGTTAGTACGCAAACTAAAATTTTCCATAAAGTGGATGGGAGGACACAAGTTTAAATGTAGAGCTTGATGACAAATTTACACGTATGCATTGTCATCAATACTACGATGCCACGCCATCAATCATTTGTTCTGAGCACACGGAATGCCTTTTAGCGTTAACTGTAAACGTATTGCGAGAACGATTCACAGTTTCTCGAACTAATTGCTCTGATTGATTGTCACAAAGGGACAACTATGTCCCAGGTGAGCCGGGTTTGTGGTCTCTGATCACAGATCGGCAACCTGTGCAACCTAATTGCTCTGATGAGCGATAATGAGCACCATAAAATGCACCGTAATGACCCATGAAACTCATGGTTCATGAGTCGATTTTAACCAAGATTTTCAGTATAAATTTGAAAAATTTTAATACATTGCTCTGGCATGAGTTAAAATCATGATAAATTGCCAAGCCAAATTAACCTCAAAACAACCGAAAACTATTAAAACAGCTGTCACGTGTTGTCAATTTAAAGTTCGCCGCTTCAAAAAAAAACTGTTTTATACGTTTTTAACCTCATAGACTTGTCCTTATTAGAAGACCCTTTCGTAACTACGTTGAATTTTTTGATGATTTTTGTATGTAAATTTTAGTTCTAGGATTTTTTCGTTGTTGTTGTTTTTTTTAGCAAGTGCACAACAAGCATATTTTTAACCCCAGGGAGATTTAAGTTTGTATTCTGCTGCTGATGTTATTGCTAATTCAGCAACTGCTGGTGCTGCTGCTGCTGGAACGTTTGTTGTTTTAAAAAATTAAAACTTATGCTTAAAACTTAAGTCTTTGTTTCGTTAGAAGGTTAATTTAACATGTTATTTAGAAATTTAGGTTTTATGTATCTTTGGGCGGGTTTGCTATTCCACTTTGTGTTTATAAAAATTTTTTTTATTTATTTTTTTTTTTTTTGTTAAATAAAAAGGTTTATATGTATGTGTAGGCAAGCGTTTATATGTAATGAAAGTAATGTTAAGCTAATGGTTAGTTGTTTTATTTGTTGTTAACTTACCTGCAAGATTTTTGCATAACCTCGGCCCGATTATAGCCACTAATCTTGCAGAAGGATTCATTGCAATACACAATGGGAAAGTCGACAATTTGGGCATTGGCTAGAAGAAATGAGCTGTCAGCTGAAAGGAAACGGAAAGAAAAGTTTAGAAAAAATTTTAATAAATTAAAAAAGACTTAAAATAATTTTTTTTATTTAATAGAAGCGATCAATGTTATAAATACTAATTAATAGCACAATCTCTTGTTTCCTAAAAAAAGTAAAGTATACTTTCAGGCTGTTGCAAAAAGAAAATTACCAGACATTCTAATTAAATCATGAAGATAAAATTAAATGGTTTTATTGTATTTGTTTTTTCTTTTTGTTTTAAAGAGTAATGTATAAATAAAAGTCAAAGGTTGTGTAAGTAAAGCGGTTTGAGTGTTGTGCAAAAAATGTCACACATATCTATGCATAAAATTATCATAAAAGATGTTGACACTTAATTATGCAAATTTTAATTTTACATCCGCCCTCGATCGTAATTGTTTTTGTTATTTAAGCTTTTTGTTACAAGTATTTTTTTATTATTATGATTATTATAATAATTTCGTATACACTAATACTAATGTAATAATATTCAACATATAATCTAACTACAAGTAGGAACAAGGATTTTTTACTTCTAAAAACAGAGAATTAAAGCAAGGAATTCCAATCATTATTAACATTCATAATGACGCAAAAAGATGTGAAAGCTATTAATCTATTACTACTAATAGCTGAATAGCATTCATGTCTATTTTTGCAGCTGCCTGAAATTTTGAGCGTCCGCGAACGTGTTAAAGGTTTAAAAAAAAATTGTAAATTTTTGTGTTTCGTTTTGAAAAAATTTTTAACTTCTATTTTCTGATCAATATTTAACTATTATTACCGTTCTAAATTAAATTTAGCATAAATCTTTTAAAAAATGTAATTCAGCTAAGTATACATTATATTCAGCCATACATTTTTCCTAAAGATTAAACAATAACCAGCATATTTATATAGAAGATTGTGAATCAGCTTAAAAAATTCATATTCAGCTAAGCAAAGTTTTATTCAGAAAAATATTTTGCTTTTAAAAAAGGGAACAATATTAGTTTTTGTCTTATTTTAAATACATTTATTCAAAAATGTAAATAATTTTGTCATATCTAAATGAACATTTTTAATCATCTAAGTAATATTTAATAATATTTAATTCAGCAAACAAAATTCCTATTCAGCTAAACACTTTTGGCAAATGTTCAATAAATTTAACTTAAAAAAAACGAAATTATATTTTTTAGGAAAACTTGATTCAGCTGGCAGAAAAAAGCATATTCATATAAAAAGCAACATATTTTTGCTATACAAATTAAATAACGTCCATGTTTCCTATAGAAAGACAATCATTTTTAACCATTTTCAAACTTTAAAACACAAACTTTTAAACACAATAAAGCAATTCAGCTAAGAATATTTGTATTTTCAAAAATATTTTGCTTTTGAAAACTGATAATTGTGAAAAAGATTTCAAGTTTTAAATTATTTTAATAATTTTGCTAAAAAATAATCATTCTAAAGAGACATTTTTTATTCAGCTAGAAAATTTATATTTCAGTAAAGAAAAATTGTAACTGAAAAATATTTTTCACAAAAAAAAAAAAAAAATTAATTTCACAACTATAGAAGCATTAAAGTTATAATTCAGGGTGTTTCACTACAATGAGTGAATATCTTCCTTAATATGCTTGATAAATTAGTGAAAATATAATTTTTAATTGTATTTTAACATTTAATAGGCATGAATGCTATTCAGCTTTTAGTTATAATAGCTGAATAGCATTCACGTCATTTTGCTATAGCATTCATTTTTATAGTGATGATATATCATTTATTTCTATAGTGCTACAAAACGACGTGAATGTTATTCAGCTATTACACCTAATAGCTGAATAGCATATATGCTTATTTCTGAAGCGACCCTGTTAACTAGCATTTTTATCTAAATCAGCTAACTAAAACTAATTCAGCTCAGGAATTTTGTTGCAAAATATTAACTTTCATTTTCATTTAAGTAAAACATTCTTTTGTAATGAATGACAAAGTAATTTACAGTAAATTACTTATAATATTTTTATAAAACTATAATTTTAGCACTATTCGGCTGAAAATTGATTTCAGAAAAACTGAACGTCCTTTAAATAAAGATTTTTTCATAATTTTTTTTACCATGTAATCTAAATATTTCATATCTTTATTTAATTTTAGTTGCAGGAAACAATATTCAGCTTATTATTATTCTATTCAGCAAAACGTTTTATTCTTATTAAACATTAAAAAGCATTTTTGAAATAATGATAGAACTTTTTCTTTTTAATTCAGCTAACAAAAAATATAATTCAGCTAAAAAATATGCATTCAGCAAGAAAACCAACAATTCAGCAAACAACTTGTGCTTTTAAAATAATAAAATACAACTAAGAAAACATTTTATATGCTGCTTTTTGTAAAATTTCAAACTGGGATTACAAAAACCTATATTCAGCTAATTTTTAAATATTTGTAACACGTTCGCAAACGCTAAAATTTTCAGGGAACTGCAAAAATAAGCACGAATGCTATTCAGCTATTAGTTGTAATAGCTGAATCACTGTGAAAATGAATGCTATAGCAACGTGTAACTAAAAAAAATATCCGTGTATAGTAATCAGCTGATGTAAATTCGGGTTTATTTAACAAAATTCGATTTTTTCGTTAACCTGGTTGTACCTTTTAGGGTATTTTAAGAAATCACAGGTTTACTTTACTGCTTTTTTACTGCTCACTGTTGCTTCTTAATGCATTCAAAATAACACATACATATGTTTGCATACGGATATGTACTTATGTCTGTATGTATGTGCATGTGTGTGAAATTAACTACAAGTGCGCATTTTTAATTTCATCATTTGTTCATTTGTTTTTTTTTATTAAAATTTTTTTCATTTAAAATAAAAAAGAACACAAAACGAATGGACAAAACTACAACATTGCAAGAGAAAAATAAAAAGGAACCTGAGAACTGAAACATCTCACGACCATGTAAGCAAATATTTTAACAAAATTATATGGCGCCCCCAGGAATATTCTAGAAGCTTTCAACTCAACTCATCTACAACTTAAATTAACAGAGAAAGTATAAGAAGAAAAAAATTTAAGCTAAATACCAAATAACATTTTTTACTATTTTAATAAAAAAAAAAAAAAAAAATACAGTTAAATTTCTACTGAATATAATCAGGTGAAGGAAAGTGCGAGAAAATAAAAGCATATTTTTAGGGGCCAATTTTATAAAAAAAAATGTGGAAGAGTAAAAATTTTCAGAGTTATGGGTCTTTAAATGAATATTAAAGCAGTCAGAAGATTATATAATAAAAAATATGCTGAGATTTTAATAATAAAAATAAATTTACTGTTATATCCAAAAGCTTTTTTAATTTGAAAATAATTTTTTTACGCTTTGGCTGTTTGGTAAGGATATTATTACTTTTTGTTTAAACTCGTTGCATGTACCGAAACAAAACACCTTCACTACTGATGGGGCTTTTTTTTAAGGGAAATTACAGGTATATTTTTAGGGGCCAACTTTACCAGAGAAACTTAATAAATAAAAATATGTATCAAGTCTTCAAGGCATGTTAAGCGGCTCCTGTCGAATTTATAATTAATTTAATTTCAGCCACCGGTATTAAAACTACTACGGTTTCTCAAAGAGCCCCTTGGCAGGAAGGCCAGCCAAGGGGCTCTTTGAGAAACTTAGATATAAAGAGGTACCTTAAGCTGGATAACTGCGTTAGTGACAGGTCACGGCAACTTCAAGTATCATATAGCTAAGATGAAAATTGAAGAAGTTGATACTTGCAAACTATGCTTGGAAGATGCTCAGACGGTGGCGTGTGAATGTCCACCACTGGCTAGCATAAGACTTCGGACAACGGGCAGAAGCTTGTTAAAAGTGGATGACATGGAAAAATATGAACAAATATAGGTAGGCGTGGTTTTTTTCCCACAGCCTCGAATGGAATGGTGTGATGTTGCTGAATTGCAATAGCAATATTTTCGAAACTTTGCCTGGCAAATTGGTAGCCTTAAATATTCTGTAATTCGTCTGGTGCCTTGGCAAAATTGATTTCAACCCGAACAGAGACGGACATAGCTTAATCAACTTTTCTATGCATCAGGCTCGTGAATATATGCATTATGGGGTCGGAAATGAATATTGTAGAAATTACACTTGGAATAACAAACTTATATATAAAGGGGGAACCTAAGCCTTTGACAAATGCTAGCAATCCCTAGAGACTCCATGATGAGGAAGAAGACCGACAGTTACCAGTCGACAGTCTGAAATCACTAAAGTCTAGGTTAAAGGCTGGTTGTAGCACTTGACTCAATGAAAGTAAGGTTATTACAAGTCGGTTGCCTATAACCATTGATGACGGAAGGAGGTCGAAAGGGACCCCATTTAGAGAGAGTTCTGCCTCGATATTCCTCCTACATAAATATACATATAATAAAACAATAACTCAGTTCCTATCTGTAATCGCATCACGTCAAAACTACTGGATCTATTATAACAAAATTTTGTAAGGAGGTACCTTAGTGTCCTGATTCCAATAAAGGATACTTCTTTTCTGTAAAAATATCTTATTTCCAAGAGAAAGGGAACATTGGTTAATAATATATGCCCGTAATCTCACCACAACTGAAGTCAGCACCCAATCTATAGTCATTGAAAATCGATCCTACGATACTTTGCTGGACTGCAGATCTATATGATATATAGATTATCTGTGTGTCCTCAAAGTATATATATATATAAATTGCTACTTCACATCAGTATTATTATTTTCTAGCTTTTGCTACAGTTGATGATTGAAAATAAAGCATTTAGAGAAAGGACCTGTTAACTATTGAGCTCTTTAGAAAAAAAATAAAATAAATTTATGGAGAAGAGCCGACAAGAACTTCTATTAGACATTTTGCCAACATCATAAAACAAACATACTCTGTGAACTTAGAGGCCACTGTCAAGTAAAAGGAAAAACATAATCAATCAATCACAAAAAAAAATAGATAAAATTGTTATTTGCTTTTTATAAATGACAATGGCCAGCACAGCAATACACTAACACACTGAATTAATAAATATGCTTTAATGAAAATGTGTTTTAGCATCAAGAGAAAATTTATTAGTTTGTCTTCCAGCTTTAAGCTGGAGATCATCAATTTTCTACGCAAACAAATGACAGCAAAATGAAAAATGAAAAGGGAAACAAATATGTATATAACAACTCCCAGACATGCAATACTAATAAAACCAATAAATCTTTATTAAATTTGTAAATTATTTTATCTTTTGTAACTTCAGCAATCAAGAGAAATTATATTGAACATAATTAGGAATATAAACAAACATAATTTATTGTTTTCTCTGATTTCTTCTTTCTCCTCTACTTTTGTTTATGTTAAGGCAAAGGAAAAGAAACATTAAAAAAATATTCAAAAATATCAGGAGGACTCGCATTCTAGCCAGTGATGCTGTACAACATTGTGGCAGATTTGCAGCAGATTAATGTGGGTATCTGCCTCGTCCCATTGCGCTCTTAACGCTGAGAAAATACAATGTTACAACCAATGCCCTCATGAGTGGAAACCCGGTCGTGTGTACTAATTGGAAACCATGCCAACGCGTGGTTGCAGCATCCTTGGTGAAAAATTCAACATTTACCCTTAAATGAGCATGGCAATACTAAAGGGCATGGCAATACTCTTGGTAATTATATTCTGTAGGAATTGGCGAAGAAAGCGGGCTTCATATAATGGTGCAATTGACATTTATTGTGGTATTCCCTTTTCGTTCTGCGAACGCATTAACCTTACTCTATATGATCTAGCCCAGGTCAGATGGTCTAACAAGGTGACTTCTTTGACTGCAAGGACATGCTGGTCCTTGTTTGAACGAAAGAAAACGTCTGAACTTCTACGAATGACGAAAATGCAACTAAACGATTTATTTAGTGGCTACAGTCACTGATCATTACCTATTTGGAACCCAAGCGAAATGTGTGCAGAAGCTACTAAGATGAGGAAGAGGAAGAAACGATCAAACATCTCACCTGCCTCTATGCCCTTACAGATTTGTGTAGAATTGAAATTCGTTTTTTTTTTTTCTTAGGAAAAGAGCCTATTTGCGGTAACTAATTGTCTTGTGTGAACGTGAACGTAAAAAATAAAAGCAAGTAGAACTGCTATATTCGGCCGTGCCGAATCTTATATACCCTTCACCACGATTAAGGGCCCATTGCCCCCACCCCCTGGGCTCCGTAGTACCGTGAAGCAATCCATATATCCTTAGAATGGTCAGAATAAAGGAAAAAAACTTTAAAAAAATTTGGTCTATATTGCCTCCGCCCCTAAGGTGCCCATTGATCGCTCCTGAATCCCAGTGACCCTGTCACCCAGTGGGTCAATTTGCCACCAGGGTGACAGGGTCACCGTTTATTGTTTGCTATAAAGGCATTTAATACAAACCGCCTGCCGGGTGTCTACCAGCGAGTTTGTAGGGTAAACTGCATAATCGTTGATTGATAATCGTATCAGGGAGCATCAGCTGGTGTGCTATCGGACGCGTCCACAGGCTGCGGATAGTGGAATACCCATTAGATATGATGGGTAGCTGCGAATAATACCAAATGAGCAGTCGCGGAGAATATTATTGTTGAGAAGGTTATTGCCATCCAATAGCTGTATAGGATCTATTGGTCGTCGTGTAAAATTTAGTAACAAAAAAAAAAAAATCATAACAACCGAAAAAAGCTAAAATAATTTTCTGTAACTCTTCTGCTGCCTTGGCAAAGTTGATTTCAACACCTGAACACAGACGGACATCGCTTAATCAACTTTTTTTGCTATAAAGATCCAGTATATATAAACTTTATAGGTTCGGAAATGAATGTTGTAGAAATTAAATTCGGAATAACAAACTTATATATACCCTTTCCACCTGATGTGGCGAAGGGTATAAAACATGATATAAAACATGAGAATTGCCTAATGAAACTAAGGCTTACATCTTTTGCACCCTTAAAATATGTAACAATTTTTCTGTAAATTCCTTTACAATACGAAAATAACATTTAGAAAAAATATTTAAAAAGCAACCAAAATTTATATTTATGACCATAAAAACTACTTAGCGTGTGATGTTACAATAAGTTTTAAAAGACACAACCCAAAAAAAGTAAAGGAAAAGCAAGAAAACAATTTGCGCTCATATTTAAATTAATGGTAATGCAACACGCCTAAGCTTATGCAACAAAAAATTATGAAATAAAGAAAGCAATGGAAAACAAGTGGAATTAAGTGTCTGAATAATATTCAAAACCCTAGAAAGAAATACAATTTTTTTTCTGATTTATAAAGGGTTCTTCAACAGTGGCGAACATTTATTTTGGGTTTTTCTTTTATTTATTTTTTAGAAATATCAAGCCAGAACTGCAAGTGATAAAATATGTTTACAAAAATTATATTTTCTGCCAGGACTTGATCAGACATGTTGAGAACTTTGCGCCTGTTTTATATGGTCCTTCTCACCAGTAGACTTTTAAGTTTTTGGTGGCTCTGTTATATTATGAGAAGTCGCAACAGAAGTACTCTTCTAATAAAAGTGTTGGGGGGGAAGAAAAAACCTTTAAAAATATCAACCTAATTCTCGAAAATTTGAATCATCTTAAGCCAGCAAGAGAAAGAGCCCTTGAAAGAAATGGACAGAACCAAAAGTGTTTGACTACTTACTCAAGGAGCGGTTAATTCTAAGCCACTCTAATGAAATAATCCGAATAATTTCTGCATTTCGACATTCTTCCTAATCGCAGAGTCTTGTCTGGTAATTGCTAATATTTGTCTAAGGCTAAGGTTTCCACATGAATTGCCTCATAGCCTTTACGTTAACCAGTCTACTAGACATCTGCCGTCTTAGCCTTTTTTCAGGCACAGTCTGCAACTATCGTCTTATCTCGATTTTTAACTTGGCCAGATAATACCTAAAGTTTCCGAGACCTTTCACTAATGCAGTAAACAATTTTCAGGTGGAAACAACTGTTGCTAAGTTGACAATCTTTGACCGAGTGTAACTAGGGTCGTTCCCGGAGGGAAGATCCAATTGTCGTGTGAATCATTATCATCGGATACTATCCCAAGATCCCCCTCCTAGGCACATCCGACAGGACTTACGTCACTTTCTCGATGACATCCGTGATGTTATGCCCTACTTTGACCGGCTGTCCATAGTGACGGCCCAAAAACTTGTGCATCAGCAAACAGTCACTACAACCATGAACAGGTATAGATGCACTAAAGTCCGCAATGAACATCCATCCCCCTGTGATATCGGATCATGAACAGCACCTACCCAGGAAAACAAGATAAACCCCGGGTACAATTAAGAGCCGGATGGTGTAGTATACTTCACTGCTACCGGAAGCGAATAGTTTCTGACACTTTAAACAATTGTCCATCCTGTTCGCAGAGCCCACATGATACTGTGTATTTATTTAATTTTCCCAACAGGCCAATGGATTGGCGTCCCCTTGAGCTATGGCTAAGACCGACTGAGGTGGCACAATTTATCCAGCTCCACGTTCCATCTATGTGACCCATATTACTAATAATTAATATACTTATATAAATTAAATATTTTCAGGACAGAACTTTTGACAGCAGCAGAGCTGTTAAAACAACAACCATTTGTAGGGACCTAGATTATATCCAAGCACCTTTTTGGTCTTCCAAAAAGGAGCCAATTTGTAGTGAAAAATACCAGAGTTTTTGGTGGAACCACGGACTAATACAGGACAACTCCTAACAATTGGATCTAGTTACACCACGGAAGCGATTTGTCCTCACATAGCGTGGCGATGTTAACTTCGGTGGATCAGTCATATTTTTGGTTTGGCCATGTTAGAAGGTTGGGCCTAACAATATGCAACTATGCAAACCTGAAATGGGTCAGCTATTTTAGTTCAAAGGGTAATAAGAAATCAAGGAAAAAACGATTCCTAGATAAAATCTAAACACCTGTGACAATACTTCCAAAATCATCCGCCTAAGGAGAAAATCAAAATAGATAATGTTTTCCCGGCAGTGCCTAATAAAGTGTGGGCAGCAGCGAACTGTGGGCATAAAAGTCCATTACTGGCTGGTAATGGACATAAGCATGATGATCTAAGCTTAAGAGGTTTTGTTATCACTACTTATAAAAAGAAGGTCGCTAACTAACTGTGAGCTAACTAACTGAGCTAACTAACTGAGAGCCAGTAAACTCTACTCTAGAGCCAGTAAAAGTAATGAAAAGACTTAATGATGAATGAGTAGATCTACTGATAATAGAGTAACAAAAATTGTATTAAAGATACTTTTAATGCTATTTAATATTGCCACGATGTTCAGGAGAACCCTAACTACTCGGCCTTGTGCACACTCCAAACTTGGATGATATCATTCTAAATGATATATGACACCCGCCTAATGTCACATTGCACATTCTTAACTTCCAACTGTCCGCATTTGAAAACCCAATATTAAAACCTTTGTGACATTGAAGTGATATTGGTTAATTTGAATCGTGTTGTTGGAAAATAAGGTCCGTCTCTCTGTCTGTTTGCTTTCAATACCAAAAAATATTTCTTACTTCAACTTCTTATTTCTTTATTGAGTTTTTGTGTTAATATTTTCCTTGAGATGTTCGTTTTTGTTTGCCGTAAAAAATATATTTTATACAGTTTAATATAAAATAATATTTGCGAGTGAATGGTTGGTTACTGGTTTAGGGTACGTGTTCCATTACTAACGTGCTTGGCATTTATTATATTTACCGCATTAACATTTATTTTAAAATAAAAAGGTTTATTTATATAAAAGTAACACAACGAGTAAGTGTTTTGATTGCTTAACAAGGAATTTTTATACACGGAGAAATAAGAAAAGGATAAAAATTAAAAGCTGAACTAAATTAGGGGATGTCAAATCCTTTCAGTGGTATTTGGGCATTGAATTTTAAAGAGGCTTTAGAGTATCTTTTAAAACAATATTACCTGCGAAGCAACCTCTTGCTTGTCCCAGAGTCCTTGTTGGGAATAGAACTGGCAACCCCCGAGACTGATAGACTATCACGCTACCAATCAACCTATCAAGCCACTCAAATCATTGCCGAGGTTTTAAAGCAAAATTAGTATGAGTACTTTGATAGACCTGCTTACTATATTCCACCCACTCTTACAATTTCATTCCTATCGATGATGAGATTAAAATAAGTTTTATTAAGAAAAGACAGAAGTATTACTAGAAAAATAATATTTTTTTTTCTCAGTGTATTTTCTTTCTTCGATAATAAAGTTCTTATGACTTTTGTTTATTTGCTTGTGGTGCCCATTTATCGTGGTGGTCCCTTTTCAAATTACAGAATATAAATTGAACAATTTTACAATCATGTATAACTTTTTATGTAAAGGGTTATTCAATAGGCACGGTTAGATTTTGGCAATTTAGAAAGGATATGTCGTTTAATCTTTTGTAACGAGAATAAGTCTTAACGAAACCATAAAAAAGCTATTAGAATTTAAAACAAAAAAGAAGACATCTATAAAATTTTTACAGAAAATTTTATAAGGAAAATATTTATAGAAAATTTTATAAGGAAAATGTTTATAGAAAAAATTTGACAGAAAATTTTTATAGAAAAAATTTGACAGAAAATTTTTATAGAAAAAATTTTACAGAAAATTTTTATAGAAAAAATTTTACAGAAAATTTTTATAGAAAAAATTTTACAGAAAATTTTTATAGAAAAAATTTTACAGAAAATTTTTATAGAAAAAATTTTACAGAAAATTTTTATAGAAAAAATTTTACAGAAAATTTTTATAGAAAAAATTTTACAGAAAATTTTTATAGAAACAATTTTACAGAAAATTTTTATAGAAACAATTTTACAGAAAATTTTTATAGAAACAATTTTACAGAAAATTTTTATAGAAACAATTTTACAGAAAATTTTTATAGAAACAATTTTACAGAAAATTTTTATAGAAACAATTTTACAGAAAATTTTTATAGAAACAATTTTACAGAAAATTTTTATAGAAAAAATTTTACAGAAAATTTTTATAGAAAAAATTTTACAGAAAATTTTTATAGAAAAAATTTTACAGAAAATTTTTATAAAAAAAATTTAACAGAAAATTTTTATAGAAAAAATTTTACAGAAAATTTTTATAGAAAAAATTTTACAGAAAATTTTTATAGAAAAAATTTTACAGAAAATTTTTATAGAAAAAATTTTACAGAAAATTTTTATAGAAAAAATTTTACAGAAAATTTTTATAGAAAAAATTTTACAGAAAATTTTTATAGCAAAAAATTTTACAGAAAATTTTTATAGAAAAAATTTTACAGAAAATTTTTATAGAAAAAATTTTACAGAAAATTTTTATAGAAAAAATTTTACAGAAAATTTTTATAGAAAAAATTTTACAGAAAATTTTTATAGAAAAAATTTTACAGAAAATTTTTATAGAAAAAATTTTCCGTAAAAATTTTATAGAAAATTTTCCGTACAAATTTTATAGAAAATTTTCCGTACAAATTTTATAGAAAATTTTCCGTACAAATTTTATAGAAAATTTTCCGTACAAATTTTATAGAAAATTTTCCGTACAAATTTTATAGAAAATTTTCCGTACAAATTTTATAGAAAATTTTCCGTACAAATTTTATAGAAAATTTTCCGTACAAATTTTATAGAAAATTTTCCGTACAAATTTTATAGAAAATTTTCCGTACAAATTTTATAGAAAATTTTCCGTACAAATTTTATAGAAAATTTTCCGTACAAATTTTATAGAAAATTTTCCGTACAAATTTTATAGAAAATTTTCCGTACAAATTTTATAGAAAATTTTCCGTACAAATTTTATAGAAAATTTTCCGTACAAATTTTATAGAAAATTTTCCGTACAAATTTTATAGAAAATTTTCCGTACAAATTTTATAGAAAATTTTCCGTACAAATTTTATAGAAAATTTTCCGTACAAATTTTATAGAAAATTTTCCGTACAAATTTTATAGAAAATTTTCCGTACAAATTTTATAGAAAATTTTCCGTACAAATTTTATAGAAAATTTTCCGTACAAATTTTATAGAAAATTTTCCGTACAAATTTTATAGAAAATTTTCCGTACAAATTTTATAGAAAATTTTCCGTACAAATTTTATAGAAAATTTTCCGTACAAATTTTATAGAAAATTTTCCGTACAAATTTTATAGAAAATTTTCCGTACAAATTTTATAGAAAATTTTCCGTACAAATTTTATAGAAAATTTTCCGTACAAATTTTATAGAAAATTTTCCGTACAAATTTTATAGAAAATTTTCCGTACAAATTTTATAGAAAATTTTCCGTACAAATTTTATAGAAAATTTTCCGTACAAATTTTATAGAAAATTTTCCGTACAAATTTTATAGAAAATTTTCCGTACAAATTTTATAGAAAATTTTCCGTACAAATTTTATAGAAAATTTTCCGTACAAATTTTATAGAAAATTTTCCGTACAAATTTTATAGAAAATTTTCCGTACAAATTTTATAGAAAATTTTCCGTACAAATTTTATAGAAAATTTTCCGTACAAATTTTATAGAAAATTTTCCGTACAAATTTTATAGAAAATTTTCCGTACAAATTTTATAGAAAATTTTCCGTACAAATTTTATAGAAAATTTTCCGTACAAATTTTATAGAAAATTTTCCGTACAAATTTTATAGAAAATTTGCCGTACAAATTTTATAGAAAATTTGCCGTACAAATTTTATAGAAAATTTGCCGTACAAATTTTATAGAAAATTTGCCGTACAAATTTTATAGAAAATTTGCCGTACAAATTTTATAGAAAATTTGCCGTACAAATTTTATAGAAAATTTGCCGTACAAATTTTATAGAAAATTTGCCGTACAAATTTTATAGAAAATTTTCCGTACAAATTTTATAGAAAATTTTCTGTAAAAAAAAATTTATATTTATAACTAATGTCATGATATATATTCTGAACAACTACCCGATCATATTGGAAAATCCTTTACATAGTGCCACCAGCATTACTCATACATTACTCTATATTTATATGGGTTAAGTTTCATTTTCTATGCACGCAAAGAATTTCAATGGCCTTGAGAAATATTAAGACAGTTTTTCAGTCTTTAAATACAAAAGCGTAAGAGAAAAGTCAGTCGTAATGAAACTGAAAACTCCCAAGAACAAGGAAAAATGAAATAAAATAAAATAAATAAAAGTTACAAAGGGGTTGGTAAAAGTTGAACCACCACCGGTGGCATTAAGAAAGCAACAAGAGAAGTTGTACTTTCTCAAATGTGTTGTAACAACTTTCCTTTAGTCTTTCTTTACATGCAGACTTAATATTTATTTCCCTTTAAAAGTTGTGGCCATAAAATGACGAGAAAATATGTAATTTTGATAAAGGACAGATGTATAAAAATTCTGTATGAAAAATTAACATATAAAATGTCCTTCTACAGGTTTAATTTGCATTTTTTTTTTTCATTTAGACTTGTAAAATTTGAAATGCAATAGAAAAATCATGTTGAATATTTAATTTATTTCTCTACTAAAGAATTGAATTGAAAAGCAGTTTCTCAGAAATATATTTGATGCCAAAATGAACACACATTTAAATGAAATCCAATCAATTGAAGCAAATCTAAGCCAAATCTAATAAAAAATAAAAGTGCATTCTATACATATAATAAAATAGTAATTTATTTCCTGTCTGTCTGAATTTCTTCTCTTTGTGTTCGCATCACGTAAAAGCTAATGGATGAATTTTAACAAAATTTTGTGAGGAGGTACCTTAGTATCCTGACTCCAATATAGAATACCTTTTTCCGGCAAAAATATTTTTTCCCAGAGAAAAAGCAAAGCAGTAAAATATGCAATTTTACCGATTTAAAGGAGTTTTTCTCGTATTCCTTTATCTGAGTTTGGTTGGTTGGTTAAATAGATTATGCTTCCTACTAAACACTACGCAAAAAATTAAATTTTCACATTTTTTCTTTAATATTTATTATTCGCCTAATTTGTAATTTAAATTATTCGTTCTTAGAGAGAATAAAACGACCTTAAGCTTGACTTCAAATTTCATCTGTATATAAAATAGTTCGATTAATAAAATTTTAAATATTCAATATTAAAAATTTTTATTCGAATAAAATATTATTCGAATAAAAATTATTCGAATAAAAAATTATTTGAATAAAAAATTATTCGAATAAATAATTATTCGAATAAACAATTATTTGAATTTAAAATTATGCGGTTCATTTTTAGTAAAAATATTATTTATAAATGAATAAAAATAACAATCTACTTGAAGAAACGAAAATTAAAATGGTTTATTTGGATTAAATAACCGGTTTTACGCCCAGATTTCCGATTGGTTCAGTTGACTACAAACGAAAAATCTGCCAGTTTATTTCGAATTAAATAATATGGCACATACTGACAGACTAGCGCACTACTAGTCAGTCTGTCGAGGCACACAAAAAAAGAATCGAAAAATTTTCAGATTGTTTAGAATAAAAAAAAAAAACATGCCTATATAACCCGATTGTCTTGGAAACTATAACCATAAATAAATAAAGATATGCTACAATGAACTTTTAAAAAGCTTTTAATCTTTGCTTTTGTAAATTGCAAGATAATAATTCTGTTGACTTTTCTTTTTTCAATTCCTTGTAGTTTGTGTTTTTTTTTATTTCCAATAAATCTACGATAAGTAGTTTAATTGCCAACAATATTTAAAAGTACTTTGAAATATTGATTTAACATTTAACTTTTAAGTCTCAATGGTGCATACTGGTCATTTCGATAACAATAGCAAAAACTTAATTTTATAATTTGTTTGCAAAAACACAATGTACTGTATGCGAAATAAGCTCAATGCGAATGCATATCAATAAATGATTGTTTGCGGACAAAAGTGTTCATAACAATTTGACCTGAATTATTTTATTAAAACAAAAATATATATTCAAAGGACATTTATTTACCCAATACAACACAAGAGAAAAATAGTTAACTCACAACAACTTCAAAATTTCTCTCAGTGTATAATTGCTCAAAAGTATTTAAACAATATTTTTTCGCCCAAAACTTTAGTCTTTATTTGCGTATTATTTTTGTTTTTTTTTCTTCTTTTAATGGAAATTCACTTACAACAAAGTATCATTATCACATCCTTTTTATAAAACATTTTAGTTATGAACATGCTCATGCATGTTTGAGTGCTATTACAATGTTATCTGCTAAAAGTTTTAAAACCATAAATTAATTAAAATTATGAACAGAATGGTTTTCTGTAAATTTGGATAATAAATTAATAAATTATTGGATTTGCAATAAATTTCAATTGACCTAATAAAATTTTACAATACGAGTGCATTTATTTGTAAAACCCATAAATAAATAAATAATTAATTTATTTATAAAATAATTATTGTTTATATCGCCTACTTTCTCTGTCAAACTACATATGTATCTGGCAAAAGATTTGCTGACAATACAAATGCTGCTTGTTGGCAAATGGGGTTTGTAATATGCTTACCCATCGCTCGATAAATATTAGACTCAAAAGTGATGGTTTGTAACAGACTTCTTTAAGTATGAAAATATAAATTTTAAAAAAATTTAAAAACCCCATCCGGTATGACTGAAATATATACCTGTTAACTTTTATCAACGGCAACCCTTGTGGAGATCCCTCAAGCTCGAGAATTTTGATGGTCTACTAAAGCCATTTTCTTAATATCAGGGCTTTTTAGCTCTATTTTAATTGAAAACATGGAGTCTCCAGTGGAAAACGTTTGGGAGCACCTAACTGACTCATATTTCACTGCTGTAATATTTCTGTTCAGAGGAAATTCTTTAGATCTAGCTAAGGACGCGCTCACCTGTATAATATGCATGTTTCTCTATCCCCGAATATAATGGCGGATAGAGGGTTAGCTCTCTAGAGAGCTCTCGGGAGAAAACAGTTAATTAGGTTTCCTCTTAAATACTAATTATAGCCAGAAAACTATTTTATATCTGACTAGTTGTGTGCGTCCTGACAATATTTTGTTCGATTTTACTTTAAAAGTAATCCACACCAAATTTTAAGACTCTTATGTATTTACTTTATATAAAGGTACCCATCCCTGGATAAAATTCATATAAATTCATATCTAAAATTTATATCAAATACTAAAATTCTAAAAATTATTGTAAATTCCTGTAATATACAGACATGACATGACATTCAAAAATAAAAGATGCCTTAAAGTATGCAGTACCTATAAATCGGTAAAGAAAAGCCCTTTATCTTGGAAATAAGCTATTTTTAAGCGAAAAAAGTATCCTATATTAGGACCAAGATACTAAGGTACCTCCTCACAAAATTTTGTTAAAATTCATCCAGTAGTTTTTACGTGATGCGAGCACAAGAAAAGAAATGCAGAGAGACAGACAGGATATGAGTCACTATTTTATTATATCTATATAGAAAACTTTTGTTCAATGTTAAGACTTCTGTGGTCTCAGCATAAAGTTGCAAAAAACGACCACTTTTCTATAATAAATAAATTAAAAAAATTACTTAGTTCTAACAGTCCACTGAGTATATTTGCTTATTGACGCATTTTTCTGGGATTTGGCCAGAGTATGACTCCCATGATGAAGTCTTCGAAGCAGAACTTTAACACTGTAAAATTGGTATTTAGCAGGAAACCTTTAGAGCTCCACACATTTGGCATTGCGGTGACTAGTTGCATAATATCGAAGATCTTTTCATTCCAGTATGACGGCAAAATATAAATTTAACTCTTGTGGAGTACCCTCTGAAGTACAGTAGATAATTAGCTTCTTTCCTAATTGAGAAAATATAAGACTCAGAACAGACCAGTTGGTTGTCAACTAAGTTGTATCATTATATCTAGGCTAATTGGTTCCCCGCATAATTAAAGGAAAATTCTGATAATTTTATAGGGAACTCCAGGAAGTAGACCTTCTTTGGCCTTAGTATGATTGTATCATTATATCGAGGCTACTTAGACTTAAGCATTATTAAAGGAAAATTTTGAAAATTTTTTAGGGAACTCCAGGACGTAGACCTTCTTTGGCCTCAGTATGATTGTAAAGCAAAACTACACTTTTAATGGAAAGTCCTCGGGTGTAAAGCAGAAAATTAATAGCCTGTTTGTAAATGCATCACTGAGCTAATAATGATATTTTATGTACTCGTTTTACCCTCATGCGGCGACAACTTGCCTAATATCTAGACTTCTTTGTTTAAGCAATAAAGTCCTATAAAATTGCTGAGCACAAAATTACTCCAATTCAGCAGAAATTGTTAAGGTATATGCAGACTACTTACTTAAGTAATTCCGATTTGGCCCCTGTAGTATATTGCGGCAATTCTAATGCTTAATTTTTGCACAGTGGGTAATATAAGCAAACAAACAAAAAAATGTTAATAATTCTGTAGCTTTTAAATGGTTCGCTCAGTTCCATGATTACCGTAGAGTTCGATTCAAGCTTAAGTTTTGAAACCTTATCGTTCTGTAAGAAGAGGAAAGGAGCAACCACGGTGCTCATAAATAGGACGCTTTGGGTGAGCCATTTTCAAATCTCTGGCTCTATTGAAGCTAAGGTTACTTTTGCAACATTCGTTTCAAACCAGTTTATTCTAATTTCTTTAAGTTTCCCTTTTTTCTGAAAACCCTAACATTCGGTTGCCCTCTTTGAAACCATTAAAAATGTCATTTATTTGAGTACCACACAGCAATTATTATGTTACATTTTTTTTTTAAGAAAAATAAAAAAAAAACAATATAATACCATTGCACATGTTCTCGTTATATTATTAAATTATGCTTTTAAGGCAGCAGAGGGAAAGGAAATGCCAACTAAGGATATGGTTACTTTTTATTTTGGGAACAGTTAGAAGAAAAAAAAAATAATGACGATGGATTTTAATTTTCTGCACAAAAATAGCACAAGAATAGAATTTAAAGCAAAAACATACTTTATGGCAAAAAATGTTTCATAAGCGTAGGTGGACAAATTTTCTGAGGCGGAAATCAAAACTTAGTTTTATTGAATAACTAGCTGTGCCCACACACGTTGTGTGCCTACTGACAATATTTTGTTCGATATTGCTTTTGAAAGTAATCCACACCAAAGTTTAAGACTTTTACTTTCATAATGCTTAACGTATAGGTATTTACTTTATATAAAGGTACCCATCCCTGGATAAAATTCTAAGATTTATATAAAATTCTACAAAATTTTGTAACGCTCTGTAAAAGCTGTTTAAAATATTTTAATAACAATTTAATTCCACAAAGTAAAAATTCAAATCAAATAAAAATTTTATTCAGCTGGCTATTTGGCAGTAAGTAATTCATATTATGTGATTATTTTGAAACAGCGCCATCTATTGCGCAATAAAATGGTTTTTAAAATATCCAGCTTTTAATTCATTTTGTGTTTTTTTTAGAACAGCGTCATCTGTTGCGCAACCGTGTTTCAAATATCCCGCTTTGAAAAATAAAAGATGCCTTAAAGAATGCAGTACCTTTAAATCGAAAAAAAATCGGCATACTTTCACTACTTTTTCTTCACTTTCTCTTGGAAATAAGATATTTTTGCGGGCAAAAGTATCCTATATTGGAATCAGGATGCTGAGGTACCTCTTCACAAAATTTTGTGAAAATCCATTCAATAGTTTTTACGTGATGCGAACACAAAAAAGAAAGACAGACAGATAGATAGACAGGAAATGAGTTACTATTTTATTATATATACATATAGATAATATACTGAAAATTATTATAAAATGCAATTTTTAAAAATTCTAGAAGGGCTCCAGAAATTCTGAAGGGGCATTGAACCCCACCCTCTCAGAATATCTTTTTTTTTCTACACCAGTGGCTAATTGACTTTAAGCAAATTTTACGCAACAAATCAAAATATAAAACTAAAAGTATGTTGCGCTTACAATTCCGCTCAAGGTATGCAATGAAAAATAAAACTTTTTCTTTTAAATTTATTTTCCTTGAGATAAATTTTAGACAAACAATTTAAATTTTCGATAACTTTTTAAACCTGTTATTTTTTTAAACATTCAAAGTTGAAAAGAACAAAAAATGTTTTTCTTATATCGTTCAAAGTATTCGGCTAAAGCTAGAGATTTACTACAAAAAAAAATGGGATAACTTAAATTGTTCTAAATCTGGCTGAGTACACGATAAATGAAATTACGATTTTAAGACATTTTTGAGTTTAAAGCGGAAAAAGTTTTCAAACCAATTGACAGTTGGAAATGTTTGAAATAAATTGATGGAAATGGCAAAAAAAGAAACAAGTTGAAAGGTAATCAGACAGCAGAAAAAACAAGTATGAGTGCTATATTCGGCCCTGCCGAACCTTTTTGGTAAAAATTTTATAGAAAATCTTTGTAAAAATAACCTAGATATTTAAAAATTTTATAGAAAAATTTTTTGTAAAACAACATTTTTATGTAATAATTTTATAGAAAATTTTTTCTAAAAATTTTATAAAACTTTTTTTTTAAATCTTTATAGAATTTTTTTTAATTTATTGAATATTTTGTGTAAAATATTAAAAATTCTATTGAAAATCTTTTTCAAAATTTTTATAGAAAATCTTTTGTTAGTTTTATTGAAAATTGATTTAATTTCAGAGACAGCCGAGCAAATGAGCTTTTTTTTCATTAATCAGAAAAATATCGTATGCGTTATAATCGTCATCTGAAATGCCTAACCATGTAAAAATTGTATAGAAAATTTTTTGTAAACATTTTATAAAACATTCTTTTGCAATTTTATAGAAAATTTTTTGTAAAAATTTTATTGAAAATCTTTTGTAAAAAATTTATAGAACGTTTTTGTGTGAACATTTTATTAAATTTTATTGAAAATCTTTTTTCAAAATTTTTATAGAAAAACTTGTAATTATTTTTAGATATTTTTTTATAAATTTTTTTTTAATTTTTTTAAAAAACTTTATAGGGTTTTTTTTTTGCAAAAAATTATATAGAAATTTTTTTTGTAAAAATTCTATAGAATTTTTTTTTTGTAAAAATTTTATAGAAAATTTTTTTGTAAAAATTTTATAGAAATTTTTTTTTTAAATTTTATAGAAATTTTTCTTGCAAAAATTTTATAGAATTTTTTTTGTAAAAATTTTATAGAAAATTTTTTTGTTAAAATTTTATAGAAATTTTTTTGTAAAAATTTTATAGAAATTTTTTTTGTAAAAATTTTATAGAAGTCTTTGTAAAAATCGTTGTTCAGATTGTATTTTAAATTTTTTGTAAAAATTTTATAGAAACTAATTTAGAACTTTTTTTTATATTTTTTTTTTGTAAATTTTTTTAAAATTTTTTTTGAAAAATTTTGAAAATTTTTTTTCAAATATTTAGTAAATTTTTAGTGAAAATGTTTTTAAAAATTTTTTTGTAAAATTTTATTTTATATAAATTATATATTAAGTAATTTATATTTATTATATATAAAAAAATATATAAAAATTCTATAAAATTTTTACAAAAAATTTTAAATAAAACAATTTTGATACAAACATTTTCTATAAAAGTTTTACACAAAATTTTAGAAGAAAAAATTTCTATAGAATTTTTACAAAAATCTTTTTTACAAAATTTTTAGAAAAAAATTTACAGAAAAATTTTATAGAAAAATTTTTTTTTAAAAATTTTAAAAAATATTACAAACATTTTCCTAAAAAATCTTTGCAAAGAATTTCCCAAAAATTTTACAAAAAATTAAACAAAAAATTTCCAAAAAAATATTAACCAAGTACTTTATTATAAAAAAAATATCTAGTTGCTAACCAAAGATTGGCTAATAGCAATACAGATATATACCAACTTCAAGTAAAGAAAATATATAAAGAGAAGGATATAAAGAAGAAATGTCTGCTTGGTAGTATAATATAAAGAAATATGCCCAAATTCATAAAGTGTACTTGAAGTATTCTTTATAACAAATTTTGCATGGAAATTTGTCATAAAGTATGCTTAAAGTAAACTTTATTTTTTTTTATCAATAAGAGCAATAGTGTTTAGGAGTGAAAATTTTTCGGAAAATTTTTTTTGAATATATTTTGCAATTTTTTTTTTAACTTTTCTTTGAAAAAAATTTTTTGGAATGGGTTTTTGTATTTAATATTAAGAAATCATTTTTCAAAATTTTTGATTATAACGTTTTTTTTAAATTTTTTTTTCTTAAATATTTTGTAAAATTTTTTTTTAAAAATTTTCGTAAAAATTAGGACTTTCCTGCAAAGAAGTTATTAAGATACCTCCACACAAAATTTCTTAAAATCCATCCAGGAGTCTTTACGTGATGCGAACATAGACGGAAAGACAGACAGTCAGACAGAAAATGAGTTACTGTTTTATTATATGTAGATTAAAAGATTATCTACATATAATCGATAGACTGATTGGTAGCGCGCTAGTCTGTCAGTCTGGGGGATGCGGGTTCGATTCCTGCCAAAGACTCTGGGTGTTTTCTTAGACAAGCAAAAAGCTACACAATTTGTGTTGTCTTTAAAAAAGAATCTATGGATCATTTATAATCGAAAATTAATCATTAGAAATTAAATAAAATAAAAATTTTAAAGTCATGATTTCTATTCCATAATTTTTCAATTTATTTTCCTTGATATTTTTTCCCGCGAAAAGAACTCAAACATTGCAAAAAAAAAATAAAATTTTCATTTAACTTAAAGTAATTTCTTACACAAAGTTTTAACAAAAAATATATTTCCAAAAAAAAAACTTAACTTTTCAATAAAGAAAATTAAAAAAAAAAATAAATATTTTCCTGCAACTTTTATTTTTTATTTTTAATAACACCAGTAGAAAGGCGAGTCGAGTGGGAAAATAAAAATTTATGCAACGGTATGCTTTATGAAATGCTTTACCTCGACTTGTGAAAATTTTAATAAAATTTAAATGTACTTTTTATTAACAAAGAGCAAAAGTATATAAAATAAAATATATTTTAGTTGGAAATGTATTTGCTTCATTTTTGTTTATGGCTCAAAACTAAAGAGGTTTAAGGTTTTAGAAAAACCATTAGTTATTTAAAAACAAAAAATAAAAATAGTTATAAAAGGAAATTTTTTTTGTTTTCATCCCTAAAGTAGGCTTTTAATTGTACTCCTTTACTATATGCTGTGATATAGTAGTAAATACAAGTTAATAAAATATAATGTTTTTAAAAGACTGCGCCCTATATAGCGTAATAACTTCGTGCCCTTTTATCTTAAACTGTAAACGCTACACCTGGTAGACCTATTGTTTTAGTGAGATGACCCTCTATGTTAGACAGCATCTACCACAATGGCTTAAAAGCAATAAAATAAAAATTACTTTCTTGTGCTTTACCATTTTATTTCTTTCTTTAATAAAAATTAAATTACATGCCTAAAAACACTCTACACAAAAGTTTCCCTTAGCAATCTCACAACTAAATCAAACGTAAAATTTCTTAAACAAATTTTCAGTTTTATTTAATAAAATCAAACATTAAATCGGTCTAATTTAATTTTTAATTTTTCGTACAATTATTAAATCATTATAATTGTATACAGTCTAAAAGCAGACTAAAGAAAAGAAAGCAAAAATAAATATAAAAAGTTCATTAGCATCAGTTTTTTTTCTTTTCGAAATTAAAAAAAATGTATAAAATATTTTTGCACACGTTTTTCAGTTTTATGTTTATTTTTTATAGAGAGCATTTAGGCATGAAAAATATATGTATAATTTCTACAGCCTAATAAGGCGCGTTATATATAAAAAGTAATGGGGGAAGTGGAATTAAAAATCATAATTCACATGTTGTTTAAGTAGATTTTCTGTGGCAACAGCACAACACAGCTTAAAAACGGCAAATTACAAATGAATAATTTATTTTCAAAAACACATTTAAATACACTATTTTCGCAAGTTTTAAGGGGGCTTATAAATATTTTTGTTGATTGTAGCACAGTTTTTAATTTGTTAAAGCAATAAAGAATATAAAAGTGTGCAAGAAAATGTAATTATTTTAAATTAAAAATTCGTTTGCTTTAAATTTAAAAAAAGGTTAAAAAACTGTTGCCTACATTTAGGGTGCGTTTTCATATAAGGAAGCTTAAATGTAATATACACATGTAATGTAGAGTATTGTATAGTATAATCTAAAAAAGGTAAAAGTAATATAGAAGAAGTAACAACGATTCTGCTCCTCAATTTCATTTCTTCTTAATTTAAAGTAAAGGCTGGACCTATATTTTCTTCATTATTAATAAACGGTCCAATATCCTAGCTTTTTTAACCTTAGGCATTTTTAAACAGTATATGGAACATCCTAAAAAAAAATCCCTGTCAAAAAAAATTAATTACCAAATTTTCGCCAAAAATCTCCTTAAAGCAATTGAGACAAAAAGCAATTTTATAATTGTCAAAGTTCTTTTAAACCTTTAAATTTGCCATTTAAAAGAAATTCCTTTTAAAATATTGAATTCCCAAAATCCAATTAAAAATATCCTTCCATAAAATTATGAGGATTTTTAAATTTTAACAAAATACTAGTTCAACTATTAAACCAAACGCATCGAAAGGATTTTTGTTCAAATATAAATACCACCAGCTATCCCAAAATGCCTTTTTCGTTACCAAGAATTTTGCAACTTTAGCATGTTTACTAAATTGTTTCTTAAAGTTTTCATAAAAAATTTTAAAAATAATGTAAAAAAAACTGAATTAATTGAAACTATGACTAGCCCGGTTTTAAAATAAACTTATAAGTGTTGATTACCAATACAGGATTTAAGACTCTTAAAAAGAATAATCCGTTTTTTTTTTAATTTATAATATTATTCCCAAAATAATTCAATTTATCTTCGATATACCAAATATAATTAATTTCAACGTTTTCATGTTAAATAAATTTATTCCTAAACGAAACCAAAAATTCCCTATTTGTTTATTTTTGCCATTTAAAAAAAAAAAAAATATATATATATATATATATATATATATATATATATATATATATATATATATATATATATATATATATATATAGGTGTGTCGGCGTTTTAAAAAATCACATCGGAATTTTATTTTAGAGGTGATTAAAGTTTCTCAGCTCTGGCCTGTTCTTGCAGCATATCGGTATTATAGCAAAACATATGGTAGAATATATTAACCCTTTCCCTGCCCCCGCATAAGGGCGGTGATAAGTGTTCTACAAAAATGTTGGCCATAGAATTTTACCATTTATGTCAGACATTTAGCTAAAACATTTTATCCTCACCCTTCTCCTTTTTCGGGTTGTTTTTTACGATTTGGTAGAATAAAGCCACGAGTTGCCGTTATGTAGGGGGAGTTAGAGGATAAATATGTTCTACAAATATATTTGCTATAACATTTTCCAAAAAGTTGCTGAACATACCCTACACCTCAGATGTAGGAAAACAAACTTTAACTGCATATAAATTGAAATTCCAACGTGAACAAAACTGCGACACATATATATTTTTAAGAGCAATATTTTTTTTAACTTTTTGATGGGTAAAATTTATAAAATTATGTTTAAAATATTTACATCAATTTTTTTAAGAAAAAAATTAATTCCCAAAAATTAACTGAAAACTCCCACTCAGGGGATTTTTTGCCATTTTCTTAACATTTCTAAAAAAAATATAGTTTTTCCTAAAACTCACTTGTTTTTCAATTAAAAAATAAATGTTGAAAAATATATAATAATCATTGTAAACATACATTCCTAATAATTAAAACAAAATCTCCTCTAGAACATTAAACATAATTCAGCATTTTCGAAATTAAGAATAAATCTTTAAAAAAAAAATGTTATAATTAACTCTGAAATACATAAAATAAGTCATTTTATCAATTTTATGGTGAAAGGTTTAATTCCTAAAACGAAACCAAAAATTCCCTATAAGGATTTGTGCAGATTTTTCATTTTTTTTTTTCGCGAAAATTTTTTTAAATATACATAAATTTACTCGAATGCCGTTATTTAAATATCAATTAATGAAAATGGGATTCGCTGTCATTTGAAATAAATATCCCCTCTTTACTTCGAAAAACTGCCTTAACTAACAGTTAATGAAAAAAACATTAAACATAATTCAGTAATTTAAAAATTAAGAAGAATAAATCTTTAAAAAACATGTTATAATTAACTATGAAATACATCAAATAATCCATTTTATCAATTTTATGGCGAACAATTTAATTCCTAAAACGAAACCAAAAATTCCCTCAAAGGATTTTTTGCAGATTTTTCAGTTTTTTTTTTCTCGAAAATACAATTTTTTTTTAATATACATAAAATTAGTCGAATGCCGTCATTTAAATATAAATTAATAAAAATGGGTTTTGCCCACTTTTGAAATAAACATTCCCACTTAAGTTCGAAAAACTGGTCTAACTATATTTTTTGGATTTTGTCAACATAATTTTGGCAAATTTGAAGAAAAAAACTGTTTCCAGAAATAACGTGACAAAAGGAATTAAACGATCTTAAACCTGACTTCAAAAATTAATTAAGCTGAATAATTTCCCCACCGAATACTTTTAATATTTATGCAGTATTTTTATTTATTTTTTTTTATTTTATGTAGAACTATTATATGACTATCTTTTTTATTATAAACAATCTAAACCAATTTAGTCTAATTGTAATGAAAAATAGAATTCCCCCTATTACTAAATTCAATCTATAATTTTCAGTTTTGCTTCCCGTTGTGAAATTTTTATCATACATTTCTTTTTCTTTCACATACTCATTTATTATTTTTATATTTATTTGTTATACAATTTGTTAACATTTTATCTTTAAATGTCACATTTATTGCCACTTAGATTTTTCTTTGATTTGTTTGCTTGGCTCCTTAAAGTATGCTGTTGTTTGTCTGCCTTCAAGTAGTGCAAAGAAAATGATGTAAAAGGAATATTTGTTGCTCATTTTTTTTTGTTGTTCTTTTTTCATAATTTTTTATATGTGATTTTACATAAAATTCTTTGATATTCTTCGCTTTTTGTTTTCTGCTCATGCCGTGCTATTGTTAGTAGGTTTTATATAGTGTTAACAGCAGGCAGGCCGCCAACAAAAAGTAGTCAACAGCTTTAGTCATAACGCATAGAGATACAAAAAATGTATATAGATTTTATGTATTTTCCAGACTAATAATAAAGGGTTAACCAATTTTTATTATCCCTAAAAGTATGTAAACAAGCAAAAAAATATTGTAAAGGGAGAAGGCCTCTTATCTTTACATAAATTTAAAAGATTAATGAAAGTATTATATAAAAAAAAAACACCAAGGAAAAAATAACCTTAAGAAGTTTGGAATAATGAGCATAAAATGAAGCATAGTTTTAAGGTTTTATTAAATATTTAAAATTAAAATAAGTAGGAATATTTTTAAAACTTTGAATAGTTTAAATAAATAAAGGATTAAAGACTTATTTAAGCAGTATTTAGGCTAAATTTAATATATTTAAATAAATGTTAAATAAGAAAAGTATTTAAAAAAAAATAACAAAAAAGTAAAGCCTAGCTTTAAGGCTGTATTAAATTTTAATTAAACATTACCTACTTTAGGGCGTTAATTTCTAATAATTTTTTTAAGAAATTAATAATTTTTTTTAAAATTGTTCTAATAAAATAAATAAAAGTCTCTAATAAGATATTTTACAACCTTTTAAAGTTTTCTCTTTTTCAAACACACAATTTTTTATATATCATCTTAACCTTTCACACAAAAAGTTGATTATCGGCTCAGATATAGTTAACTAATTTTTATATTTTTTTTTATAATTAATAATTAAATTTAATAATTTAATAAATATTAATGACATAACTTTTATATTGAAGTTCTATTACTATATAGTCAGCCAGCACTAAAATGATTGAAAAGTTATATTTTCTACTCAAAACTGCTGTGTTAAGAATTATTTATAAAAAAACCATGCATATCACAATTTGCAGTATTCTGCTAAACAAACGCATCATTTATTTTAAATATGTATTCATAAAACTAATTTGTCAACATTTGCTTGGCAACATGTTGCGTAAGAAAAAAATGTTTACCAAAAACTGTATGATTAAAAATTTCTTCAAGTAATTTTTTAAGTAAAATTTTTTTTTAATTCATTCTCAAAACTGATGTTGACAAACATCAACTTAGCAACATACTGAGCAAAAATGAAAAAACTAAATTTCTTAAAACCTCAATTATATGTAACTGTGTGATTAAAATTTTCTTAAGTTAATTATGTTTAAGTAAAATTTATCTTATTCATTCTCAAAACTATTTCATCAACATTTGCTGAGCAACATGCTGCGAAAGAAAAAAATATTATCTAGAAACACCAAATAAATTTAATTGTCTGATTTAAAATATTCTACAGTTAAATAATTTGTACACATTTGAAATATAAATATATAAGTAATGTAAATAATCTATATAAATAAGTTTAAGCAACATGTTGCCTAAACAATAGCTATATTTTCTAAGATTTATTTTTCGATAGAAAATGGTATATAAATAACTGTTAGTGTTTGTTTAAGACAAACTTGACAAGACATACAATATATTTAGCATTTTCCCTAGGCATTAAAAAAATTATAAAATATAAAAAATTATATCATTAAATAAAAAAAAAAAAATAATAAAAATCGTTTAAAGTAAAAATTAACTAAATATTTTATATATTAAAATATAAAGCACGTTAATTTTAGTTTTTTCTTAAAGTTGAGTACAATTTTATTTTTTATATAAAGCCTTAAAGTATACTACAGAAAAAAATTATAAAAAATTCACTAACACCAACAGGCAATAAAGATTTTATGTTAGCAAATGCAAAAAAATTCCTACGGCTCAGTTTTTTTCTTGTTTGTTTATATTTTTATAGAGCGCGTTAAAGCTTAAAAAATGTATGATTTCTACAGCCTAACAAGTTGGGTTACATAAGCATTAATTAAAGGAATGGAAATTAGGTGCAGAACATTGGGATTTTCACACGTCAGCAAGAGAAATTTTCTAATCTATAATTAATTTAGAAAAATACGTTAAAATGCATACACTTCATGCTGGAGGATTTTTTTCTTTTAATCCTTTTCATAGCCACAAATATATTAATTTCAAATGTTCCTACACATTTGTTAGCTTAAGCTGACTATGGAATGCCGTGAAAGAAAAAACCTTCAATTAGTAGATTTTATTATAACTTAACACATGATGCTGAACTTGCATAAAGGAATTTGAGAAATCGCGCTTTTCTTTTTAGTTAATTGAAGGGTTGAATATAGGATATAAAAGCTTAATGCTTGCTTATTCCTAGAGATCCCGTATATTCTAAGTCAAAGAAAAAAATTTTCATTGAATTGCTATATGAATAAAGTTTTTTCTACCTTCTTTAAAATTTTAACACTTAAAAAAATTAAATTTTTCTTCCTAGTAAACGGCACAGGAAAAAAAAACAAACCCCAGTATCATTTACAAATTATGCATTATTGATTTATAAATGTAAGGTAAATTTCTTTAATTAAAAAACAAGGCAACATGTTTATAGCTCTATTTTATATAAGATTTATTGCACAACAAAAAAATTTTTGAAACGAGAACTTGTAGAAGAAAGGCTTTAAATTTTGTCTAGCAACATGTTGCTGAACAAAAATGAAATTGTAAATAAATCCTGGTACTCTGTTCAAATTTGTGGAACATGTTTAGCAACATTTATTATTTTACTTGTAAAATTGGACAATTAAAATGTGGTGTCTAATACGCGATTTGCAAGAATATTACGTTTTTATTGTTTCAACAATATTTTTATATTGTTTTACAAATGTTAATAAAAATACGTCGTTTGAAACATGCCGCATGAAATAATACGTATTTGCTTTATTTCACAGCTTTGATAAAATGTTGCCAGACACATTTCATATGTATACAGAGCACTACCTCTGCAACATTTGTTGTTCATGAATGTTGCTTACATATTTTTGTATGTAGTTTGACAGTATTCCGCATGAAAAACTGATCAGAATACCAGGCTTAAATTTCCACAAATTAAAATGATATAAATAATTTAGCTCCAATATTGTTAAAAATTTTTGATCAAGTTCTGTTTAGCAACATTTATAAGGCAGATTTTTTTTTAATAAAAGAAAACGCCAAACAATTTAGTATACAAAAAATCTGTTGAAATCTAGAAATGCTAGAAAAAATGTTTATTAAATTTAATTAGCAACATGTTGCGAAACAAATAAAAATGTAACACTCACTAAAATAACAAAAGAAAAATATTTTATGTCCATTTAGTTTAATGTGTCTGATAAGGTTTTGGTTTTTGTTGTCAGTTTATAAATTTTCACTAAATATTTTAGTCTTTAAATATTTCTTTTTTCCTCTTGCTGTTAAAGTTAAAGTTAATTTTACACTTTTTATTTCAAATAAAACCTCTCACCATATATTTCCGGTTCACAGAAAACCAAATAAAATATTGTTGCCTACGTGTGACGTCCTACATACTTTCGATTTGCACACACAAAAATTGTACCGTGTACTCATAGTATAAACGACAATTGAAAGATTGTTTTTAATTTAAATGTTGCTATTGCTGTTTGCATGAGAGTACATGTGAAAATTTTGTGTACATTTGTGGTATGAATGATTGTTTGTTACTTGGAACAATAAATATTGTTTCATGATAAAAATTCATACATTTATACATATCAACGAAAAGGAACCTCATGTGGGTTTCCCACAAAAGCAACTAAACCACAGAAGACTTTAAATTGCACTGTGTTGATTTATCATCATCATCATCACTGGCAGTACATAAACTTTATGGCAGCAAAAAAAAAAACAAAAAAGTTTGATACAGTCACACTAAATGTATCTGTTTGGGTAATGAAAATTTATGTATTTACTTTAAAGGGGTAACATTGAAACACGGCTTAAATTCTAAAATTTAGCACGTAAATGGCAAAGTTATTGTAAAATAAATTTAAAATACAATTATAAACAAGAAAGAAATTGCAAAAAGAACCCTAAAAGCTTGCAAAATAATGTCAACAAAGAATAAAGCATATCCCCAAGGCTGTATCAAATTTGTAAAATAAATGAATTATTTCTAAATATTTAAAAAAAAAACTCAAACCATTAAAATTTGTAGGAATTTTAAATAAAACAGAAAACAAGTTTAAATATATGCAAAAAGTAAAGTATACCTTTTAGGCTTTTTTAAAAATTATAAAATATGGCCTACTTTAAGGCTTACATATATTTTTATATTTACATATATTTAAAGTAAGGATATTTAAGAATAATAATTTAGGCTCTTGTTACATTTAAAGCTGTTGTAAGAAAACTTTTAAAAACGACTGGCAAATTTTTAGAAAACTCGTTATTAATTTTTTAAAAAATTTTAACATTTTTGTAAAATAAAAAGAAAACAAATTAAGTATTTTCAGAAACTCTGAATCTGGTCAAGAAAAAATAGAGAAAAAGAGACCCAGGTAAATACAGTTGTAAAGTTTTATTGGCAAAACTAGTCTACTTGAATTTGGAATTGTTACCCCCAACCAACATATTCTTGAGATTAGGCTACCAGCGATTTTTTTATGTTTTTTTTTAATTACAAACAAAATTCAATTTGAGAACCTTTTGAGAAACTTTCGAAATCTTAGTTGACGGGGGTTTAAAATGGCTACTAAATACCGCAAAAGTTTAATAAGCTAAGTTTTAATGAATTTTTTTCAAGTTTTTGAAATATTTTCTCCTTTTTCTCTTAAACAAATTATATTTAAATTTTTCTTATGTATATGTTGCTGGCAACATTTTTTCTAATTATTTTGAAATTTTCAAGCTCTCGTTATCGAGTTTTATATAACTTTTTAAGGCTTAAATTACACAAAATGTTTTAAAATATTGCCGCACATTTGAGCTAAGCAAGCTGCTGTAAAAATAACGCACCAAAAAATGCCTTCACTTTTAATTATATTTTTTTATTGCTTTGAACTTTACAACTTAAAATCAAGTCTAGTATTAATTATTAAGTTTCACGAAAATGTTAATTTTTTTGTAATGTTGCTTAACAAAGTTGCTAAACAAAGTTTAGCAACAATATTCGACTAATGTGCTCTGAACCTTACAACCTAAAATCAAGACTTTTATTAATTACTAGCTGTGCCCGCCAGTTTGTAAGCGTCCTTGCAATATTTTGTTCGATTTTGCTGTGAAAGCAATCCACACCAAAAACCCTAACTTTTTTCGTTTCGCTTTAAACTATGCTTCAGTTGTTATGGTTATGTATTTACTTTATAATACAGCGCCATCGGTTAGTGGTTAGTGCTTCAATTATGGTTCATGTATTTCTCCACTTTCTCTTGGAAATAAGATATTTTGCGGAAAAAAGTATTCTATATTGGAATTAAGATACTAAGGTACCTCCTCACAAAATTTTGTTAAAATCCATCAAGTGTTTTTTACGTGACGCTAACGCAAAGGAAAAGCAGACAGACAGACAGACAGACAGACAGACAGACAGATAGACAGACAGACAGACAGACATACGGAAATGAGTTACTAATTTATTATATGTACTTATTTATAAATTTGTCGAAAATGTTGAGCAACATTGATGATTTCACTTGGATAATTTAATATTCGATAAATGTGAAGTCTTTACGCCTTTAATTATATTTTTATATTGCTTTGAACTGTAAAACCTCAATTCAAGACTATAAATAATTATTAAGTTTCACAAAAATGTAAATAATTTTTTTTTGCTACAAAGTTGATAAACAAAGTACAGCAACAGTGCTGCTATAGTTCCTGTTCAGCGAAATTTGATAAATTTTGTGGAAAATGTTGAGCAACATTGATGATTTCACTTGGATAATTTGATATTCGACAAATGTAATGTCTGCCACGCGATTTCGAAGAATTTTACGTTTTCATTATTTTTAAGTAAAAAAATAGGTGATCGCTAGCGGTTTAAATAATTCTGTATAAAGTAATAGCCATTTTTATTTGTGCAATATTTCCCTGTTTCGGAAAAATGTTGCAAGACAATTTTCATATATTTTCCGGCAATAAAGACATAACAGAGTATTACTTCTTCAATATTTTTTCCAGCGTTTTTCATACACATTTGTTTATATATAAAATTTGACAGCATTCTGCATAAAAAACTTAATAGAATACCAGACTTAACATTAAAAATACTTGGAATCAGCAAGCTTAGAACTAAGACCATATTTGGACTAAGCAACATGTTGCCGGCAACCATTTTCAATATAACATTTTCAAAAATGTTTTTTCTTTTTTAAGTAAAAATTCCACAAACATTTCAAGAATTGCTCCTAGATTGGCCCGTTTTCATTGTTACGAAATTACATCGTTGCTGATTTTTCATGTAAATTTTGATGTGTGATTGTTTCTGTTGTTCACTTTACCGCAACATTGCCAAACTGCTTTGCATCTGTTGGCAATACGATGGTGATGAATTTTTATATAAAATTTTAATATTTGAATATAATATAGAAATCCTATAACTACTATACAACAATAACAACAATAATTTTCCATAACACTACATTTCTATAAAATTTTGATGGCAAAAAAAACTCTACATGCATCATGGGTTTATTTAAATGTTTGTAAATAAAATCTATCAATATTTAAAAGAGATTAACTCTATTTTTGTGTGGGATAAAAAAAAAAGTAGAAATCAAATGATGAGAAACGTCAAAAAGGATCTAAATGCCAAAATAAAGAAAAAAAGAAAAGTTGAAAATTTTTAAAAATTTTTATAGTTGAATGTTTAGCATAGCAATGTTGCAAAAGGATGTATGTATACAAGGGCTAATTTTTATATATTTTGCGAAATAGGGCAGTGGACAACTTAACAAGTCATATGTAAAAGATATGTCATCTATTAGGGGCTTTAAAAAAAATTGTGTTTATAAACAAAGTGAATAAACAGAGTTTATAAACAAAATTTATAAACAAAGTTTATAAACAAAGTTTATAAACAGATTTTTCCTTTTGAAGAAAAAGATTGCAAAAAAATGTAAATTGGCTCCTTATTCACTAAGAGCCTTGATTTTAATAAATTCTGATTCTAATAGAATGCTGTTTGTTTTAACAACTTTAAGTGTATTTAACAAATATTTGAATTTATTTTTTAACATTTTAAGCCTTTGAATAACAATTGCAATAGAAAAAACTTTTTATCTGCTAGAAGTATAAAAAATATTAAAAATAAAATTAATAATACTTACGTTGTGAGTTGGATCTCCGTATAATATTCTCCAGGAATGTATTTTGTGGAGCAACTAAACCTCTTCTTCCGCCCGGCATTTTGTTGGTTTTACTTTTTGAACTAATTTTTACTGGATTTTTCTAACACCGTCTTAACAAAGAAATTTTTATTTTGATATTTTTTTAAATCTATTTTTTTGGGTTTTTCTTTTATTTTTCCAAATTTATTACAATAACTTTATTGTTAGAAACAGGTTGTGTCATCTTTTTAATGCTGTGTATGATGTTGCTTGACATGCGGCAAAGTTGCAGTTTAAAATTGCTTAGCAGCAACAGATGTAGCGGCAACATTATGATCAGTCTTGTTAAATTTTCAAGTCAATATATACATTTTGCTATTACGAGATTTATAAATAGGGAGAGCCAATAAAGGTTATAACAACAATAAAAATAACACTAATTTACAGCATAGTTTAAGGCGTTTGTATATAAAAAAAATTATTAAATGTTTACGATTTTCTTTTTCCAAAGAGGTTTCTTTTGTAATAATTAGGAGCTGAAAAGAGAGAGTAAAAAAAAAGAAATAATTAAAAAATCTAAAAAATTTCAAAAATTTCGGTAGCTATAACTTTTCGTTAAATAAACAAACAGATTTTGTGCTTTATATATATAAAACTGTTGTTTTTAAGACAATTATTTTAATGTTTATAGCATTTGTTAGCTAAAAACTCGAGTCGATTTGTATGTACTTTGTATATCTACTTCAAATCTGTAATTACTGCCCTTCAGTTAACGAGCTTTACTTAATTATATAATTTTGCAGTTTTTTACAGTTTGTTGCATTTTTCTTCTTTTTCTGTTTATTAAGAAAAAAAAAATGATTTTAAATTTTTTTTGGCAGTTTTATTTTTATTCTGACTTTTCCTGCTTTGTTTTCAATGAGTTTACATTTAACCGTTAAAAAAATGACCATTAAAAGTTTTTATTTAAACTTAAGTGTTTCATTTTTTATAAATTTTTCTCTTCGAAATTTTTTCGCCTTTCTTTACAATGGCAGAAACCATAATTAAAGTGTTCTCTTTGTATTAAATCAAATAAAATTAAACAAAAGTTGCACAGTAGTTTAATTGCGTTGCGGTTAAAGAGAGGAATGGAAATACATTTTCAACCAATCAGCAGAAATCTAAACAGTAAAAAAAACGTACTTAACTGATGGCGGATAAGTAATAAAAAATTTGTTTGTATCCAGTGGCGTATGAGTGTTAAGCATAATGTATTAAATATAATTTAATATTAAGCATACGCCACCATTAAACAACTGAATATGACTAACGAATAACTAACTGTTTAAATGCGGAATATAGTTTCTTTGTTTTTTTAACACACATTTTATTTGCATTTGGTGATATTTCATTTCGCCTTAATTAAACTGCCTACAAAAGCCCCTAAAGTACACACGCTCACTCAATCACACAGCAGTTTCATACTCAGTCATCACTGGCAAAAGGTTAATGATGTTTTGTAGCAAGTTTTTTTGTTTTAAGAAAAAAATGCTTAAAAGTTGAAATAGAACGCATTCACATTATAAAAAAAACTATTCATTTGTTTTTTTTCTTTTGCTTTTAGTGCGAGTGCAAGTGTCGAAAGAATGGGTAGTTGGGAGGGGTGAGGTAAAACTCTTGTCAAGTTAACATGTTTAATTGTGAGTAAAAGTCAAAGACAAAAAGAAAATAAAAATGAGAAAGGAAAAACTAGCTACAAAGGAAAAATAAAACAAAAAATGCGACATGTGGAAAAAAGTGTCAGTTAAAAAAAAATGAGAAGTCACGCTTATTATTTGTTTGGTGGTACAGCGGTTAAAGTGAAAAATTCATTAAAACGGGCATAAGATTTTCTATACTTTTTATCAATAAAAAAGCATTATTTTTTAATAAAAAAAATATATTTCTTAATTACATATCGCACACTAAATAGCAAACAGTCACAGCTTAAATTTTACAAATGTTCAGGAAAGTCAAGAATTGTTTTTAAAAAAAACGCTGCACGGATGTAGCGTAGACTCGAAAACTTTTCATTATCAGCACAACAGATTCCAGTATTCCTGGAAAAGATCCCCCCGGAGTCAGTAATTGTCATAGTCGACACATTCTAACACTTTGATACATTACTTTCGGGGTATATGGGGGCACCAAGCCTCTAACATTGCTTCAACATGAATCTGAAAGAACAGGTCTATGTATATAAGTTCTCTCGAGACGCGACCAGTGTCTAAACGACTGGCATTATGATTGCCGGTAACCCCACAGATAGCCGCCCATCTCTATGACCGGTTACTTTGATGAGGTCCCTTCGAGTTACACATGGTGGCTGTGATTTAAACCAAGGTTTGCAGGGATGGTGCACTTTTGGTCAAGTCAGTTGTCGGTGAGGGCACCAATAGAGTGTCAGGAATTTGGTAGTCTCCATAACCACTTAACAAGGGGTTAGAATAAGGGTCCAAACTTTCCATGTTCTCTGAATTAGTGTACCAATTTCAATCAGTTGTAATATAAGGACTGATTTAGGGCCAGGTACTGAAATTAATCTTGATCCCATCATTCCTGGAAAAGAGTGCCAAGCTCAAGATCTGGGTCTCCTCTTCCTGCATAAACTGCTGGCGCGGTTAGGAGGTCATTTAAACGATTTTAAGACTACAGTGACCTTGTTATGACTACAAAAAGACTGCAAGTCGGCTGAGAATCCCTCTAATCGGATTAAAAGTGGCTGGGCTGATAGGACATTGGTCTGTGCTAGGAGGTTAAATTTGTGAAATAATAACTTTTCTAAAAGTTGTCAGGATGACGAACAAGGGAGAAGGAGGAAGACACGCTGAATCACCTCCTCTGCCATTGTACTAACCTCTTTACCGACTGCACCTCTCATATTGGCAGTCTAGGGCTGCCAGACCTTGCTGATCTATCGAGCTGTGACATATTATTAGGATAAATTTATTTACCGTTGATTCAAGATGGTTTACTACTGGACCAAGTGTGCATTTGCAGGTATCCTGACGTTAAGTGGGTATCGAACGACCTACTCCTGAATGCCATCACCCTAACCAAGTCAAGGCTTGATAAATACTATAGGGACCCTCAACACAATCAATTGAAATTGCTAAAAATTAGTTATATGATTTGAAGTCCTGCCAGCACAAATGAGGTTAAATGTTCTGATCGCTTAAAAGAGATCGTCACGCCAGCCAAAGTCAATAAGAAAAATCCATGGAATAGTAGTGGTCGATCGAAAGAATGAAAGTGCGACAGTTGGCTGAAGCTATAGGCATCTAAACTATATCATATTTGGATATGAAAATATTATCCGCGTGAAGGGCTGCACACGTGTTAAGTTATTATAGCAAAATGTATTGAGTTACGAACTGATACCCCCTTCGTCATACTCACCATCTTTAGACCCTTGCGACTATTTCGTGTTTCCAAGACTAAAGAAATGACTCGATTATGATGATTGAAACAAATGCCTGACAGACTATAAGAAATCTTATTATTTGAGGGGAATAAAATAAACACAAAAAAAATATTTTCACCAATTAAAGATTTTCATTGGTTTCAGATTAAAATTTAATCAAATAATTAATTGATTCAATTATTTTTTTAACTAGGTTTTGTTTGTTTTGTCTTAAGCAAATATAAATTTGAATCAATTAAAATTTAATTGAACTTTATTTTGAAAGTAATTAAAAAATTTAATTGGTGCAAAGATTTTTTTCTGCGAACAAATGAGATGTTGAACGAAATCACTTAAGTTTAAAGGAGACTAACGTGAGAAAAAATTCTTTAATTTAAGAAGTTGCGGCATTATCAATTCGCCCTCGTATTTTGCCATTATAAAGACTTGCCGCAAGTGTTTCTTATAGGGTTTTGCAGACAGCCAGAAGCAAACTGTAATTTAGTGTTTATTTGTTTTGATGATGGTGACATTAAAAATTAGCTGATAAATGTTTTCCAAAGAATTTATGTTTCTACAATTTTACAACCCTTTTAGCACAACTTAAACTACATTTATAGCTTCTTCATGCAAAACATGATGCCAGTATAAGGGGAGCATGTTCATGCATGCTCTAATATGCATTTATGTAAATTTTGTTTTGAGTTCTTTGCTTTCTCTTTCTTGAAGAAAAAAATTTTTTTTTTTTAAAAAGTATATATGAAAGTGTGTGAGTGCGAGTGCGAGTGTAAATATGAGTGTGTATGTGTAAGAGAGCTAGTGTATGATGTATCTATCTGCAACTGACGTCATTATAATCATATGTTAAAGCATTTATGAAATACAAAAATATATTTGTATATAAAGATGCAAATAATAACTTAAAAATACTTGAAGCAAACACGTGATATGTTGTTATATTTGATGTTTGTTTTTTTAATATTTTGTTTCAAGAAAAACAAAACAAAACAAAAAAAAAAACTACTTGTACTTCATATTCAAGTTTCCAACTTGTTGTTGTACGTTTGTGCTGTGCTCTAAAACATTTGCAAGTATAAATTTTGTGTTGACAAGGATAAATATAAATGGAGAATATGAGAAAAATTAAAACTATAAAAAAAATTATGTCATTTGCAGTTTAATGTTTCTTAAAGAAATGGCTGAAAACACTAAAACCAAAAAGTAAAAAGTTTTTTAAATTAGAAGAGTTTTTAAATTTTAATAGAATGTATCACCCTAAAACTCAACTATAACTTTCCATTAGATTCATTAAGTTTTGAATTTCTAATAACTAGTGTTCTGACATTTTTCTATTTGACTTTAAGATCTAAATTAAAAAAAATTATTTTATGTAGAAAAAAGTGTTTTTTATTTTCAGCTTTATTGCAAGTTCAAATTAATGGCACTAACACATCTTAAATTTACAAATTAATAGTTAAAAAAATCCAGCCAATGCTGGTCAAAATTATTATTTTCATATTTTTCGAAATGAGGAAAGACTCCCTCCCCCCTTCTAAGACGACTGTAATGCTGCACATTGGGGTATTTTGCCAATCTAGCTGGACAAGTTTAAGTTAATATTGGCTCTGTAAAATTTACTTAGTGCCTCTAGATTAATGAAACGTGGCAGAAAAATCTCTTATGGTCATCGGCTCTTAAAGCTATAAAATAAGACAAATCGCAGAAAAAAGTCCCCTTAGAAGAACTAATCCTACCTGTGAAATATTAAATTTTTTTTAAGTTTTCCCATACTTTTGTTTAGCAAATGCAACTCTTATTGTCAGCAAATGTTGGAAAACTTAAACTTGGACCCTCATTTTTAAAGAAAATTTGTTATCGATAAATTTAATTTGGCAGCATGAAGTTTTAAATAAAGATTTTTTAGATAAACTTACTATCGTTATTTTTTGAATAACTTTAACCATTAATAAATTTCTAAGAAAATTTTTATCGATAACTATCGATAACTTTTCTTAAAAATTTTATTATTAACTATAAAATTCTTTTAACTAAAATTTAATTTTAGGAACTGATAGAAAATTTGTTATCGATAACAAATAAAAAAAATATTTTAATAAGCCTAGAAATTGTTCTTTGAAAGATATTAAAAAATTGATTTTTAAAGAAAATACGTTTTTGAGAAATCTCGGTTGCTAACATGAGCTAGCAAAGGTTGGATAACTGACAGCTTACATCACAACAACTTTTAAGACCAAAAAAACATATAGTTGCAGCATATTTAAATAATTTCTCTAATCTACCTATCCCTGTTGGAAAACACTGCACTTCACTTTTACGATTCACTGTAGCAGATGGCTACCAACGAGTTATTTTCTTGTAATCCTTCTTTTTCCAAAAAAAATTTGCATACAAACAACAAATGGTGCCAAATAACACATCTCGTATTTGTTCACATGACATTAAAACTTATCATGGCAACAATAATGGACTGTATAAACAAACGATAAAACACTCGCTCACTCACACACACACACACACACATGTTCATTTCAAATCAAGGTGCAATGTAGTAGCTCAGAGAAAAACAAGACTGCCGTATGTTTTGCTGATGAAAAGATATTTAGACAATTTGCAAAATTAAGCGAATAAGAATTATTCATGTAAAAATTGTGCAAAAATTTATTGAAGAGATGTACCCGCTAGGGGTGACCTCCCTACTATGGTTTGGTTTATGGATGTCGTCAGGTGGGAGGCAGGTATAGAGAAGAAGTGAAAACTTTTAGAAGTGTGACTTATAGGTCCATGTGCTACCAGCTGGCAGAACTGTCTCCATGGTATTGCCACCTAAATACATCGGTGGTAGGAGAATAAATTCTCGAAGGAACAGCAAATGCCTAAGTATGAATGACTGAAAAAACTTGATCGCTTTTCTTCGGACTTCAGATAACAGTCGACCGCCTGTTTTATTACAGACTTACTTGCTCTCAAGTAACTCCAAAAGAATTAATTGATCTGGATATTTATACAATGGAAGTTTGGGTCTTGCAATGATGGAAATCAATTAAACAGAAAATCAGGTTTATGAAGCTCTAAAGTGGAAAGCGAAAAAGGCACCAAATAGCCTCGATGGACTAGCAGGTAGTATGCTAGTCCGCGGTCCGGGGTTATGGGTTCGATTCTTACCAACGACTCTGGTCACGGACTCTCAAGTACTAACTGGCCAAGCCAAAAAACGGCTTAAGACGATACTTGCTGGCTGTGCTGGGGAAAAAAGGCTTTGGACCACGACGGGCAGACACATATTATTATATGCAGATGCTGTGGAGACCTGGCCTTAAACAAATGTTAACAACTGTCATAGACTTTGTGATGTGGAAGAATGTCGACATACATTAGTCGCTAGTCTGAGATCACTACAGTCAGCAGAAAGCACAAGACTCAATGAAAGTAAGGTATTCGTAAATTTCCAGTCGGATGCCAGAAATCATTGAGGAACGAAACGGTCTGCTTCGGTATCCCTCCTACAAAATAAGGAAACACAGTGACCTAAAATGTCACCGTACCAAGATAATAATTAAGAAGAAGTTTGATTAGTTTGAACAATAATAAGGGGGAGCAACAGAATACTGTTACCAAAAGAGAGGGTATGAGCTGGAATTTCATTGCCGTGTTGAGGAAATACCTCATAGTGATGGGGAAATTCCACGCTTGATCTCATCGCCTGCAAGAGATGTATGTTGATTGTAAAATTCGAACACTGCCTGCCATACTGGGAGCAGAATAACTTTCAATCGACAGTAAGAAAACATTAAAAAGGAAAATAACCATTAAGGAGTTCTTTGGACTCTGTGATGAATAAGGGAGTCGACAACTACCTGTCGAAGTCTTAAACCACTGGAGGAACGAGTGTGTGTCGATATAAAGATGATCTAGTAATTGATTATGACCCTAAAATTAAACAAAACTAGTTGCCATTAAAGGTTTTCGCGAAGTTAAAACATTGTTGACGAGTTTCCCCTTAACAAAGCTTGAAAAATAATTAATGCGTAAAGCTTTTATACGACCAGTTATTTATATTTGCACATCTATACAAACTCGCACATTCATTTTTTCTTTCACTCTTTCATTTAAATTACTTCAATCTCTTTCTCACTTCTTTGCTTTGATTGCCTGCCTGGCCATTACAAATACTCAACAACAATGTTATCATCATCATCATCTTCAGCTTCATTGTTTATAATGACATTTTACATGTGTAACAACACAAGTCACACAAAAGCCAATATCATAAACAACAAATACATATTTACATACTCAGATACACAGATACTTCTTGCAACTACTGCTCCAGTTTTTATTAAATTTTCTCCCTTCCTCTCCCTAAAAAATGCGTATTCATTGTTTACATATGTGGGCGAGTAAGTATTCCACTCATTCGACTGAACTCGTAACATTATTCGTTTATTGACTTTAATTGCACGAGTTTAATGGACATGCAATAACAACGACTGCAATAACAAGAATTTTTAATGCCGGTCAAATAAGGAAAACTGAGGGGTTGAGGGTCTCCATATCTCTCCCTCTCTCTCTCTCTCTCTCTCACGCTGTGTGAAAGTGAATTGACATGCATGTTATAAAAACAACAATAAAATCTTTGAAGGCGTCATACTGGCCACTGTAAAACACGAAGGAATTCAACAAATAGTCAGGAATAGCACAGGCCTTATATTAAATTATTTTCGTGAAGCTTTTAAGGGAAAGAAAGAAAGAAATTTAAAAGATCTTTAAGGACAATTTTTGTTTATTGAAACAAAAATTACTTCCATAGTCTGGTCTAGGAAAATAAGAGGAATAAGGAATTAATATTTATGAAGAGTTTTCCTTCATTAAAGGACTACAACTCGTTAAAGGACTACAAAAGAAGAAAAAACTTTACAAATCTCGTTATCTTCAAAAAAAAACCTTAATCACTTCGCTTCAATTTGATAGCTGTGATTTCCACCTGCCAAAATATTTAAAACAACCTACAGTTTTAGAGAAGTTTTCACATCGAACTCTTTCGAATTAATATCCAGTGATGAAGCAAATTTTCACCTCAGTGGATTCGTCTATAAGCAGAATTGCCACATTTGGGCGAATGATAATCCAAGAGTGATTGTCGAAAAAACAATGCACCCACAACGAGCGACTGTTTGGTGCGGTTTATGGGCTGGCGGCATCATCGGTCGGTTTTTTTTCCAAAATAAGGCCGGTCAGGCAGTTACTGTGAATGGTGTTCGCTATCGTGTGAGGATAACGAACTTTTTATGGCCCGAATTGGAAGATATGGATGTGGACGATATGTGGTTTCAACAGGACGATGCCACTTGCCACGCAGCTAACGAAACAATTGCTCTTTTTTTGCGTGAAAAATTCAATGGCCGTGTTATCTCACGTGAAGGCGATGTCAATTGGCTGCCAAGATCATGTGATTTGATACCGTTGGACTTCTTAATTTGGGGTTATGTGAAAGAAAAGGTGTACGTCGATAAGCCAGCAACAATTCAAGAGCTAAAGGATGAGATAATTCGGCACATGAACGGCATAGAACCTCAATTATGCGTCAGCGTCATCAAAAATTTGGAGCATCAGATGGAGGTGTGCCGCCGAGGTCGCGGCGGCCATTTGGCCGATATTTTTTTTCATTCATAATTGAACCATACCAATATTATCAAAATAAAAAGAAATGACAATAATTTCTTAAATAATTTGTGTTTAATTCAAAATCAATATCGGCCCTTAAAATTTAACCACCCTTTACAAAGGCCAATGTTGTCTTAGTCAATCCTTATAACAAAGGCAATTCTGCATTGCGCATAATTTGTCATTTATACTTGACTCTGCCAAAAAACAAAACGAATCTGCCACAATCTTTTTGATCTTCTCCACATTCGGACAGTTTAGAAGTTCTTTCTTCAACCAATAAATTGGAGGAGGAGTAGAAGAAACAAGGAACTTAACGTACGTCATAGTAAAGTAATCTTGCCATAGAAAGGTACAGCTTCTAGAGTGAAAGCAATAGCATCTTCTTCAACATGTCCTTCAAATTCCAGACAACGTAAACGAAATAGGCAGCTGTTTATTCTTCAGAAATCAATCTTTGTTTTAAACGTTAAAAGTTTGGAAACACGATTGAACTGAAACGTTGTAGTCTTAACATGAAAGCCGTAGTCGATTTCCGCAATCTGTTGTTGATGTGATGTTGAGAAGATCCTTCCTTAATGAATTGCCATCCAAAGCATTAAGGACACCTAATTTCCTAGGATTGTCAAGGTTCTAAAACTGGAAGACCAGTAGTCTATTACACTGGTACCAAGAACCAGCGAAAACCAGCGGGGTCTGGTCGATTTCAGCTAAGGCGAGTAAGTAACGAGATAGTAGTGTTTTAAACCCAAATCATGAAATAATCGTTAAGCTGCTGACGTTCTGTTTTTTTCCAACAGAAGATGTTATTTTATTTTAGTGTAGGGGGAATATCGAAGCGGACTACTTTCTTAATGGGTCCCTTTTCGACCCCCTTCCGCCCTCTATGATTATAGGCAACCGAAATGTTATTTACGGTAACCTTACTTTCCTAGAATCACTTGCTACAACCAGCTTTAAATCTTGACTTCAGTGATTTCAGACTGTCGACTGGTAATTGACGACCTTCTTTCTCTCATCTCGCAGTCTCTAGTAATTGCTAGCATTTTTCCAAGGTTGAGGTTCCCCATGTCATTCACATTTAACAATTTTCTGCCCGCGTGGTCCTTAGTCTTGTGCTAGCTGGAGGCTGATATTCACACACAATGTGCGCTGCCGTCTCAGCATGTTCCGGCCACAATCTGCAAGTATCATCTTCTTCGATTTTTATCTTGACTAAATCACACTTGAAGTTTCCATGGCCTGTCAGCAATTATCCAGCTTAAGGTACCTTACTGAGCACCATTCGAGCCTGCCTACACGTAGTGGTCTCCCTCCACCTTTTCAGGTTTAATGAGTTCACCCATTGAAGGACCTTACCTTACATTGTGCCATTACCCAGCTCTATTTTGGGTTCTGGTCCACAGAAATTCATAGCACCAACACCAATGTCAACTAATTAACCGAAGCACATCCAGCACCAGTTTGCGTTTTATAACCGGCTGGTTGTTAAGTGTAATGAGAACCTATCTTCCCTACACCCGACATTCCAGCAGGTGATCAGACAGAAACGGAGACGTACAGAAGATATTAACAACGCTGTGGAATAAGGATGGAAAGTTGAGTAAATCGCATACGTTCTTATTAAACGATTTTGAAAGGTTTGGGGGGTTACTGCGTATTTCGATTCAAAAGAAAAATCATTCGAATTTGTATATCTTTTACATTGTATTTCGAACAATTTTTATTTCGGTTCGAAATACGCAGTAACCCCCCTGATTTCTGTGTGGGAATACTCCGAAACTTTCTTTCAAAATGTAATTTCTTGTAGCTTCCAATTAATTTCATTGTAGATTTGGTTCATGATTTAAATAAAGAAGTACTGGTACTATCTCCTCGAACTCATTAAAGTCTGTGCTTTTCTTATGTTAAATTACTTTCTATTAAATTTACAATTTATAGTGATACAAAAACTATAATTTAAGCCTTTACTACAATGACTTCCCTTTGCTAATTTTAATACTGTCAAACCCCTTTCAGTTTTGTCAATCATCCATAATAACAAAAACCAGATAAATGTATTTTTCTGCAATGATATGTTTAGAAGTAAAGTCAGAAGCCCACTAACACTGTAACAAAACAAAGTAAAAAAAATAATGTTTTGTTAAACCGGATATAAAGCTTGTATATCCTGTTAAAAAAAAACTCCTGGTTTATCCTTTAATATAAAGGAAACTGTATAAAAGTTACAAACACTAAATGTGTCAATCAGAGCAAATAAAAAAGAGTTTAGGAGATGAATTATTAAAATATAATTGTTTAAGAGAAGGCAAAAAAATGTTCTCAGTAGGATGAGGTACTCCGTTTTCACGCGACGTTTGGTAGTAGTAGTTCAGGAAATCCTCGAGGAAATTCGTAATAAATACTAAACATTCCCATTCACAAAACATAAATAACTCTTGGAAGAAAAGTATGGCCAACCTTTAACTCGAAAACGCACGCTGTAATCACGGCAAGGTACAACGCCCACTGTTCCCATCCAATCTGATTTTTTGCTAGACTACGCGTAATAACACTATAATAATATTTTACTTTGTGTGGGAGATACCACACCCACTATTCTAATCTAGTCTCTAATTTGCTAGATCATGCGCATTAGTATGAGGTTACTTGTGCAACGTTTCAAGACTCTACCTAGCTACACGATAATAATTTTTCACTTTGTTTGGGAGGTACCACGTCCACTATTCCAATCCTGTCTGTACTATGCACATTAGTCTGAGGGTCAATTGTGCAAAGATTCAAGATTCTACCAATTGGAGTTCTTTAAACGATAATGTTGTTCACTTTGTTTGGGGTGGGGGGGGGTAGCACGCTCACCATCTCAATCCACTCTCACTCCACTTTGTTAGACTTGCACATTAGTATGATAGTTACTTGTGCAAAGTTTCGAAACTCTACGTATTTCAGATCTTCAGGTAGGCGATAATGATTGTTCACTTTGTATGAGAGATTCCACGCCCGCTATTACAATACAGCCTGTGTTTCTCTAAACTATGTATATTAATAAGGGGATTAGTGGTTCTCTAAATTCTTAAAAAGTGGGCGTGGTCAATTTCTCTTTCCGTAAAAACCTAAGTTGGGTCTCCTTAAGTATCTCCTGGCAGGGGACTTTGTACATCTTTGTACATCTGTGCTGCTAAGTGAGAGCATTTGAAGTCGTTGCTTTCTGGGCACAATTGATTCTTCTTTTCTGTGCTGAGTCCTCGCTATCATACATTTTCTTTCAAACTTAATTCTGAAAAAAATAACAGGTAAATCCGTTTAAACTGAAATGTTTACCAAATGTCACATTTTACACATTAACCCTAATAGAGCACATAGAGAGTTACAAAAAAAAGAATTCTTTAAAGCTTTTCTTATAAAAAGGTACGAGGGCTGTGCCAAAATCACCCAACCTACCAACTACGATACAAAAAATTTGGAGGAAAATTTATTTTTATTTTTCAACCTCATTCCGTTTCCATAACAGAAGACACTTCTTCAATTGACATTTAGCAGCAATTGTTGCAATAATTTTTAATGGAATAAGAACTGTTAGGTTTCTCACAATGTTGAAAAATTGTTAGTTTCACTCTCCAATGTTAAATAAAACGGAAAACAAATATTGTAATTATGAAAATTGAAAACTATAATGAAACCACAAATCAACAATACAATCAAGATACCAACAAAGACACAATTAAGCAAACAATTTGGACTAATGAACGGACTAGCTACTGGTCAAACAATTTGTTTTTTTTTGTGATTTTAAATGAAAAATAAACAAAAAGAAAACTTGCCAAAAGAAAAAAAAAATACTATAAGATACAGACAAAAGTAAGGAAACACAAACACAGGCATATGCATAAACATATGCACACATACAGTAATAATTTCTTTTACAGATCCTAGAGAAGACATCATACACTTGCTTAAAAGCAATAACACTTAAGTATACCAACATGTTTATGAATTTGTGTTATTGAAAAATCTAGATAATTTTCTTAACAACAAACAAATCGTTTAAAGAAAACCAAAGTCTACTAAATTTGTCCTTAATTTGGGGACATCGTAACTAATACAAGCAAGGACTTTCTAAAGGTCATCAGATAGTGGTCTTTAAAGCATTTCTTAGCCAAATATGCATACACATATTGACAAATTATCGTAATGTTTCTTGAGAATTCTAAGACATTTCAATTTACTACCTTTTACTTACTTTTTTGAAAACTAAATACTAAATTTCATTTTAACTATTTCTTTTAATCAACGTCAAACGCTACTTAAATAAATGATTTAAAACTTTTTTTTTTTTTAATTATACTATAACAAACTACATTTTTTAAAAGGTAGCAACTAAATACTACTATTTGAAGTGTTTCTTAATAATAAAAAAATAAATTTCTAAAGAAATGTTCTATTAAGTTACCAAAACAATACTTAGTACCCAATGTTGATTAATTCTGCAACATTTTTAAAATACTACTTTAAAAACTACTCCTTGAAAAAAAGGTATTTAATGTCAATTTGAATAAAATACAAAATTTTTAATATTCAGTAACTTAATAAAATATTACTACTTTTGAAAAAAAAAATACTTTTATAAATAAAGTATTTATTCTACTCTTTTATACTTCTTATTACACTACTCTTTTTAAAAATATACTACTCTTTAAAAACAAGTATTGAATATCAATTTTATAAATTGATAAATTTCCAATTTTCAGTAACTTTATAAAATTATACTACTTTTTAAAAAATACTACCTTTTTCAAAAAGTAAAAAATACTAAATTTTTTTAAGAAGTAGTCATATCAACTACTCTTTTATATTTTTTATTAAACCACTCTTATTAAAAAAAATACTATTCTTTAAAAAAAAGGTATTGAATATCAATTCAAATAAAATACAACATACTACTACTTTTTTAAAAATAGGAATTTTTTTTAAAAAGTAGTTATATTACTCTTTTATATTTTTTATTACACTTCTCTTTTCAAAAACTATATAGAATATCAATTTGAATAAAATAATAAATTTCTAATTTTTAAAAATATATATGCTACCTTTTTTTTAAAGTAAAATATACTAAATTTTCTTAAAAAGTAATTATACTACTCTTTTATATTTTGTATTAAACTTCTCTTTTAAAAAAATATACTACTCTTTGAAAAAAAGGTATTGAATATTAATTCGAATAAAATACTAAATTTCAAACACAACTCTTTTTAAAAAATATAATACTTTTTTTAAAGGGATATTGAATGTTAATTTGAAAAAAATATTCTATTTCAAATTTACAATAATTTTATAGAATTCCGCTGCTTTTTTAAAAAATACTACCTTTTTTACACTAGTCTTTTTCAAAAATATACTACTCTTTGGAAAAAGAGATATTGAAGATAAATTTGATTAAAATACTAACTTTCTTATTTTCACAAACTTTTTAAAATTTTACTACTTTAAAAAAAACTAAAAAGTAGTTATTCTACTCTTTTATATTTTTTTATTTTACTGCCCTTTTTAAAAGTTATTTCAGTAATTAAGAAAAAATACAAACTTTCTAATTTTCAATAAATTTATATAATTCCACTATTTTTTTCAAAAAATACAAATTTTTTAAAAAGTAGTAGTAGTAAAAAGTAGTAGTTTAATTTTTTCTTTTAAGTATAACCTGAATCTTTATTAACAAATTTTTTTTAATTTGCAATACACGTTGCACGGTGACCCAGATTTCTTAATTTACTAGCTTTTCAAACTAAAACTAAACCAAGTTTTATAAATAAAATCTCATCTAAATAAAAATAATAACTTAACTTATTAATTCTCCTACATTTTGAAAATATACTACTTTTTTATATTTATTATACTACTTCTTTAATATTTTTTATAACCATAAAAAAGTTGTATTTTTTAAGAAATAATACCTTTTTAAAAAATAGTCATAAATACTGATATTTAAAAGGTTTTTTATGCATAGGCCCCAACTTTTAATAATAATTTGTTCGGTAAATTGGAAAAAAATTTATATGGCAACAGAGATTTTTTATCTACTACCTTTTCTGAAATAATCTAAACTAACTTTTCTAAATAAAAGTTCATTTAAATAAGAAAAAAAAAAAATAACCTAGTTAATTCTACTACTTTTTGAAATATACTGACATTTTGAAAATAGTATTTAATGTAATTTTAAATAGATATTATAGTAATTAAGAAAAAACACATAATGTTCAAAATATCAGTAACTATACAAAATATGACCCTTTTTTCTAATTTTTTTAAAATAGTACTTTTTCAAAATTTTGCAATTTTTAAGTTTTTGTTACCAAAACACTATATTTTAGTTGTGCCTGCCTCACTTCAAATAATACAGTGTTAAAAAAGATATACGACCTTCTATGTTTCTAAAATATCACTATTTTAATACTATCTTATCAAATTATTACCTTTTTCCAAATACTACCTTTTTCTATCCCTGTTAAAATTTTTTTCATCTTCAACTTCATTTTCCATTTTTGTTTTATTTTTCTTTTTTGATTCATAAAAATACTAAAATTAATATTATTTTTGTACTGTCTTATTCAAATACTACTATTTCTATTCCTTTTTAAATTGGTTTATTATTCAAAATTTTCTATTTTTCATTTTTGTAGCTATTACCTTTTTACAATTCCATATCAAAATAGGTAGCATTTAAAAAATACTAAAATAGGTAGTATTTTAAAAAATACTACTTTTTAAAAAATAATACTTTTTTAAAAGTACTACTTTTTAAAAAATACTACTTTTTTCTAATTCTTTTTAAAATACTTTTTAAGCTAAAATTAGCTATTTTAAAACTTTTTTTACCAAAATACTAAAATTATTATATTTTAGTACTACTACATTATAAAAATCCTACTTTTTAAAAATACAACTTTCCTGGATTATTAATAATACTTTTTTTGGCATCGATTAACTGTTTTTGGGTTGTTATAATTAAAATACTAAAAACATAAAACTTTTTATTAAAGAAAATACTACTTTTACAATTTATTTTTAAAATATGTTTTTACCTATTGACTGCTTTTTAAAATATTTGTTGTATATTTTAGCACTGTTTGACTTAAATACTCATTTACCTTACAAAATTTGTTTAATTCTATTTGCTTGTTTTCATGACCTTATAACTAAAATTTTAAATAATTATAATATTTTAGTCTAAAATTTATTATTTATGTGTCTTTATAATCAAATTCCTCAAAGTTATAAAATTTTACTACCATTTAATAAAAATAGAACTTTTTCAGCAAATACATTTTACTTCAGTTTCATATTGCAAGCCTTTTCTAACATTAAACATTGTCTACTTTTGAAGTATTTTTACCAAAACACTTTAAGTTGTTTAGACCTGTTTAATAAAAATACTACTTTTTAACATATATCTACTACTTTTTTTAATGTAATTATTATTTGTTTTTTCCTAGTAATTAATAAATGCCAAATAAATTAATAAAGTTATTGCATGATTAATGCAGCCAAATTTTAAACATTTTAGTACCGTTTCACAAAAATGCTACTTTTCGCAAAGCAATACTACTTTTTAAATATTTTTTTTTTCAGATAGCTATTTCAACAGAAGTGACTATACTATGCAGTTTTTATAAAAATAGCAAAAATTATTAAAATACTACTTTTTTTAAATACTACTATTTATATATATAGGCTTATTTTAACTACTTTTTATTTTGTTTGATTTTAAGCATGGTTTACGGATATATTTGTTCGTTTTGGTCAATATAAAATATTTTTTAACTTTTAGTTTTTATTTTGTTTTTTTTTTTTTACTTCCATCAGTCTTAATGGTTTGTTTGGCTTTTAAAAAGTTTGTTTTATTTTATGTGTTTTATTTTCCTTAGGTTTGCACTTTTGGATATTTGTTATTCTTGTTATTACTATCATATTTATGTACTTTTCATTTTCTACATACCATCCATTCAACGTCATCGTCACGAACATCAACCAACATGAACGTCCTTATCGTGTTTTCTGGTACTTTTTGCCACTTCAAAAAGTATGAGACATTAAATGTAGGAACACATACATACATATATTTATGTATTTTTCTATAGAAATACATACATATTTATTGTTGTAGTAACTGTATGACTGTTGTTGTTAGTTTGTTTGCGTTTGTATAAGTTTACTTTTAATTAAAAAAATCAATAAATAACGACCTTTACTTAAATAGAAAATGGTTTTTATGTTTTGCTAGTGTTGTTGTTTTTTTATTTATATACTAAACACTTTGGTCGCTTGGTTATTTTTATTATTTCCTTTTTACAGTTTTATGTTCTTAACTTGTTCTGTTACTTGCATTTAGTTTTTAACCTTAAATAAAAAATGTGCTTTATATAAACGGATTAGGGCTAACAAAGATAATTGGTACGTTTCCCAACAAAATATTTTAAAATTCTTGGGAAAATGTTAATATTCCCATTTAACATAAAATCTGTTACGAAGAAAATAGTAAAATAGTAATATTTTATTTTATTTTATAAAGTGGACTTTAGCAATACTTTAATTTTTAATATACAAATTATTTAAAAAAGTAGTATTTGTCAAAGTTATTACTTTTTGTAAAAAGTATTAAAAAATAGTACTTTTTTTAGTAATAAAAAATATTACTTTTTTAAAAAAGTAGTACTTTTTTTTAAAGTACTATTTTGTGAAAAGTATTTTTTAGACGTGGTATTTTTTAAACTAGTATTTTTATAAGTATACAGTGTCTCTAGAAAAAGTAGTACTTTATAGAAAAAAAAGTATTCAAAGAAAAATATAAATTTATATTTTATGTTTTAATTTTATAAAGTAATATATTTTAAAAAGAAAATTTTTGGTTTTAAAACTAAGTATTTTTTATAACAATATTTTTTTTAAAGAAGTTTTTTTAATATAATAATGTGTTTTCTGTTCTAATGGTAAATAAAAAATAGCACTTTCTCAAAACTGTTATATTTTAATAGTAGCAAGACACAGAACACAGATTAAAAAAGTTAATTTTTGAAAGGTGTTATTTTTTTGAAAGGTACTAAATCTTGAAAATTAGTTTGAAAAAATGTACTTTACAAACAATTAGTACTTAAAAGAAATATTTTTGAAAAGTACTGTTTTTTAAAAATAATTTTTTTATAAAATAATATACACTTTTACTTTTACTATTACTAGTTTTATTTATTAATAGGAGCAAATTTTGAAAAAAGGTATTTTTGTCAAAGTTGTTTATGGTTAATGAAGATTTTTTTGAACCGAACTATTTCCTTTTTTATTTAGTATTAAAAAAATGTAAGTATATTTTTTGTTTAACAGTAGTATATGTAGAAGTAGTGTATATTTTTCTTAAATAGTAGTATATTAAAACGAAGTATTTTTAATAAATAAAATTGTATTTTTTTAAGTAGGATTTTGAAAATTAGTATTAAATAGTAGTTTGCTGAAAAATATTACTATTTTTTAAAGTGGTATATTTTAAAATTACCTTTTCTTTTTTATATAAAAGGATAATTTTTTAAAAAAAATTTTATTTTCAAAAAAGTAGTATTTTTTTTTTCAAAGAGAAAAACTGAAAAAAATTAAGTATATGCTGAAAAATAGAAGTATTTTCTTAAAAGTGGTATACTTTAATAATACCATTTCAGTTTTATATAAAAGGTTATTTAAAAAAAAAATTTATTTTTAAAAAAGTCATATTTTTTAAGTATTATTTTTTAAACTTTATTTTATTTAAATAGTAGCATATTAAGAACTAGTATTTTTTAAACATATAGGTTTTTTTGTATAGTATTGGTTTAAAGTGGCGTTTTTAAGTAGTATTTTAAAAATTAGTATTAAAAAATTAGTATGCTGAAAATAGTATTCTTAAAAATGCCATTTCTGTTTTATATAAAAGGTTATTTAAAAAAAAATTTTTTTCAAAGAGAAAAAATGTAAAGAAAGTAGTATTTTTTAAAAATATAATTTTTTTGTATAGTATTTTTTGAAGTGGCATTTTTAAGTAGGATTTTAAAAACTAGTATGAAAAAAATAGTAGATTTTTTTTTTGAAAGTCGTTAATATTAAGTTACCATTGCTGTTCTATTTAAAAGGTTAAATTTAACACAAAAAATATTTTTAAAAAAAATAGTATTTTTTAAAGAAATAATTTATAAATCATCCTTTTTTAAAGAAATAATTTATAAAGCATACTTTTTATTAAATTGAATACAACTGTAATTTTTGAATACAATTGTGTTTAAATGTTTTTTTTTAATTTAGTTTTTTAAATATTATCAGTCAAGATCAAAAAATATTTTTTTTTAAATTCTCTTGACAAGTATTTTCAATTGTGAATAAGAAATTCATTTCCTAACGAAGTTTCTAACAAAATGGAGTATTAAAAATTAAGTATCTTTAAAAAGGTTGTATTTAAAAAAGAATTAGTATTTTTTAAAAAAGTAGTATTTTTAAAAAAGTAGTATTTAAAAAAAGTAGCATTTTTGGAAAAGTAGTATTTTTTTTCAAAGTGGTATTTTTTTACAAAGTAGTTGTTTTTAAAAACTAATATTTTTTAAAAAGTAGTATTTTTAAAAAATCAGTAGTTTTAAAAAATTTGTATTTAAAAAAAAACTACCATTTAATAAAGTATTTAAAAAAAAAGTATTTTGAAAAATGTATTTTTTGTTTGTTTTGTTTTTAAGTAATAGATTCACAGATTGGGCCCTAAACAAATTTTGCGGTCTTTGAAGCACTGCATATATTCAGTGGACGATCTTTATTTTGTCAACCCTATAATATGCGGACTCGAAATCATCTGCATACAATTTGCAGACGTCTGGCATGTACCAGCTTTTGTGTCATATCTCACATATCCGTTTCGTATATTTTACTCTACTAATCAGCCGTTAATTAAGATACTTCCGCAAATACATACATACATCATGTATATTTAGCCGTAGAAAAAATACACTTTTCCGCTTTTAGTACCTCATTATGAAAAATATTTAATTTCTAACCAGCCAACTTTAACGTTTTTGTACCTTCAATGTCAAATTGTTTATTTGCTGGAACATTTTAATTTTACTATTCGTTGTTGTTGTTGCTTTAGTTTGAGACATTGTTAGTGTTGTTGGCTTTAATGGCTATAAATAATGTGTATTTTTTTTAATGCAGTTAAACGTGAACGTTTTTAACTTGAAAACTTGAAGTGGATAAAATGCAACAACAGAAAATGGCAGAAAAGCAGGAAAATTATGTGAATGCGCAAATTAATAAAACACAAATTACGGCAAAACTAAATTGACATGTTGCTGGAATTTAATGCAATAATGACGTAGACAAGTCGTTTGCAAAGTAATTCTTTGAATAAATGTTTTCCTCTTGTTTATTGAGTTTAAAAGTTGTTTAAAGCAAAAAATTAAAAATGGTTTCTATGTACCAAAAATATCTAGACTTTTGAAAAAGTAGTATACATATTCGAAAAAGTAGTATAATTTTGCTAATGAAATATCATTATTTATTAAAATAAATAAATAAGTAAGTACGACTTAGCATTTTTTGTAAATAGTAGTAGAAAGAAAAATAGTAGTTTTTTAATATTGTCAAAAAATATAAATTTTAGAAAAAGTAGTGTATTTTAAAAAAGTAACAAATTTGCAGCAAAAGTTTTTTATAAAATTAAAAATTATTTTTTAAGAGTAGAAAATGCAGGAGTATAAATATTTTTAAAAAGGTATTATTTTTGTAAAATGGCTGAAGTTATAAAAATAGAAGCATTTGTTAAAGAAACTGCTTAGTTCTCCCAAAACCATTGACAGCGTATTTTATTTCTCTTAAACTTGGAAAAAGTAGTAGAAAGTAGTAGATTATAAAAAAGGTAGTAAGAGCAAAATATAATTTAATATTTAAATGTTGGGTTATGGTAGATTTTTTTTACAAACCAGAAAAATTTTGTTTTTATTTCTTTCAATATAAAAAAGGTAGTATATTTCGATACAGTTTTATATTTAAAGCAGCAGTTCATCAAAAATGATGTGAAATTATTTTTAAGAACAAAAGTTGTTGGATTTATTTAAATGTTATATACGGATATGAATTTTGTTTTTCTTTTCTCTAAATAGTAGTAGTTTGAAAAATAGTAGCATTTTAAGCAATTCTGTTAATTAAGAATAATAATAAATTATGTTGTTATTAAATAAAGAAAAACTAAATTTTTGAAAGGAGTACTTTTTGGAAAAAATATTTTTTAAAGTACTTTTTGGAATAAAATATGCAATGTTTTTAAATAAAAAAAATAAGGTTTTGGTAAAGAGTATTTTTTGAAAAGAGTACTTTTTGAAAAAAAAGTACTTTTTGAAATAAAATATGTACTGTTTTTAAATAAAGAAAAATAAAGTTTTTGAGAAAAGAATTTTTTGAAAAAAAGTACTTTTTGAAAAAAGTATATTTTGAAAAAAAGTAGTATATACGAAAAAAGCAGTGTTTTGTTAATAACAGCCGTTTAGTGAAAATCAATTAACGATTACTATTTCAAAGCAGAAAATAAAAAAAAACAATTTTTGCAACTGTGGAATTAAGCAGCATTTGCATTTTTGTAGTAGTTGGATAAGGATTTTTCTAAAATAGATTAGAGGAAAGAGATCCATTTATTGATGGTCATGCACTTACGTAAAAATAGTGTCAACTGACTGACAACTGTGGGATTTTCTTACGTCGCAGTTCTATGGTGCCAGAGTCCTTAGAAATTTAAATTTCGGATGCTGCGGAAAACATTTGCACAGTGTTTTATAAGGTGAAAAATGTTGCTGATAAAGACTGTAGCGGTTTAGAAATTGCATAACTATTCCATATTTAAATCCAACCCCCTATAGAGGTCTTTATCACCAAACGTTTTCTTCTTACAACTATTGGGATAAGCAGTTTCTTCCTGTTTCTGAAAATACTACTTTTTTCAAAATATACTACTGTTTTGAACCATAAGAAAATATGATTTCTAACCCGCTACAGTCTTAATCATGATCCTTGTAAAACTAAGTGTTTGTGTTTTCTAAAAATAATTTTGTTTGAAATTTTCGGTTTCCTAAAATAAAGAACAACAAAGCCGAATTTGTACTTTTAAACAATTGAAAAATACAACAAAAAGTTTTAACAATTCATTTTTTTTTTTATTTTAGCCTTTTTTATTACATTGTGGCGGTTTGGCGGTTTGTGAAAATAAGCAAACAAACAGACAATTTTGTAACAACTAGAAAAATAAGATAAATAATCTTGCTAAACTAACGAGTGGTTGTGTTTGTACATACACATATACATTCAAATACACATACGCAGGCACACTACGGCACTAACATCATCACTTACAAGCAATTAAATTTAATTAAACAAACACAAAAAGCATCTCAAACACAATTAAAACTACAACCAACATTCATTCTCAATTCACTGTTTATTAAGGCCATGAGATTATTTAGATCTGCCACTATTTTTGTTTTATGACAAACAGAAACAGCAAAAGAAAAAGTAAACAAATAAAATAAAATAAAATAAAATTTATACAAAAAGACAAAAATGTGTAAAACAAAAAGCAACCCAAAACACCAAGATAAAACAACAACCAAAGAAAACAAAAAACACGAAATTGTAAAAGTTATGACTTTTTCACTTGGTTAACTATGAATGTGACATGTGATTACAATCACATTGACACAATACTAACCGCATTTGCTGTTTGCCATCCTTTCGCCCTTTCCCCCTTCCTTGCTCTACTACACTTTCTCGCTTATACGGCTGCTTTGTAATTTTAGTCCTTTTCTTTTTTTTTTTTTTTTGTTTGAAACCATCAGACATTTAACCCAACAGTTGAGCTCAACTCAAACCAAACCAAATTAAAACGGAAGTGGGTACTTTGCAAAACAACAAACGTATAAATAAAAATTTTATATGATCATCATCAGTTCACATTGGCAATTTTGGCACACACACATACACCCACCCACTTAGGCATTTTTGGTATATTAATAATCTCTCAAGTTATCGTACATACATCTGAGGTAAAATTATTACAAAAAATGTTTTTTTTAATATATTTTTACATATACGGGTAGATTGTTGTATTTGCTGTTGTTGTTCAAAGAAATCAAAGCTTAAACTCATTTTACTCACACATACACTAACACAACTGAATATGAATCAATAATGATAGGCACAAGATTGCGCCATTCCAATGATTTCCTGTTAGAGGGCGTAGTTTGCTCTATTTAAAATACACAGGTTTTGCGACGTCATTTGTGGCTTAAGATCACCTTACGAAAATAAAGCTGTAAATAGATCAGTGAAGAGAAAGAGAGCGAGAGAGCGAGAGAGCGAGAGAGAGGAAGAAAAATAGAAAAATCACAGACTGGAAAGGTTAGATGGCGTAGTTTGACCTATCTATACATATAATAAAATAGTAACTCATTTCCGTCTGTCTGCCTGTCTGTCCTTCATTGTTTGTGTTCGCATCACGTTAAAACTACTGGTTGGATTTTAATAAAATTCAGTGAGGAGGTACCTTAGTATGCTGACCCCAATATAGGCTACCCTTTTTCCATAAAAATATCTTATTTCCAAGAGAAAGTGGAGAAAATGCAGTGAAAAACGTAATTTCCGGTTTAAAACTGGTATATTTTCAACACGGTTACATTTACACCACACACCTTTTTATTTTTGGAAGTGGGATATTTTAGAAACTATTAAGCAACAGATGGCGCCAGTTGATTAAAATTTGTGGAATTACATTGTTATTAAAATATATAATACAGAGGTTTACATTTTTAGAAATTTTTATAAATTTTAGAATTTTATCGAGGAATGGGTACCTTTATATAAATTATATACATAAACCATAACTGAAGCACTATAAAAGTTAGAGTCGTTCAATTGGTGTGGAATACTTTCAAAGCAAAACCCAGCAAAATATTCTCAGGACGCCCACGACGTAGCGGGCACAACTAGCTTGATATATAAAGTTTTTGTGGCGTCATTTGTGGCTTAAGAGCAGCTTACGAGAATAAGGCTGTAAAGAGTTCAATGAAGAGAAAGAGCGAGAGAGGGAGGAAGAAAAAGAGAAAAATCACAGTCGGTAAGGGTTTTGTAAAGTAAAGGCGAGGACCAAGGCATATTTAACCAGGTGACTGCACAAGGTGGAGCTAATATTAAAGAGAAATTTTTTCAATTTTTTTTATATGGAGTTTGACATTAATCAGGTTTTTTAAGAGAGAATAATATCTATTTTACTGTCAAAATCCATATAAAAAAAATTCAAAAAATTTTTTGCTCAAATTTCCTCTCCCTTACGCTATCACCTTGTTTAATATGCCTTGGCGAGGACTATTGTGCTGCGATGTAATCTACTGGTAGCTGTTCCGGTTCAAATGCTCCAAAAATGATAGGCACAAGATTACGTCAACCGAATGATTTCCCATTAAATGGAGTAATTTGACCTATTGGAAATACACAGGATTTGTGGCTTCAATTGTGGCTTACGAAAATATAGCTGTAAAGAGATCGATGAAGAGAGAGATAGAGAGCGAGATAAGAAAGAGAAAAATTACCATTTGAAAAGGGGTTGAAAACTATAGCAGAGAACAAGTGATGTGAGTGCCTTTTATAACGCAGTGTTGCGAAGGTAACTAATGTTAGCTGCTAATCTACTAACTTATCATCAACTGCCGCATAACCCTTAATATTTTTTATATTCACCTCCTCTTTTCTCATAGCTAACATTTGCTTAATTGTTAGCAAAGTTGGCTCATAGCTTTATGAAAGTGCTGCACATTTTCTGATTTCCTTTACTCGCGAGCAGAGTAAAGAAAATGGTGCGTTAGCACAACATCAAGACTTACACCTATACATGTTTACATTTCACCAGCGATCATTAAATAAGTTGCTCGTTTATGCCGCTTCTAACTCAAGCAAGCAATGTTATAGTATGTATTTTGCCAAAATAGTCAAAATTGCATCGGACACTCATTGCGGAAGGCGTTATACACAAGGAGTGTATGGAGAACTACATCAGCATTTTAATTGATGGTTCTCTTGTAGATGGTAGAGCGAGATCAGATGTATACTCAGCTAAGCTGAACTGAACCTGTTCTGTAGCCTGCGTTTGGGTACGTCTCCGTTAACCAGGCGGAATTGTTTGGGTTGTTGCATGCATTAGATCATCTGCTGGAAAGTCGGGTGCATGGAAGATCATTGCACTTGATAACCAGTCGATTATAAAATGAATGACGCAAGTGAATGTGTACTCTAGTCTAGACAGTTGACAGATGTGCCTCGGTGTTTAGATATACATAATAGAGGTACCTCAAGCTGGATAACTTCATGTATCATCTAGCTAAGATGAAAATCGAAGATGATATTTACAAACTGTGCCTGGAAGAGGCTGAGACGGCAGCGCACACTAGACTTAGGATCACGGGCAGAAGCTTGTTAAATGTGGATGCCATGGGGGAAGTAGCCTTGGACAAACGCTAGCAATCACTAGAAATTCCGTGTTGAGAAAGAAGGCCGACAGTGTCAAGTAACCAAAATCTAGATTTAAATCTGGTTATAGCACGTGACTCAATGAATGTAAGGTTGCTATAAATTACAAGTCACTTGGCTGTAATCATTGAGGACGGAACGGTGTCGAAAAGCGACCTATTTAGGAAGTGGTCTGATTTGATATTATCTCTAATGATGTATTTTGCCAGCTGTCATACAACATGCACTGCTCCCCCAGTCTTTTTCAGACATAGCCTTCAAAAACATCGAGTTCCTCGACGCTTGCCTTTATTAGATGTAAATTTTTCGCGTCTTTGCTGCTTAAGGTGTATCGATGTATATGTCTTTTCCTGTCGAAGGGATATTTGAACATCATTTGAGCTAGAGAGCAGGTAACTGTCCCTTGCTTTACCACTGTTTTTAGAAATTCACAGTTCAGTCGTGCAAAAATGCACTACTATCTCCCCTTTCATCTCGAGAGTTTTACTCTTCCGTGATTGAAGAGAATTGAAGTTTCCAGAGTTGAAGTCCTTTTACTATTTTTCCGATAATTCCACTTCCAGAGTCGTCCACTCGCTTACCTAACAATAGGCGGAAATTAAATGCTAAAACCTAAGGACTCTACTACTTTTTGGGCAGACATGTCCAACATTCGCCCATTTTCTATTAAAGGAACTTCTTTTTCCATCTTGTTCGGTGGCCTTCCATCTACAGAGGCACAGAAAGAAACACGACATGTACATAACTCTATATTATCCCGCTAAGTCTTTATTAAACGTGGATCAACTGTTATGATGTGTTACAGATTATCGTGAATGCTTAAGAAGTTAGCCTAATCTCACGGGACTCTTAACATAATGTTTCTACCAAGGGCAACCCCCACCCTGTCACTACTACTGGTATTGGTGACACAGATATGCGTCATTACCTTGCCGTGTGTTCCCTAACGTGACGGTGGGCCTAGCACTGAGCACATACAATGACTCGACTAGCGCATAGCAACAAAGTAGCAATTTTAAAACAAGGCAATTGCTGGCCCATGGCCCTTACTTAGGGTTTCGGAGACCATCCAACTCCTGATAGTAATTGGTGTCTTCTGTTGCACCATCCCCTCAATGCTGATGATAATCACAGCCAGCAAGTGTACCGCGAAGGGACCCTACCATAGCCGGTCACTGAGATATTCAGGTCTGTGTGGAGCTACTGGTTCTGGTTGTCCCTCAAAAGACCTTATCTACACAGACCTGCTCTTTCAGTTTCAGATTCCAACAAACCCCTGCGAAAGCACTGCGTCAAAGTGTAAGAAAGTGGTGACAATAACAATTAGTGTCCCCGGAGGGAGCCCACTACTGATATATAGAGACCACACTCTAACGACCAAGCTACAAGCTTTAGCATTCTTGATGGAAGGTGCAGCTTCTGTAATGCCTGGGACGCTTTGGTCCCCAGTGGTATGATACTGACTGATGATAAATATTTCGGGGGAGAAAAAATTCACCCGTTCTTTACAGCACAACCCTCATAAATTATTACTAATTTCCATTAAATTTAGCAAATTTGTTTATTTAAAAAATTAATGAAATCTTTTTGTCCTGCTAAGTAAACATTTACAAAGGACCAAACTAAAACAGAACAAAAAAATGTCAATGTTAAAGACAAAGATAAAAATGTCTATGTATTTATTAAAATAAACAAATAGACAGATAGAAATCAATACCATAAACATAAATAGTTAAACATATTTACATAAAATATAAGCAAATGTCTTTTCTCTGATTACATTGCCATCATAATGATTAAATTGACTTTTTCCTTATAAATGTCTTTTGTCTTTTGTCTGTTATAGTTTATTGTCTACTGCCAAGTCATGTTTAACATTTGGAACAAAACAAAAGAAAGAAAGAGAAAAAGAAATTTTAACATACAAATGACTACAAGATATTAAAAATTTATAGATCCATGTCAGGCAATTGGCAGGCTATGCTTGTTTAAAAGCAACAATATTTTTAAAACATTCAAAGAAAATCAATCATAATTTATTGCTAAAAGAGCAATATTGACATAACAATTTAAACCAGTGATGCAATAAGTGCTGGCAAAAACTGCAGCGGATAAGAAAGTGAAGAAAAAATATTTTAAAATCACTGCAGAAACCATTTTTTTATTTAAAATGTTCACTTTTTAGAAAGAGATCATCTTTTCGCATTTCTAAAAAAGGTTGTATTTTTGCTGCTTTTTTTAAATACAATTTTAAAAGTTTTTCTCTAGAAAAACTGATTATTTATATCTAAAATGTTTAATATTTAGGAAAAATTATAATTTAAGAATTTTTGAGAAAAGTAGTATTTTTAATACATTTTTAAAATGACGAGTTTTGGTAATACAACTCTAGAGAAACAATTTTTTTAATAACAATATTAATTATTTAAGAATAACACATTTATTAAGAATTTTTAAAAAGGTACTATTTCTACTACTTTTTTCAAAAACACAAAACCTTATAGCAATGAACAAAATAAAACGTATTTTATCTATTAAAATACGTTTTTTTTGCATAAAATTTAAGAAAACTAAACTTTTTAAACATTTCTAAAAAAGTAGCATTTGTAATACTTTTTTAAACAACTTTTTCTCTTGTAAGTTAAAAAGGTAGTATTTAGGCAACTTGCTTTAGAAATGCGTTGGTGTAAATCCATAAACAGACTCAAAGTATATCTTGAAAATAAAGCATTAAAGAATAATAATATTTCTAGTTACGTTTTAAAAAAAAGTAGTATTTTTAAACTTAATAAAAACTTAAATTCTAAAGTTATTCGCTAAAGAAAGAAAATTGTATGTATGTATAAAATGTAAAATACTAAAGAAAACTCAATTTTAAAGTAGTTGAAAAAGGTAGTATTTGTACTACTTTTTAAAAGAAGATATTTTATAAAAATATATTTTTGGCGATTCACAGCAAAAACATCTTTTTTAATTTTAAAATATTTTTTATGGTAACTCCCAGCATAAAATTTTTAAATATTTGTAAAAAGGTAGTATTTATGGTATTTGCTTTAAAAAGTTAAAAATGTTTTGGTGTAAATTCATAGAGATACTCAAAGAACATCTTTAAAGTCAATTATTAAAGAATAATAGAATTTCTAGTCACTTCAAAAGAAGTAGTATTTTTAATACTTTTTTAAAAAACACATTAAATTCTAAAAATATTCGCTATAAAAAGAAAATTTTATGTATAAAATGTAAAATATTAAAGACAAAAATATGTTATAGCAGATAAAGAAGGTAGTATTTCTACTACTTTTTAAAAAAGATTATATATTTTAAAAAATATTTTATGGTAATTCACAGAAAAAACTTCTTTTTTTAATTTTTAAAATATATTTTATGGTAACTCATAGCAGAAAAAATGCCTTTCCTTCCTAAATAAAAACAATTTTAGTGATTTACCATTTCTAAATATTTTTAGAAAAGGTAGTATTTTTAACCGACTGCATAAAACGACTATATTTTATAGTAACTTACAATAAGGTGAATTTTTGGTTTAAAATGTTAAATAATTAAATAATATCCTTTTAAAAAATAAAAAAGTAGTATTTTTGGCACTTTTAAAAAGTCAACCATAACCATTTATTAAAAAAAAAAAACACAGAAACCTTTTGGTATGTTTTAATGCTAATTATATTAATATTTAGTTGTAGCATAATTCAGTTTTTAAGCTATTTACAAATAGTAGTAGAAATAATACTTTCTAGCAAATCACAAAATATAGAATATTTGAATAAATACTTTTCAATATTTAAATTTTGTACGAAAAGTAATTAGTAGCATTTGTTTAATAAAATAATTACGTTTTTTTATTATTAGTAGTAGAAATACTACTTTATCACAAAATAGGTGCACAATAATTTAAAATGAAAATTATTAATATCTTAAATATTATAATTTACTTAATCAATTAAATAATTTTAATGTTTCTTTTTGTAAAACTAGTAGTAGCAATACTACTTTTACACAATAAGAAAAATTAAAAAACTAAACAAATTTATCTTTTAACTTAATTTCTTTGCTTTTTTGATATATTTCCTCAACATGATACGAGTACTAATAATAAAAAATACTACTTCAAAAATTCATTTGTATAAAAATACTACTTTTTTATAATTTTCAGAATTTGATTTTTCCACCTATAAGCATTTTTAAAAATTATTTCAAACACTTTATTATAAAAGAAAAATTATTTTTAGGGTTTTTAAAAAAGTAGTAGAAATACTAACTTTTTAAAAGTATTTAAAACCTATTATTTCCTGATTTATATAACGTGTCAGAATGAAAAACGTATTAATATTTTTTTAAAAAGACTCCCAACCGTCACAATTTGTTCAAACATTTTGTAACCATAAAACATATCTGCGAAAAAAGTAGTGAACAAGTTTCTTTTCAAACATTTTGTAATTATACACCTGTAATTTTTGTCATTATGGATAAAATGTTTATTTGCTTTTCTTATAATTTTTTTTTTCCCGTTTCATTAATTTTTAGGTCGAATTATTTTAATGTCTGCAAGTCTATTTCTAAAAGCTTTTGCAAATTTTTGTAATGTCCTTGACTTAAAGCCAAATTACAAAAATTATATAAAAAGTAAGAAATTGTTTGCTTAAAGACCTTTTAAGAGACTTTTTAGTCAAGATTCTTATACGCCTTGAAGCGCATAAAAATTTCTTTAAAGTTTTTCTTTTCTCTTGTTTAAATTCGGCGCCATTATTATATCACTTTTAATGGCTCCACAGTGCGAATGAATCAAAATAATACGAAGGACATACAGTCAAATATTGCTTGATTTCTTTACTCCCACATTTATTTATTCAATCACTAATGAGAGCGAAAAGCAATAAAATTTATGTTTTTTTTACTTTGAAACACCAACAATGGCCACCCACTTTTACTATAAAACAAAAACAAATAAACGAAAGTCATTAAAGCCAAGAGCGAGAAGCGAAAATCGAAAAGCAAGAAATCTCATATAATTTATGTGTATTTTTCGTAACATATTTTAAGGGGTCAAGCAAAATTAAATGGAAAATTTCCTAAAATGTTTGAATGCTTTTTAGTAATTTACTTGAGAAGCAATTTTTTTTTTATTTGAATTTAAGTAAAAGACCTGCTTACAACATTCGTTTATGAACTATTCTACTCCTTTTTTTAAATACAATATTTATAGCAATTTTTTAAAAATATTTCTTTTTTCTGCCTAAAAAGTTAAAGATTTATGAAAACTATACTTTTCAATCATTTTTAAAAAAGGTAGTACATCTACTACTTTTTTTTGAAAGTTAACATTTCCTGATAATTTACTACAGTAATAAATTTTTCTTGCCATAAACATAAAATATATAAACATAGTTCAAAGAATTTCAAAGAAAGTACGGATTCTACTCCTATTTTGAGAATTAATTACAATAAATTTGCTAGAGCAGCAAATTTTTCTTTGCAAAACTTTATATAATTAAGAAAAATATGCTTTTAGAGATTTCAAAAAAAGTAGTATTTTTACTACTTTTTTTTAAAGGTATTATTTCCAGTACTTTTTTATAAACTGTAATTTAAAAAAAAATGAAACAAAAACTGACAAAAATCCACAAAAAATATTATAACTTGCCAAATATAGAGCAATCGTATACAGAATATATTTAATATGTGTTACAAAAGTCTGTTGCTTTAAGTCGTTATATGTATGTAGATATGTAGTTTTAGCGAACTACTATTTTATATGAACTTTTTTTCAAGGACATTTATTATTTGGTTATTTACCCTATTTTTGTTCTCTTTCTCTCTCCTTTTAGTTTGTTTTGGAATTTAATAACCTCAATATTCGTGTCTACAAATGATTACAAATATACAAAAAATAAGGAAAGAAAAAAAAAAAACAAACCAAAAACTAATTGATTGACATTTCCTGTCAATGTTTAGGCCTGTGTTTGTTTTTTACATACAGATTACTAGTAACATTTAAACTTTTTTCAAATAAATTCTACATTTGCACTTTAGTTGCTATTTTGCATTTACACTTTTCTGCAATCTTGTACACTAGATTGTCAATAGATATTATTTTTTACATAGTAGTAGCACTAATGGACTTACAAATGATCATTTGGTTTTAACCACTATTTTGTGGTCAATATGTTGTGTAAAAAAAACTACAATTTATTTGATGTTTTAATAAGTACAATTTTGTTTGTTTAAACATTTAAACTAGACCACATGATTTTTTTACAAAAATTATATTTTTTTAAATGTACTATTTATACTACCTTTTTAAAAAGTAGTAGAAATAGTAGTTTTTATTTCTTTTGAACAAAACCGAATATTAGGTTAACAAAGTAATTACTTTTATTACAAAAATGCTCTCATCCGACAAACTGCTATTTAATACTATTACAAAATTATTTTTTACTGCCTTTTAAAAAAGGAGTTAAAAACTAAACTGTAGTTAAATAGTAATTTTCTACCTTAATAAAAATAATATTCCCCCTTACTCTGAGAAAAACGTAGCAGTTGTTTTTAAAAAACTATATTTTTTAAAAAAGTCTGCTACGTTTTTGCATTTTTGCAAGGAGCGCTATTTTTAAAATTAGTATTTTAATAGATTTTATAAAAAAGTAGAGTTTCTACGTTTTTTATGCCAAATTTATATATTTTATTGATATATATATATATAATTATATGTTATGTCATAAGAAGTTTTTTTTGTACCAAAATGATATTTACAAAAAAGTAGTTTTTCTACTACTACTTATAAAAAAACAGCAAAATTGATTTTTTAAATTATTTTTATCTTATAAAATACTTTTTCCAATCAAATACTATTTTAAAAAGTAGTATATATTCTTATTGCGTTATATAAAAAATAATATTTTTTATTATTTTTCTAACAAAAAAAAACAGAAACAAAATTATATTTTTGCATTGATATATAATTATATTTTATCTCATAGAGTTTTTTTACCAAACTAATATATAAAAAAGTAATTTTCCAATACTATTTATTAAAAAAAAAATATGTTTTATCTCGCTAAATTTTTTTTTACCTGAATGATTTTTAAAAAAAGTAGTTTTTTACTACTATTTAAAAAAACCAACAAAATTTATTTTTTTTTTAATAACGCAGTTATTTTTATCTTATAAAATATTTTTCCCAACAAAATACTATTTAAAAAAAGTAGTACATATTTTTATTGCGTTATATAATAAGTAGTATTTTTTTATTATTTTTCTAACAAAAAAACAGAAAAAAATTATATTTGTATTGCTATATAATTATATTATATCTCATAAAAAAATTTTTTTACTAAAATGATATTTAAAAAATGTAGTTTGTCTATTACTATTTATAAAAAAGAGAAAAACTTATCTTTAGGTAATAAAACAATTATTTTTATTTCATACAAATTTTATCTCATAAAAATTTTTTGCCATAATGATATTTAAAATAAGTAGTTTTGCTACTACTATTTATTCAAAACAACAAAATTTATTTTTTGTTAATAAAGCAATTCTTTTCATCTTATAAAATAATTTTTTCAACAAAAAAAGAAGCACTTTTATTGCGTTATATAATAAGTAGTATTTTTTTCTAACCAAAAAAAAAAACAGAAACAAAAATATATAATTTTTTTTAATAAGATGATATTTAAAAAAGGAGTTTTTTTACTACTATTTAAAAAAATCAACAAAAGTTATTTTTTTGGTAATAAAGTAATAATTATTTTATCTTACAAAATATTTTTTCCAACAAAATACTATTTAAAAAAAGGAGTATTTTTATTGCGTTTTATAATAAGTAGTATTTTTATTATTTTTCTAAAAAGAAAACAGTTTGGTTATACATTTTTTTTCTTTTGTTACAAATATAGTTTTAAATCGTGATGTCCTTTTTCACCTCTTTTCAAAATTGTAGTATTTTTAATACTTTAAAGAAAATCCTGCCTGATCTTAATATAGTAATTTTTTTTATAACATAAAATGAATTTTTAAAAAGTGTAGATAATCTCTTTTTAAATACAACACGGTTTTTTAGTATCGCATTTATACCATAAAAAGTAGTATTTCTGCTACTTTTTGCAAAAATTGTTTCTATAGTTTTAGTTATTTGGTTTTTCTGTTGCTAGCCCTTTAAATTGTTGTTTATCTTTAAAGAATAAAATTTGTAGTGTTGTTTTATCCTCCACAGTGATAAAAACACAATCAAACTAAAACAATAAGGGAAGTGTAAATACACAATGTGGTAACATTATTCTACACCTGGTGGTCTTGTGGCGCATGAGTGTTGGGGCGAGCATGTATCTATATATATATATATATATGTGTGTAATTGTTCTTGTTTAAATGGATACCTTTTTGTTATTATTATTATTATTATTATTGTTTTGATCATTTATTTAAAATCATCATTATTCCAGTAAATTACCTTAAATGCAAAAAAAACACACAAACATGAAGAAAAATACATTTTCAAAAGAAAATAAATATTTTCTTAGCGACGAAATAAACAAATATACATGTGTGAGTGTGAAATTAAATACTCATACATTTACAATGTTAGCACACACATATACGCACACATAAGACCAGATAATTACTTACGCATATTTGAAGCAAAATATTGCACAGTTATTGAATTCTGAATTATTTACTTCAAAGAAAGGAAAAATACGAGAGGCTACAAAAAAGTAAGAGAAGGTTGTTATATTTGTATTGTATGCTTGTGTGTGCGTGAGTGTTTATGTGCTCTGACAGAAAGGAATGTATGTTTAAGTAGGAATTTCTATGAAATCTTTGTTAAATAATAATCGAGTTAATTATATCAATATCAAGCATACAATCAGTCAAATGTATATACACAGATTTTGTATAAGAAGGAAACCCAGAAAAATTTTATTATTTACTATTTTATAGTAAAGTTATCGATAACATAGTTATTTTCTGGAAAAGTTACATATCTATAACATTATTTATAGAATAAGTATCGATAACTTAACTATTTTATATATAACTTGACTATTTTATAAAAAAAATTATCGATAATTTTAATATTTTCAAGCAAATTGATCTATAATTGTAATATTTTAAAGACCATTTATCGAAATTTTTAGTGGTTTTTTAGAAAATCAATAGATAACATTAATATCTATAGTAAAACTAGCAATAACTTTACTATTTTAGGGACAATTTAGCGATAACTTTACTACTTCATGGAATAGTTAGCGATATCTTTAAAATTTTATAACAACGTTAGCGATAACTTTACTATTTTATAGAATAACTTGACTATTTTATAGAATCATCAGCGATAACTATTTATAGAAAAGTTGGCGATAACTTTGATATTTTATAGAGAAGTTAGCAAAAACTTTACTATTTTATCGAAAGGTTTGCGCTAATTTTACCATTTTATAGGAAAGTTAGCGATAATTTTACTATTTTATAGAAAATTTAGCGATAACTTTACTATTTGATAGAAACTTCAGCGATAACTTTACTATTTCGTAGAAAAGTTGGCAATAACTTTAATATTTTATAGAAAAGTATCGCTGACTTTACTAATTTATAGAAAATTTAACGATAACTTTACTATTTTATAGAAAAATTACCGATAACTTTACTATTTTATAGAAAAGTTAACGATAACTTTAGTAATTTATAGAAAATTTGCCGATGACTTTACTATTTTATGGAAAAGTTAGCGATAACTTTACTATTTTATAGGTAAGTTACTATTTTGTCGAAAAGTTACCGATAACTTAGCTATTTTTTTTTTTGGAAAAGTTAGAGATAACTTGACTATTTTATAGAATTTTTAGCGAGTACTTTACTATCTTATAGAAGAGTTAGCGATAATTTTACTATTCTATAGAAAATAAGTTACCGCTAACTTTATGAATTTATAAAAAAATGTTATAAATAATTTTAATATTTTATAGAAAATCTATGGGTAATTTAAATATTTTTGAGAAAAGTTATCGCTAACTTTAATATTTTATAAAAAAAAATTATCGATAATTTTTATATTTTGTAGAAAACAATATCGATAGTTTTAATATTTTATAGAAATATTGCCGGTAATTTTAATATTTTACAGAAAAGTTATCGATTATTATAATATTTTACAGAAAAATTATCGATAATTTTACAGAAAAATATTTTATAAAAAAATTGTAGATAACTTTAAATATTATATAGAAAAATTATCGATAGTTCACTACTTGATAGAAAAGTTATCGATTAAATTATCTATAACTTATTATTATTATATTCTATAGAAAAAATATTCTACAACTGAAAACAAGACATGGTTGCATTTTAAACGCAGGAAAATGTAATAAATTAAGGACATTGCGTGCACCTACAAGCGACCAAGTAGCGTGGAAGATCAAGAAGAACAGTGAAGCTAGAATGGACGATTACTATCTAAGATGTGTCTTGATAACGATATTTAAATTTTGAACATCTTCGAGTGTGACAATACTATTTTTAAGTAAGTAGTATTTTAATACCTTTACATAAAGTAGCTAAAAATATATTTTTTAGGTTAATATTTTGTTACAAATTTTATAAAAGTATACTACTTTTACTACAAAGTACATTTTACTTTTATAAATACTTATATAATTTGTACAACAATACTTTTTGGAAAATATATTGCTAATAAAAATAGTACTTTAACGATACTGAAAATAGTATTATTTTTACAACTGCTGCTTTAAAAATATAACTCGCACTATTTTCTGGATACAAGAAACTATTAAAAATTATTTTTAAATACAATACTTTTTGAAAATAGTATTATTTATACTACTTTTTCTTTAAAAGTTAACTCTTACTACTTTCTTAAAAGAAGGAACTTTTAAAAATTATTTAAGCATAAACAATACATTTCCTAAAGTATTTTAACCATTTTTTAATCATTTATTTTTATTTCCCATTTTTTCCACTTTTCTTAAAACTATGTAGTTGCATTTCATTTTGAAAAGTTTTACTACTACTCTTGCTCTAGGGTTTTCTTTTTTTATTTTTTAAATGCATTTTACATATTATTTTTTTATTGCAATTTTTAATAGTTTTTTCCTTTCATTTGTAGCTCTCTATTGATTGAAGACGCAGGCAGAGGATCCATGGTATTGGGGTGCAAAGTTAAATAAACACTTTTTCTACTACTTTTTTTTCACTTTTATTTCCATTCGGTATTTGTTGTTTTCTGTGTTCAATGACACAGTTTTTCATTTCGATTGCACAAAATTTAAAACTTTAAAAAGGGAAGGTTGAAGCATTAAACAAGAATATATATTTTTGACTTTAAATAAAGTTCGAAAAAGAAAAAAAAACGAGCTCAATGAGAATAAACGTAATATTGTTGGTGTTGCTTTTATTATTCAATTTTTTATGTGTTGGAAAAGTTTACCCCATTTTTTTTTTGGAAAAAGTTTCTTGTTAAACCGCATTCCAAAAAGGAATAAATAAAGAAGAAAACTTATAGCTTTTATTTATTTTTTTTTTTTTTCTAATAATTTGTTAGTTTTTTTTGCGTTAAATGTTAACAGCTTGGAAATTATTTAAGCGACATTTTGTAAAAGTAATAAATTTACTACGTTTTACTCAAACACCTAATGAAAGGTAATGAAGAAATATATATTAACATACATATTTTATTAAAATTTTGAAAAAGTAGTATTTTTAATACTTTCTTAAAAATGTAACAAGTAGAAGTTTGGATTTTTTTTTAAAAAGGGCCTTTTTAAGAAAAAAAAAATTTTAAAAATTTAAACAAAAAATTATTTGGCCCCCTTTAAGACCATTTTTAAAAATAAAATTTATAAAAAATATATATTTTGTCTATTATACTTTTTTTATAAAGTCGTAGTTTAGCAACTATTTTAAAAATAATGTAATTTTCCCCTTTTGGCGAAGCAAGTAAAATTTTAGGTTAATTTGGAAAAAGTAGTATTTTTAATACTCTTTTAAAAATGCAATAAATAGAGGTTTTGCAATTTTTTTTAAGCCCATTTTAAAAAATTTTTTATAAAAATATATTTTTTGAATCTTATGTTTTTTTTTTTGTAAAGTAGTACTTTTGGTACTCTTTTAAAAATAATGTATTTTCACACTTCTAGGGAACAAAGTAAAATTTTAGGTTATTTTTTTAAGAATTTTCTTGTAAATTATTTTAACGACATTTTGTAAAAGTATTATATTTACTACGTTTTACTAAAAAAAATTTAATTGAAGGTAATTTATTAAAAAATATTTATTTATATAAATATTTTATTAGAATTTCGAAAATTAGTATTTTTTAATGCTTTGTTAAAAACGCAACAAGTAGCAGTTTTGCAATTTTTTTAAAAGGGCCATTTTAAGAAAATTTTTTATAAAAATATATTTTTTGGATTTTATGTTTTTTTATGAAGTAGTACTTTTGGTACTCGTTTAAAAAGATTGTCATTTTCCCCTTCTAGTGCACAAATTAAATTTTAGATTATTTTTTATAATAGAATTTTTTGGGAAATTATTTTAACGACATTTTGTAGTATAGTATATATACTACGTTTTACTGAAAAACTTAATTAAAGACAATGTTAAAAAATATATATTAAAATAAATAATTTATAATAATTTTGAAAAAGTAGTATTTTTAATGCTTTTTTTTAATGCGAAAATAGTAGTTTTGTATTTTTTTAAAGGCCATTTTAAGAAATTTTTAATAAAAAATATATATTGTGGATTTTATACTTTTTTTTTATAAAGTAGTAGTTTTGCTACTCTTTTGAAATGAATGCAATTTCCATAGCGCACAAAGTTAAATTTTAGATATTTTTTGTATTGAAACATTTTCTTGAAAATCAAACTATTTTTAGCACTATTTTAACGAAATTATGTAAAAGCAGTATATTTACTACAGTTTGATAAAAAATTAATTTTAGAAAAATTAAAATTATTTTTAGATAAATTATATTTGTCACATTAAGCTTCTTTTGACAATTTTTGGAAAAATTAGTATTTTCACTATTCTGAAAATAATACTGAATTCTATTTAAATACAATTTATTGCTCATTATTTTAATATTAACAGTTCCGGAATTTTGAAAAATGCAGTAACTTTACTATTATATAAAAAAACACTATTTTTTACAAAAAAAAATGATTTTTAGACAAATTATATTTGTTATATTAAACTAATTTTAAAAAATTTGTAAATAAGTAGTATTTTAACTACTATTTTAAAGAAATCGTATTTTCTTAATAATTCTAAACTACTTTTAACACGTTTTGGAAAAGATAGTATTTTTATATTAAACAACTTTTACAAAGTTTGGAAAAAGGTAGTTTTTTCACTACTATTGCATACACATGGTATTTATCGCAACAATTCTGTTTAAATACAATTTATTGCTAGTTAAAAAAAATAAATTACTACTATTTAACAAAAAGTAGTATTTTATTTAAGTAAAATTAAGTAAAAGTAAAATTTATTTAAGTAAATTTATTTGAAAATAAATTCCATTTGTCTGCTGACAAGACTTTTAAAAGGTTTTGGAAAAAAGTAGTAGTTTTACTACTTTTTTTTACAGGTTTAATTTGGTTTTTTAAAGGCAGGATTTAAGCCAGCATTTTCGTGGATTCGTTTAGCTTTCTAAAAATGTAAATTATTATAAAAATCGTTAGTCAACTTACCAGTTTAAAAAGCATAAAGTTGAAGGATAAATAAAATACTGAAATGATTTTGTAATTGTGTGGATATAGCAGGTCCTTTACACTCTGGTGTAACTCTCCAGCCGAAAATGATTTAAATTTAAATTTATTTTTTCTTCTGCTTTTTTGTGTTCTGTGTTTATTATTAATTTCTTTTTCTTTTAAAAATTTTATTTATTTTTTTATATTATTTTTTTATATAATTTTTTTCATATCCTGGTTACATTTAACTTCAACAAATATTTGTCACATTTCGCATTGTAGCGGCACGTTTTTTAAGCGCAATTTTTTTCACCTAGAGGCAATTTTTTTTTTGTGTTACAAAAGCCAAGGTAAAGAGGAACAGCAAAAATAACTGAAAATAAAACATGAAGAAAGCAGAAAATCGATTAATTAATCTTTAGCGTGTTGTTTGTTATTTTTTGTTTTTATTACGAGGGTGGTACACACATTAACTGGATTTAGCGTTTGTTAAGCAATTTTAAATATAATTAAAATATTTTTGTTTTTCTTGCTAACTAAGGTAGTTCTGAGGCAGCTCTCGTAGAATAAAAAAAGCACGTGTTGGAGTAGTGAATTGTTGACATGTTTATTCAAATTTGTTTTTTGTAAAAGCTATTCGATTTCGTTTGATTTACAGCACTTTTAAAAGATTATCTTGTAGTTTCCCTTTTTGACCTTAAAATTGTTGCATTAACTTGGACATTTAGCTACAATTAGTTTTTGTCACAGATGCTTGCGATATAGAAATAATAACCCTTTTCGATTTTTTTTTGTACTCCGTTTAGTGCCAAATAAAGAAAACTTAATAGAACAGATTCTACAATAGACTTTTAAAAAGTAGTATTTCAGCTATTTTTTGAAAAAAAAATATTATTTGAATTTTTCTTTTACTGAAAATATTTATATTTTATTAAAAAAAAATATTTTAAAATTTATTTTTAAGGTAGTTTTTTAATACTTTTTTAAATAATGTCATTAATTATCTTTTCAGAATATATTTTTTAAATAAAATATCTCAACCAATTTCAAACCAGTTGCTTTAAGCAAAACAAAAAAATTCTTTATGCAAAATAGTACTTTTAAAGTACTTCTTAAAAAAAAGTTTTTTTAGTTATATTTTGAAAAAGAAATTACTTTATAAAAAATTAGTGCAATATTTCGTAGGATAATTTATTTCATTCTCTATTAATTTGCAAAAAAAAACATTTTTTTAACTAAAATTTTAAAAGTACTATTTTTAATACTATTTAAAGCAAATTTTCTATTAGTTATCCATAATTTTACACAAAACTTATGTTTTAGGGATTTTTATAAAAATTAAATTTTTTTGTAAAAACCTACCATTTTAACAATTCTTTGAAAAAGTAGTTAATACCCATTTTACCCAGATTAAAAACTGGTTTTCTTGAATTCTTATTCTATAATAAATGATTGCGTTAAAATTTAATTAATTTGCAAAAGGTATTTGAGTTATTTCGATAGTGTAGAAATTAATATTTTTACTACGTTTTGTATAAATATATTTATATTACTATATTTTTAAACAAAATTTCTACTACATTTTGGCTATTATTGAAATAACATACTACGTTTTGGCTATTATTGAAAAAAAAATTATTTTATTATGTATTAGTAAAAAATAAGGATTTTCTTCAATATAAAAAATTATTCTTCCAAACTTTTTTAAGTAGTATTTTTACTACTATTTTTAAAACAATTTTTTTATTACTTAAAAATGAACTTTTGTAAAATTAATAAGATAATTAATTAAAAATTAATTAAAAAAAATTTTTATTAAATACTTTTTACAGTAGTACTTTTACTACTAATTTTAAAACAACATGTTTACTACTTTTGGAAAAAAAATTATAATTGTTTGTTATATTAACAAGATATCTAACTAAAACCTAGTATAAAAAATTATTATTTCAAACATTTTTTATAAGTAGTAGTTTTACTACTATTTATAAAACAACATGTTTACTGATTTTAGAAGAAAAACTAAGATTCTTTAAATATTAATAAAATAAATTCACTAAATCTGGATTTAAAAAATTATTTCAAACTTTTTTAAGTAGATTTTTGTTTCTACAATTTTTGGACAAAATTACTTTTAGAAAAAAATTATGATTTTTTATAACATTAATAAGATAATGTACTAATAAAAATTAATTAAAAAAATTTGTTTTACAAACTTTTTTATAAATAGTGTTTTTAATACCATTTTTAAAAAAATATTTTTTTTGTACTATTAGAAAAAATTTTAATTTTTTATAATATTAATAACTTAATTCAAAATAGTTAAATTCAAAAATTATTTTTTCAAACTTTTTTTACTTAGTATTTTACTACTTTTTTCAAAACATTATTTTTAATACTTAAAAACGATAACTTTTATAATATTAATAATTTAATTAATTAAAAATTAATTTAAAAAATTATTATTCCAAACTTTTTTAAGTAGTAGTTTTACTACTATTTTAAAAACACAAAATTTTTAATACTTTTAGAAAAAAATATATGCCTTTTTTAATAAGTATTTTTAGTACTCTTTTTAAAACATTATTTTTAAATTTTTATTACATACTTTTTTTGTGTAGTATTTTTACTACTATTTTTGTATTATATGTAGTATTTTTACTACTATTTTTAAAGCAACATGTTTAATACCTAGAAAACGTGTTCTCTTTTATATTTTTATCACAACTTAATCAATTTTTTCCAAAAACAGTAATTTTAGTTTATACAAAATAGTTATATTTTATTAGAAAGAATGTTTAAACCAGGCCAAACACTGTTAAAGGAATAATAAATTTTTACTTATAGTCCATGTTTTGCTTACTAATGCTTTTTTATATTCCAATATTTTATTTAGTCCATTTTTTTTCTTTTGTGTCTTCAATTGTTTGTAATAAAATAAAAGTTTTAGTATTTTAATTTGAATATTATTATTTCAGTTTTATTGTTTTAATGGTAATTTAATTGTGATATTCTGACTAATTTTGTTATAATTGCTGAAATTTTTAAGATATTCATAAATTTGGTAATATTTTATTTTATGGTAATAATTTATAAAGAAGGAGGGGCAAAACTTTTATATGAAACTAAAAAACAAATTATATGCTTAATTTGCTACAGGTTGTCAAATCTGTTTCATTGTTTCTTTAATGTTTATTTAAAAGGTTCATCTGACTGCCCTAAATGACTCTCTAGTTGACTTTAATCCTACTTTTTCTATATTACTTTCCCTTGATTTCTCCCTTTCTGATAAGAAATTTAATAGTGCAACCAGTGTTACCAGAATGATTATTTAATTGTTTTTTTTCCTTTTATATCAAAGTACGGTTTAAATTACATCATCTATAAGTTTTTAGTGTGAAGGACCATCTATCAGTAATTTTGTAGCCTTTTCCTTCTTGCTCTCTGTGCGAGTGAATGTAGAAAATGTAACATAATAAATCCCTAAATAATAATCACACTGTACAAGCACCAAATAATAAATATAAAAGTACCACATACATACATTATATTTAATCCTTTCAAAATTTAAATAGCGAGAACTAAAAATCATTTTTCTTACTTTAGCATGAATGAATGCTAAAATGAAACGGAAACAATTGTCTGTTGAAAATTTTCTACAAACATTTTTTCTTTTTCTTTTACTTTTTCCACTTTTGTTTGGCTTGAAGGACAAACATATTCCGGTTCCCACCCACATTACAAGTCCCTTGATTGTTTGTCAAAAAATAAATAAAAAATCGTCTAAAAGTTCAAAGACATTTTTTGACAAATTTTAAATGTGTTAAAAGAAAAAAGATTTCAGGGTTTAAAAGAAAAACAAATGATTAGTGAAAAAAGTTAATATTTTAAATAAAAATTTTAGTACTTTAAAAAAAAGTAGTTTTAACAGCTGTTAGCAAAGAAAAATTATTTAAAACACTTTTAAACCCAAAATTCTTAATTTTTGAAAAAAGGACTTTTTACTACTTTTTATTTTGCTGCAGTTGATGGCCTAACATCAGTGGGATATTTTCTATTTGTAGTACTCTAAAAAAAAGGTAGCAAAAAGAGTATTTTAGACAACTTTAAAGCCGAAATTCTTAATTGTTTGAAAAAAGTACCTTTTAACTAGATTTCATTTTGTTTGATGTTTCCTACTTATTGTACCGAAACTGGGAGATTGTGGGATGACGGGTATAGGAGTTAGTGTTTCCCCATATTAAAAGTGACAGCAAAGACTTTTGCAAGGAATATATTTTACCAACTTTTTTAAAAAGTACTAATTTTTTTACTAAATTTATATTTGATAATCTCAATGTAATTGTTTAAGTTAAAACAGCTATATAGGTAACAATTTTAAAAATAGTAGTATTTTACTACTTTTTGTCAAAATAAAAAACGTTTTGGAAACTCCTTCTATAAACCAATATATATAAAAAATCGTTTGATTTTAGTGGATTTGTATAAACTTAAGTGAAAATATGAAATAATTTTGCTTTAAAAGTATTATTTCTACTCCTTTTTTAATAATATTATTTTTAATTTTTTTTCGCTGTATCTATCATCCCAATTTTATTGTCTATATAAAAAACACTTTTTTAGTAACATTCTAAAAATGGTAGTATTATAGGTAGTATTAAGGGAAATAACTTTGCTTTAAAAGTACTATTTCTACTTCTTTTTTATTCCTATTATTTTTAGTTATTATCCAAAACTTTATTGCTTTACTACATTTTAAATATTACATTTACAATAATATTACATTTTAAAATTGGTAGTATTTTAATACTTTTGGTAAAAAAATTTAATCTGTAGGAAATGTTTTAAAATTAACTTTTTAAACCCACGTTAGACAAAAGAGTATTAACTAGCTAGCAATAAAAACCGGTGTTAAAGGAAAATTTAAAAAAAAAGTAGTTTTTTAACTACTTTCTAAAAAATTCAAAAGGCTTAAATTTTGAATACAAAATACTTTTCTGGTTTTATTTTATACTAAATGTAATTATGTAGATAAAAAAAATTATATATTTTTAGAAACTAAAAAAGTAGTATTTTTAATACTATTTTGTATTTCTTTAAAATTATTTGTTTGTTTTTGTATTTTTGCAGCAAATTAAATCAACTTCATTTGTAGTCTTCGTACTTTTTAATTGGATTTGCTAACCGAAGTTTAATATCTTATGATAAATTAGCTGTTTTGCTAACATTTTAAAAATGTAGTATTTTTATTACATTAAAAAATATGTTTACAAATACATATGCATGTTTATAGGGAATGATTTAAGAATTTCTTATTTAAACTACTTTTTTTCAAAAATGTAACACATGTGTTAAAGTAAATAAAACAGTAGTATTTCTAACTACTTTTTCTAAAGCCTGAAATTTTGTTTTTTTTTTAATACAAAAGTACCCTTTTATTTGTATTTTAAACAAGATTTTATAATTCAGCTAAAAAATAATTGACTCTTAAAAAAGTAGTATTTTTACTACTATTTTTGGAAAAAAAACTGTTTTTTGTAATTTCTAAAAAATCGTGTAAGACATTATGATCTACTTCCTTGAATTCAGAATTGCTAAGGTCTTGCAATGCTTAGGCTTTATAATTTTGAAAATATGGCGGGAGTAAGATGCTCAAAAAGATTAGGCAGCCAAGGGATCGAAGTACCTTAAGCTGGTCGAAGACATTATAACTTTACATATCATCCGATCGAAAAGAACAATCAAAGAAGATGTTATCTCTAGGCTACGCTTGAAATTATCTGAAATGTCAGTGCACGATATATATGAAGGTCCAGCAGTGACTGGTCTTACACCCAGATTCAAAAAGTTAACAGCACTGGGTGCGATGGAGGGTGAAGACGATGGTCAGAAAACACTATAGCCGCTTGTTAAAAAAGATACTGTGTGGAACTTAGTGACGAGCAAGTTAGAGGTTTGAAAATATGACCTTCTATCCCTTACAACATAATAATGTAAAATAAGAAATCAAAGTCTAACAAGTATTTAGTTTAAAGTCTTATACATAAACTTCTAAGTCTTATACAAATTAGATTTTCGGGTCTCGAAACTCTTAATAAAAATTTTTAAGCTTTTTATGAATTCTTCAGTATTATATCAAAACTTTTAAGATTTATACTAAGATTTGAAGGAAAAATCGTACATTCCCTTTTAAAATCTTATACAAAGATTATAAAGACTTATACTGCGTTTTCCAAACAATATAAAGGTGGATTAAAAATTATATTTTGATGTTTTTTAAAATTTTTTTTTGTGTAAAAGATTTATTGATTTTATGTTATTTTATATTTCTAGGCCCTTTCACTATTGTGCTTAAAGGTCTAGTTGCACAATGGGCGGGCGTTTTTCACTCCTAGCAATTTTTGCTTTTACAAATTTCTCAAAAGTTTTTATAGCATTTTCTCTAAACAATTGGCATCATCTCGGATTTACTCCCATACACATTCTTGAGCACTATATTTTTATGCCTCTCACCAAGCCACCAGACGAGATACAGATGATTTAAGTCCACCAATCTGCCAGGCATAGTTTCGAAACCGACCTATATGATTCTCTTTTGCTTTTTTTTTGTTAAATAAATATCAGACCGCATAGAGATCTCGGGCGATCAATAAACCCCTGCGAGGAACGATTTTGTGTTTATTTTTAGGTTGGTAAGGTTTTTCTGTTTTGAGTTTTATTAAAGGCTTTTATAGAAAGCAATAGATATAGAGGTAGCCAATAGACCCACAGGGTGCCCACTGGTAACCAGGATCGGTCAATAGGCCAATTAGGGGGGGTGAGGGTTAATATGAGGATTTTTTTGTTTTATTCTGACCATTCTAACGCAATATAGATAGCAGGAAACTCCTAAAATTTTCAACAAAAAAAAAAATTAAAAAATTAAAAAAAAACTTTTCAAAAATATTTTTCGCAAATATCTTCAAAAAAAAATAAGAAAAAATTTCAAAAGAATTTTTACAAAAAATTATAAAAATATAAAAAATGTTTATAAACAATTTGTGTTTAACTAGCATTACTACGGTGAAGGGTATATAAGATTCGGCATAACCGAATATAGCACTCTAGATTACTTTTATATTTGAGCCGTGTTGAATTGTCATTTAACTTGCAATACATGCAACGGAATACAACACAATATTAACACTGGTGTGTTCATGTCTGCTTTGTACCCAATGCCACATGACAAGGTAAACTTTTTATAAAACAGTATTTTTAAAACAACGAAAAAACTACTACGACACCATCAGAAGCAGCCAAACAACCCAACAGTAAATGTACAATTTACACACACTTGCACATGCTACCTTTCAATCAAGCTGCTCTACTAAGTACAAGAGGAAGCCCATACACATACATACCTAAGCGTGCGGTTAGTTATTTGTGAAGGGAAGAACAGCGCTAGAGAGAAGTAGATGGTTTGCAAGGAATTTGCATACAGTGTAGGGGTGGGGGTCTGTTGTTTGGCACTTATAGCACCTTAATTTATTTGTGTGTGTATGTGTGGTGTATGCATGTGAGAGAAAGTTTTTAGTAGGTTTATGAAATATGAATGATCTTTTTGTAGGCAACTTTATTTTGTGCAAAAGGTAATTGTAATTTTTAAGTGATATCTTTTTCTGACCTAATTTGAGTTATTTACAGTTTTTATAAGCTTTCTTTGTTGTGGAATACAACAAACACTTCAGCTTTAATCAATGTCTGTACATATTCTTAAATATTTAATAATCGAAGTTAGAGCAAACATTAAAAGTATAAACAAAAAACTACAAGCAGAACATAAGGGTTTTAAAATATCAAATATGCTTTCGAATACAGTTAAGGCTGTAAATATAAGAGTTTTTCTAAGAAATATAAAACTTAAATTTATGGTCCTACGAACCTAACTTTAAAATAATGCATACTCTTAGGCTTAGGCAAATGTCTACTATTGTTTTCTTTTTAATTTAAATTGTATTCTTTTTTAATAAAGAATCTTCGTAATTGTCTGATACCTCTGTCTGTCTGTCTTTCTTTTTTTGTCTTGGTGGATTTTAACAAAATTTTGTGTGGAGGTGCCTTAGTATCGTGACTCCAATATAGGATACTTTTTTCCGCAAAAATATCTTATTTCTAAGAGAAAGTGGAGAAATAGCAGTGAAAGTACGCCGATTTTTTTTACCCCTTTAAAGGTATTGCATACTTTAAGGCATCTTTTATTTTTGAAAGCAATATACTTTAAGCAATGTTGGGCAACAGATGGCACTGTTTTAAAATAATAAGTAACTTATTTCTCATGTCTGTCTTTTGCTGAGCTTTACAATAGTTTTTAGAATTTAAGAATTTAATGTAAGTTTTAGAGTTTTATCCAGGGATGATACCTTTATAAAAAGTAAATACGTAAGAGTCTTAAAATATGGTGTGGATTACTTTCAAATCAAAATCAAACAAAATATTGTCAGGACGTACACAACGTGTGTGGGTGCAGCTAGTAATAAATATAATGCTTTTCCCTGGATATTCCAAGGATACTTTTTGTTAAACTCATGCTGTAGACCATTATTTATTTCTTCATCTTCAGCTCTGATTCTCCCACCTTAATCCCAACATCTGTAAAAGGGTTTTTAACCATAAAAAAAATCGTTTAACACGTGCTTGATGTTGCATGCAACTGTTATTGTGTATGTAACAGTTTCCAGGGATTTGGGGTAATGTTAAATGAAGTGAACTCAACTGAAGTGGAAACTTGAAAATAAAATTGCCAAAAAAAGGCAAAGAAGAAACACACTCCGCCGAATATTTCAACAAATGTCATGTTAAAGCAGTTAACAAGAATATTTTAATTCTCCTTCTCCTCCAGAGAATTTATTACAACAGGCTTTTTTTGTATTTTTCCAAATATTAAAGGTTTAACGAACAAGCTAAATTATCTTAAACAAAACCATTTACATATATCTAGGAAGTTAAAAAAATTAAGATCAAAATTAGAAAATGTTAAGAATTTAGTAAGAAACGAAAAAATATCTTATACGTCTTATACGAACCTTTAAAGTGGTCACATATAATAAAATAGTGGAGTTGTAAGTCGAATGTTTAAACATCTTAATGTTTTACTAAGAATTAAGCATTTGCAAGGGTCACCCTTAAACTTAAAACTGGAATACTTTCAAAACTGTGCTAGTCTTACAGAAAACATAAAACTCTTATACTATACTTATACTAGACATCCAAGTCTTATAATTTAAACTCCATCTAGTATACTTAAACTTTAGAATAATGTTTTATAACAAAATTAAGTAATTTTAATCCAGACTTTTAAGCTTGAAGGCTTTCAAAATAATATCCATAACTTATTTTATATATTTTTTTTTTAATTTTAAACCACATCCCCTTGTCTTATTCTATAGCTTTTAATACTAAAAAATAGATTTCTAGGTTTTATACTTAAGCTTCTTGATAACTACTTTAGCTATATACATATAATAAAAGAGTAAATCATATCTTGTTTATCTGTCTTTTTTTTGTGTTCGCATCACTTAAAAACTACTGGATGGATTTTAACACAATTTTGTGAAAAGGTACCTTAGTATTCTGATTCCAAAATAGGATACTTTTTTTCTGCAAAAATTATCTTATTTCCAAGAGAAAGTGGAGATAAAGCTGTGAAAGTACGTCGATTTTTTAACGATTTAAAGGTACTGCATACTTTAAGGCATCTTTTATTTTTGAAAGCAGTACATTTTAAACAATGTTGCGCAACAGATGGCGCTGTCTTTTACAGAACTTTACAATGATTTTTGGAATTTTAGAATTTTATATAAACTTTAGAATTTTATCCAGGGATGGATACTTTTATATAAAGTAAATACGTAAGAGTCTTAAAATTTGGTGTGAATTACTTTTAAAGCAAAATCGAACAAAATATTGTCAGGATGCACACAAAGTGTGTTGGCACAGCTGGTATGCCATAAAATATTATTCTAAAATTTAATTAAATTTATAAATCTTATACTGCTGGTATTAAGACTTAAAAAACCTGCCAAGTTTCCAAGCCTAAAAATTTATATAAGACTTCCAAGTCTTGCACTAGTTTTGTACAATATTTTTGAGTTTTAATGGCAAATTTAAAAATCGTATATCCCAATTCTCCTAACAGGCTTCTAAGTCTTATAAAGAATTAAAAGGCTTACCAAGTTCACTTATAAGACTTCCAAGTCTTATTTATTGGAAAATTTAAAAATCACTCCCAATTCTCTTAACAGACTTCTAAGTGCTGTTAAGAATTTAAAGACTTATTCAGTACATTTATAAGACTTCCGAGTCTTATACTACTCTTATACTATATTTTAAGTTTTATTCGAAAATTTCGAAATCTTATAATTCCACTACCAGTTCTCTTAACAGAGTTCTAAGTCTTATAATAAGAATTCGAAATTTTCAAAATCGTATAATTCCATTCCCAATTCTCCTAACAGGCTTCTAAGTCTTATAAAGAATTAAAAGACTTATAAAGTTCACATATAAGTTCACTTATAAGTGTTATACTAATTTTATACTATATTTTTAGTTTTATTCGAATTCTTATTATTCGAATACTATTATTTTTAGTTTTATTCGAAATTTCAAAATTCTTTCTCCCAATTCTTTTAAAAGGCTTTTAAAAGAGTTCTTAAGGTTCCTCTATTAGGACCGAAATAGTCTACAATACAACGTTTGGTGGCCAAATTCTAATTCAATATATATGTTGCTGTAAGTAAAAGGAGCGGGGTTGTGCTATTATCACCAATAAATTTCTTTCATTTCTGCTGCTTGCTATCGAATAGTTCTAAAATAAACATAAAAACACTGGGTCATAAAGACAAGACTTAATAAATTGTCGGTAAGTAATGGTGGTATTAATAATAACAATAACAGGGGGCGAATAACGGCATTCAAAATCTATCGAAATTTCAATGGAAAATTCGATCGATATCTAGTGCCGCAATTAGCCCCCAGTTGTTTCTACTTAAATAATTTTTGTTAAAGTTAAAACATATGTTCCAATAAGCTTTCGAATTTCGAATTTGTAATTTTTATATCACATATTAATACAGATGAAGCAGCATGCTGGGTTTTACGTCTGTGCAATCGATTTTATTGGTCCTTCGAACACTAACATTTATCATGTTTGCACAATATCCTTTAATGATGTTTACAAGATCGTAATTAAGCACTTTATCTGTTTTGCTATCAATTTCTTCAATTATTTATTAAATAATTTAATATTTAAAAATTTTAACGTAAATAAATTGTGGGCAATTTTGTAGCATTTAAATTACTTTTTGAATTTCGCAGCTACTCCTAATGAATATTAATATATTTTAATTACAATATTAATTATATGTGAATGATTGATTAGCTGTCAAATATTAGTCTAGTAAATTTATTGTCAGTTTAGCCTTTACGGAAAGAGCCCTTGTCAGCTTTAATTTTATTAAATTTTATTTATCTTTTCTAGGCATTTCCTTGTTTTTCGCGTTGCCCTTCTCACTTGGCATCTTTATTATGCAATTTCTTACATTTACATTAACGTGTAATTCTTGTATTAAATACTTTATAAGGTTTCTTAAACTCTCAGTGGCGCAAAACGCACTAGCAAGACCATTTTTCATTAACAATAGAAAATATTTGTTTTATATGTAACAGCTCTTAACTCAAACAGGTGTCAGCTAAATAAACGAATTTTTATAACTACGATAATTAAATTGATAAATTAAGTTTAAAACAAGCAAAGAAAATTCGAACAAAACATGTTAAAAAGTTGAACTTGTGCCCTATACACCTCTCTTCTGCTCTATTTGATTCTTTAACTATCACTGGCACTTATCCTTCGTTTACTCATAATGAACATATACAAATCATAAAGCTTTGTACGCGATTTCAATAAATGTGAGGATAATTTAATCTCCTATTTCATTTACAAGCATTCTAAAAGCGCAACTTCATATTATGGCTGAAGCGTTTCCGCTGAAACAACTTCCGGTTGCCTTAAGTTGGTGGGTTGCGTATTTAAAACCCTTTCAGAAAACTGAATGCGGTAAAAATTAACAAACAAGGGGAATATTAACACGAAGGCATAATCGCAACAAAAACAAGACGATACTTGCATGCAACGAAAACAAGTAACTTTATTGGTAGAGAAAATATTTAAATTTAAGAAAGTTATTTAACCACCGAAAATCATAGCTCTCATACAAAATTCACTAAATAAATTTTATAAAACTTTTTAAAACTTTTTTGGGTAAAAAATCAAATTCGAAATTAAGTTCGAAAAATTGGAAACCCGATTTTACGTTTTGAAATTAACTTTTAAAGCTTTAAAAAATATTTGATAGCAATAATTTCTTTTCTAAATACTTTTTAAAAGTTCGAATGTAACTGAAAAAATTCGAAAATATATTTTTGCTTTAAAAATCACTTTTAAAAGCTTTTACATCAGGTTTAAAAGCTTTAAAACTTATTTGGCAGCAATATGTAGACATTTAAGTATATATTGAGCATTTTAGTAAAATTCGAAATAAAGTTCGAAAAAATTGTATACTTCTCCAAACGTTGAAAATTTCGTTTTTATTACGAATTATCCATAAAACTTTTTCAATCTTATCCAATGAAACTAAAAACTCATATTTCCATAAAATTGGCTTGAAAAGAAAATCCAAAAATAGCTTTCAAGCTTAAAAATAATTTTTAAAGGCTTTGATTTTTTGTAATATTCACTTAAATAACAGTCACTTAAATGTAACAGTCACTTAAATTAAGTTTAAGGAATTTCGAAAAATTCTAAAAAAAAAGTTCGAAATTTTGTGAAATTAAAAAAAAATTGGAAAACTTGTTAACATATTAATAAAACTATTGATAAAATATAAACGATAAAATATTTCTGTACAACTTAGGCATAAACATAATTATAAAATAATAACAAAAATTTCTAAATTAGATTTTTGGCTTTTAAAAAGAAAAAAGTTCTATGGTTGCATATTTTAATAATTTGATTTTTATTTAATTTAATTGATATTTGAAATGTTCGAAATTTATACTATAAAATATTATTTTCTCTCTCAAAATTAACCTAACAACTAAACTTAATCATTTTAAGTTATTTTAGGCATATTAGGTTACTTAAAATTAAGTAAAAAAAGTTCGAAGTTAATTTTTTTACCTTTAAAATTTGATTTTTATTTTAAATTTAAATAATTTTAACACGGATTGTTACTTTTTCAGTTTTGAAACCATTTATCATAATTTCTAAAATATGTTCGAATATTCGAAAATGAGTTATGTTTTTAAAATAAGGTTTTTGGCACTCAAATCAGGCATCTTTCAAACACTATACGGTAATTTAAATATAAATAAGCTATTTAAGCATGTTTAATAATTTCGAATTTATTTTCGAAAATTTCTAAAATAATTAAAATATGAAAAGAATATAAAATTTTTGGTAAAAAAAAAAAATTTATATGTTAAGTATTTAAACAAATTTAAATAAAATTAGAAAGTATTAGTAAATAGTCTTTATAAACCACAAAGAAATTTCAATTAATTTTTGTTTATTTTCGAATAAATTTAAGAACCATTAAAAAAATGTTTTAATTAAGTTGAAGTGTTTTTAAAAAGTGTTGACTTAGCTAAGAAAATTATTTGTTAAAAGTTGGGAATAGTTTTTATACTTTTCTATCATTTTTATAATATTCGAAATTAAGTGGGATAATTTCGAATATATGTTTTAAGCTTCAATTTTAAGTTTATAAAGGTTTAAACTTTTTTCTGCTATTTATTTAAATTTCATCTATATTTATTTAAACATATACGTTTCATTTTGGACTTGTTTGCTATATTTTATAAAGTTCGAAAATTTTCGCAGATAAAATTGAATATTTAAAATTTTAAAACATAAAAATTAGTTGTTTTTTAGATTTTGTATAGAACTTGTTAGTTAACTCGATAAGCTTTTGTCAGGTTTTTGTTTTGAAAATTTAATTTTTAAAGTTTAAAACTAACTTTTTAAAACTGTTGGGATTTGAGGACCTTAACAATTTTGTTAATTCGAACATAAATTTGTAAAATCTGAAATAAGATTCATGAGTTCTTGAAATGGGCCGGGAGAAGAAGAATGTAGCAACAAAACAAGTTCTAAAGTTTTTCAAAGTGATTTAAAATCATTTTAAAGCTTAAATCTATTTTCGAATTTCTTCAGTTTCAATTCGAACTTTTAAGAAATATTCCAAATGTGTAAATAATGTCATCAAATAATTTTTAACGCTTTAAAAGTTAATTTAAAAACGTTAAATCGGTTTTCGAATTTTTCGAACTTAATTTCGAATTTGATTTTTTTACCCACAGAAATTTAAAAAAATTTAATTAGTAAATTTTGCATTACGGCTATAATTATGATTTATCGTAATAACTTTCTTAAAATAAAATATATTGAATTTAATGCCTGTTTGTAAAGTAGAAACTGGAGTCAATATATTTGAGAACATGTTGAATTTGTATGACACATTAAAATACTATAGAAAAATAAAATTTTTTTTTTCCACAGAAACTTGTACAAAAATTTAATAACTTACGCACACGATAGTGTATTGATACTAAAAAAACACGCACTTAAAGCTACACTCCCATAAAAAGGCATACCCATACACTTATGCTTTCTTTAAAACAGATATTTTTTTTGTTTTTGTTAAAATTCACCACTCCAATGCGTGTATTTTTTTCGTTTTTACTTTTTTCTCATTTCATTTTCATTTGCAATTCTAAAAAAGTTAAACTTTCTTTAAATGAGTTGAGTAAATATAATATGTATTTGTGTGTATGTGAGTGTGAATGTGTGTGTGTGTGTGTTGAAGAAGTAGTGAAAAGCAAATTCTTTTTAAAAGGGAAACTTTACGTTAACGTGTATGTATGTGTGTTTTTCCTTGCCATTGTACTCAATACTAAATTTTCACTTTCATTACACAATATTTACTAAAGAATTTTCCTTGATTTAAATTAAAATTACTTTAAATTAATAATAAATTTTTATAATTACTTTTTTTGTTAAAGTAACAACTTTTGCTTTATTTATTGGAAATTTTAAATTAAAATATATTTCTTTAATTCTTTTAAATATATTATTTCTTTCTTCTTATATATATTTTCTTTCTGCACTTTTTTCTTTTATATATTTTCTTTTTATTATATTTTCATCACGCGCTTACGTTATGCTTCAACACGCACCTAAAAGTAGACTACAAAAGTGTTACGAATTTCTCTAATGACAATGTCTCTGCAAATGGTAAAAAGCACCAACAATATCATCAGCAACAAAAATAACAATAGTAAGGATGAAACATACATACACACGGACGCGGATACACTCACATATACACATACACCGAAACAAAAAGGAAAAATATTGCATACCGGCCCGTTTAGCTACTAAAGGTTTGTGTGTGTTAAGCTGAGTTTAATTCTTAAAGGCGCATGATTTTTTTGTAGAAGCAACAGTAGCTGAGAGTGTTTAGCAATTTGTAGCTCTCTTGTGGTTTTCGCTTTGTGTGTGTGTGTGTGTTTTGGAGTAATAAATGGTGAGTTAAAGAACAGCTGTTCCTATTTTAAGTTAAACGGGACAAACAAAAGGTTCCTTTTCAAAGAAAACTCATTTCCATTGTGAATTTATTTCGAAAGGGAAAGTAAATGTATCCTACAGTAACTCCAAAATCTATAAAATGGTCCCCAAAATCATCAACTAGTTTCAATACAAAGCAACCCCCTTAAGGACAATTATACATGAAAGTCTTTTTTAACCTTTTCTTTTTGCTGTTATATAAACTATTGAATATTTTGTATAATTTTTCATGTTTTTCTTAGATTTAAAATTTTTATTAAAGTTTTAATTTTTTGGCATTATATCGATTGTTTTTAATCCTCGATTCTTTAAAGATATTTCGAATTGTCTGTAATATTTCGGCTTATGACAAACAAATTTTTAACTTAATATAATCATTTTCGTTTATATTGATATTTAAAACAAAACATTAAAAATAGCCAAAGTAAGCTTTTGGAAAGTTTTTAAGGATATAAAATTAAATTTAAAATTTTCGAAATTATTTTTAAAATGTTTACAAACACCTAGAGCTATTAAAAATAATAAATTTATACCAAAACCTATTAACCTTAAATTTTAAATTCGATTATTAGTAATTTAAAATATTTAAAAATATTTCGAACATAATTTCGAATCTTACAAAAATTACCCAAATGTCTTAAAAGTACATAATTCAATACAACTCTAATATGAACATCTTAAAACTTTTAAAAGAACTTAAAAATATCTTGAAATTAATTTTAATATATTCGAAATTAAGTTCGAAATTTTCGAAATCAAGTAATATATTTGATTTTTTAAACACTAACTGATTTCGTACTATTTAAAGTGGATATAAACTAGTTAAACTGAAACACGACATTTTCCAACCCAGATTCTTTATTTTTTTAATTTTAGTATATTCGAAATTAAGTCCGGAATTTTCGAAATCATGAAAAAATTTGATTTTTCAAACAAAAAGTGATTTTATTACTATTAAAAGTAGATATAAACTACTTACCCCAAAACTTAAAATTTTCGAACCCAGACTTGTTATTTTTTTTTAATATATTCGAAATTAAGTTCGAAACTTTCGAAATCAAGTAAAATATTTTAATTTTTAAACACTAAATGATTTCATACTATTTAAAATATATATAAACTACTTAAACCAAAACTTGACTTTTGCGAACCCAAACTCGTTATTTTTTAATTTTATTATATTCTAAATTTTCGAAATCATGTGAAATATTTGATTTTTCAAACACTAAGTGATTTCATACTTTTTAAAGTATATATAAGCTACTTAATCCGAAACTTGGCATTTTCAAACCAATACTCGCTATTTTTTAATTTTAGCATATTCGAAATTCAGTTAGATATTTTCGAAATCAAGTAAAATAATTGATTTTTCAAATACAAAGTGATTTCCTACTATTTAAAGAAGATATAAACTAGTTAAACTGAAACTCCACATTTTCAAACCAGATTCTTTTTTTAATTTTAGTATATTCGAATTAAGTTCGAAATTTTCGACAATAAGTTTAAAACATTCTCTTTATTAATTTTTGATAAAAAAAAATAATTTCGAAATTAACAAACCCACTTTCGAATTTACTTAAGAACCCTAAACATATTTGGTTTATTTTAAAAAATTTTAATTTATTTAAAAACAAATATATTTACAAATAATTTTCACGCTTTAAAATTAATATAAACTATTCGAATTTCATTACACACCTTGGATCTAATTTTTCAATATAAATGATTAGCAACCTTAGAGTTTTTTTAATTAAAAAAATTTTAATTTAATTTGTTTTACTTAACTTGATTTTAAATTTAGAAATTGAAAAAAAACACAATTTTTAGACTTTTGATTTTATTTTTAAGTTCGAAATATTCGATGATGCTCAAATTTAAAATAAATGGCTTATTTTTTATTATAATATTTATTTAAGACCTTTGACTATTTCTAGCACTTAAAAAGTATATTTAATTGATTTATTCTTAGTTCGAAATTTCGGACATTGCTTTTAATAAAAGAAAAACATGTTAATTGACTACAAAAGTATACTTACAGTTTGAAAATTGGTTTTAAAATTTTCGAAATTAATTTCGAAAATTTCGAACATCAATTTTTTAATATAGAACTAATTTTTTGTAATATGGAACTTCTTTGTCATATTATATTTTTAATATTAAAGATAAAAATATGCACTTTATATACGAATTTAGTAAATAATGTGCAGATATTAAATTGGGCATAGTTTTAGCTGGCCACTTTTTTTATTCATTTAAAAATACATATGAGCTGCCATCTATTAATGAGTAGTTATTACGGATGCTTAGATTTAATAGAAACTAACCATGCGCACCAAAAGTCATCTGTTTTTTCTAAGCACTCACCTCTACACCAACAAATAATATTTGGTGAATATTTATTTGCCAATATTATTGTAGCCTCCAACAGTGGGATTAAAAATGTTTTCCTAGGTCATATAATTGCATTGTCTGTCAGTTTCTATATTTAAGCGACCTAAAGAATTGATATATGAATAAGGAAGTGAAAAATATAATATTATTTGGTGTAGTTTTTGTTGGTATGGTGGGGTTGTTGTGTACACAAAGGTTGTTAGGAAGGGTAGGTTTTATATCTAAAAAACAGTTTAGTATTTAAAGAAATTTTGCGCCATTAAGAACGGAAAATAAATGTTTTAACCCATAAAAATAGAAATAAATAAAAAAATAAAATATTAACTTATAGGGTGATAAATGTAGTTAAGAATTAATTTAAAGTTTAGAAGACATTGGGAAAGTGACAATGAACTAACTTTTGAAGGTTGAAAAGATTAAAATGGATCGGGTTTTCCGGCTTTTTAATTAAGAGAAAAAGCTATTTCAGAGCATAAATGTTTGTTTTAATTTTTAAAATGGATTTAAAAGTGTTTTTTATTTGTGTTTATAAAATTATTAATTTGAAGAACTTCATTTTGCAAACGCAACGTTAAATAACTTGGAATTCGCTAAAGGACAAAAAGTGGTAGCGAATATTCTGCTTAACCACTAAGACCAAACAATTTAAGCTTTGGTATCTTAAAAGGCTTTGTTCTCTCTATTTACTATAATTAATCTACCAAAAGTACTTTTGATCTTACTGATCTAAAGCAATTAAAGCTTCTCGATTAATTATCATTTATTCAAAAACATTTATGTAAATTTTTATTTCTATTTTTTGTTATTTTTTATTTAATACTACTTTTTTTGCATAAAATTATAATACAAGGTGAAGTATTTTTAGTATAACAACTACAACAAGATGCTAGTGATATTGTTTCTATAAAAAAAAATCTGGTTTTAAAATAAAAAATTAAATAAAAACAAAAGTTATTATTATTTTTTTTTTTCAAAAAAAAATTTTATATTTTTCTAAAACTTTGAATACAGTTTCTATCAAGCAAAGTGATTGCCGTAGTTTTGTAAAATGTGTCATATAATCAAGTCTAAAGAAATAAAATAATTTGAAATGAATAAAATTTTCTCTGGCATTTTTTCTCTATTTTTTTGTTTGTTTTTTTTTCAAGAAAATGCAAAAAATACGAAAAAAAATTCGGAACAAGGCGAATATAATTTTGACAGTCGAATTCGCTATTGGGTTTACCTGGTATAAATCAAAGCGATTTAATACGCAGGAATTTAAGCATTTTTGCCTCTTTTACAATGTCAAACCTAGGCGAGTTAATAGCAGATGATTGCAGTGGCGAAAAATTACATTATATGTATATAAAAATAAATTTCAAACTACATTAGAAAAATATATAAACAATTTTTATATGTAGGCACACAAAGAAACATAAAATACACAACAAATTCGGAACAAGGTGAATATAATTTTGAAATTCTAAGAGAAACAGCTGACGTCGAATTCGCTATTGAGTCTACCTGGTATAAATTAGGGCGAAATAATAATAGGCGATTGCACGAGCGAATTTAGGCATTTTAGCCTTCCTTGCATGTTTATAATTTTTTATATTGAGTTTGACATTTGCATTTCAAAGCTATGACTAGCTCAAGGCGAATCAGCAACAGGTGATTGCAGTGACGAAAAAGCTCATCATATCTTGAAAATCCATATGTCAAACTTCATAAAAACAAAATTAGAAAAAAAAATTCCTTTTTATATATAGAGTTTGACACACACAAAGCAGGCGAAAATGCATGAATTCGCCCAAGCAATCACCTAGGAGTTTTTTCACCACTAAACAAACCTTTTACTTAAATTACTTGCCACGGTTTATTTTTTCAAAGCAATTTTGTTTGCTTTTACTTTTATTGGTTATTCAGTGTTACCAAACCTACCAACATTATACTAACGGGAAAGCAATAGCATGGCGTAATCAATCTTGTCTTTTAAACAGAAAAACATAAAAATAATATTGTTAGATCTCCCATCTCTACGAAATAGAATTTGCTTAGTAACTAACAACTTTTTAAGACCGATCTACATACTAAAATGATTTTGGGGTTGGTAACATTGTTAAGATGTAAAACTCTCTTTTGACGCTTTCTGTTACAATCATTATTTATGTAAAATATAGAGAGGGAAGGAGAGAGACAAGCACCTTTATTTGTTAGGGAAGCCAACCAGCCAAGGCATATTTAACCAGGTGACAGCACAAGGCGAAGCTAATATTAAAGAGAAATTTTTTCATTTTTTTTATGGAGTTTGACATTCATTAATCATGTATTTTAAAAGAGAATAAAATAAATATTACTGTCAAAATCTATTCCAAAAAAAAAAAAAAAAAAATTCAAAAAATGTGTTGCAGATATTTTTTCTTCCCTACGCTATCACCTTGTTAACTATGCATTGCGCATTGCGTAATCTTGCCTTCTATCATTCTTGGCATTAGATACTTCAACATTTCCTCTCCAGGTATTATCGGATTACAGCTTTTTTATTATGATTGTAATTGTAGTGATGATGGAGAAGACTGTAAAATACATCCCATGCTCTTGTTTTTGCTCGTCTGTTAATAGAGTAGGATATATTCTTCATTTATCTAGGCTTCGAACTTATTAAGCATTCACCCGACCGTAGATTTATTGAAATCCTCGATATTTTCCATCTATGAATCGCAAAAGAATTTAGTGCACATGCTAGAAATGTTAAGGTTTTGACTAATGAGATATCGTCATGATAGAGAGAAAAATAAAACTGGTAAACACCTACCGTGCTCTTGCTCTGTTTGTATAGGGTGGCTTCTTTTTTGGCAGCCTATTGCCTGCTAGCTTAACTGAGTGATTTTTTTTTTTCATTCATAGAATCGCCTGACCAAGTATAACAAACAGGGATTCCAGGACCACAAAGACCCACTTTTGCATAAGCTGACAGTCTGTAGTATATATATACAGAGCCGCCCCAAGGGCAGGGCGACCGGGGTGATTGCCCCGGACTATTAAAACAAATAACAAAAAGTTGTAGAAGAGCACCTATGTATGCTCCACTCGTGGCTCAATAGTTGCCAGGTGTAAAGACCGTTTTTCAAAAGTACGATGAACCGTCCAATGACGCCGGCGAGTGTGCGAATTAGAAACGGCTAGCTATTGAAAAGTTGTTATTGGTTCTTTAATGTTTACCATTCCAGATTTCATTGAACTTTTTTTATTTACATTCCTGATTCGAGTTATAATTAAAAAAAAATTCTATCACTTATATTTTTTTATTTTTACTACATAATATGCAACCCTTTGTAAATATATGTATAAAAACACAAAAAAAAAATAAATATAAGTTTATTTAGAGCAATTAAATGTGTAGGGGGTCAGAACACAATCTCGCCCGGGCGCCTACTAACCTCGGTGCGGCCCTGTATATATACATAACTAAAACTCAAAGAAAATATGGATCATTAAAGAGTTACTAGGTGCTCTTTTCCGTTTGTAATATTTTGAAGTTAAAAAAATATTTTCAAATATGTCTGAATTATATTAAAAAAAAACTTTTTTTCCAAAATTTCATATAAATATCTTGCTTTGTCTAATAGTTCTCGAATGTGAACTTGACTTATTTTTATGAAATAAAATTCACGCTTTTTTCAATCAATCCGGTATGATAATTTTTTTGGTATTTATTATTTCTTTAGACTTTTTTTTGCTGGCTCTGTTATCTCTTAAAATGAAGTCTGTTTTTAACTATTTTTTATGTGACACATTTTTTTAATGTTTATAATTTTACTGACGTCAATAGACGTTGTAGCGATAAAAAGGTTATAATGCATGCAAACACCCGACTTATTCCAAAGATTTACTTTTATAAATTAATATAATTGCATATACATAAATATGAAAATATACAAATTTATATACAAAAGACATACAGACTCTGTTCCTATAAACTTTTTATACTGATAAGAATTAAGAAAACATCAGTGTCCGTGCAATAATTTTCTACAGTGTAGAAAATGAAGGAGTGAAGCAAACATAAAGAGTTACAGTGATTGAAAGGCAATTAGAGTTGCCAAATTTTATTTTCAAATTGTTACAATCGAACTCTTAAATTGGACTTTTCAGACAATTGACAATTAAATAGTGTCAACAAATAAATAAGTATTTATTATGATTGTGAAATTTATAACCATTTTTAAAAAGGAAATATGGCTGTAAAAAGGTTGAAATGACTTATACCATTTTCAAAATTAACTGCATGATTTTATAAATGACTTAAACCATCAAGAACGAATTTTTATTCGAAATTAACATTTTTGTTATTGGTCTAATGGTTGCGTATAATGGCAGGAAGTCAATATTTTCATATATATTCTTGGCCTTCCTCTTTTAGGTGAAAGGTCTAACACTTTAAAAATTCGGAATTTTCATCCAAAGAAGTTTTATAAAACATCTTATAAGGAACATTTTTTCGAAATCTGATCCGTTGAAATGAAATCATTCTGAGCCATTTGTTCTACCAAATCGGCCGCCGCGACCTCGGCGGTACACCTCCATCCGATGCTCCAACTTTTCAATGACGCTGAGGTATAATTGAGGTTCTATGCCGTTAATGTGCCGAATTATCTCATCCTTTAGTTCTTGAATTGTTGATGGCTTATCGGCGTACACATTTTCTTTCTAATAACCCCAAAGAAAAAAGACCAACGGTGTCAAGTCACAAGATTGTGGCGGCCAATTGACATCGCCGCCATGTGAGATAACACGGTCATTGAATTTGTGGCGCAAAAGACTGCCCAATGATGCTACCGCCAGTCCATAAACCGCACCAAACAGTCACTCTTTATGGGTGTATTGGTTTTTCGACAATCACTCTTGGATGATCTTCGAAAATTGATCATCCAACGTTGCCATTTCTTGCAACCATTCTGACCATTGATGACGTTTGGAATGATCAAGAGGCTTTAGTTCTTGAGTCAATTGCACCTTGTATAATGTTCATCAATGACGAGCGTGTGAGGTGCAATTGTTGGGCACGACGAGGAGTTGAGGTGGACGGCTCTTCAGACACATTATCGCGAACAGCAGCAATATTTTCTGCAGCACGAGCTTACGAGTATTAGTATTAGCTCCGCCTTGTACTGTCACCTGCATAAATATGCCTTGCTACAGATTATGTTATTTTATTAGGATTTGTTATGAAATAGCTGATAAACTAATGTTTTAAAATTTTTGACTTACACCATTTTCAAAATCAAGGGCTCAAATAATCATTACTTGAAATTGAACAAAACTCAATTTGCCATTACACGTAATTGTAAATTACATGTAATTGTAAATTACATGTAATCTGTAATTTAAAAACTCTTAATTACAATTACAAATAGTGGAATGTAATTAATTCAGTAATGCTCAATTACATATAATTGCGTAATTGTATGTGTAATAAATTACATACCGTAATTGCCATCTCCCAAGTTTGACCAATAGTTGGCATTTAAATTCATCTATGTACAACTTAAAATTAGGTGACATTTTTTATAATACCAAAAAGTACATGACAGTGCCATAATGGTACTATTTAGGTTAAAAAATATCAAAAATAGTCCAGTTATACCAACTTACCAACCCTGGTAGTGTTATGTTGTGTTTAAATAGCAAGAGAAAAAAAATAAATTAAGAGAAAATATTTTTTGAAGAGACCGGACTTCTCTTTATATTATTATTTTGGGAGAATACGTTTAATGAGAGCCAGAGATGGTAAATGTACCAGGTTCTAAAATTGTACTTTTTAGGAACAGAATTTTTGATAATTTTTTTTTTTTAAATTTTATAATAACAATTTTGTAAAATTGTTTTTAATGTTAATATTTTAATCTGATTTTCCCAGATTCTTAACATGATATATGTAATTCCCATGGCCGCTATAACAAATAATAAAATTATAGGCTGTTCCGATAGTGATATAATTAGGACGTATATGGCTTTATTTTTTGAACCGCAATAGGTCGGTTCCTGATATTTTCATAGAAAGGTCTTATGTAAGCTTAAAATTTAGGCAGATGATATTCTACAATATCTACTGTTACAACAAGCATTGAAAATAAATTTAATAAAAATAAAAGGATGTGCCCTAAATTTTGCGAATTTGAGGAATTTGGCCTTCTCTTCTAAACGTTTTAGGCAGACACTTGATTTTTGGACAAGGTATATTGTACTATGCTCTAGTTTAAAAAATAGTTAAACATTAAAGACGTGAATAAATTAAAAACTTGTAATTTTTAAAGTTGTACTGAACATAGTACGGAACAATAAGTATGTGAATCTGACTTGCACTTGACTGATTTATTTCCTGATTGTCGTCTTCCAATATGTCATCAATTACCAAAACAGCAACTAATTCCCGCGCCATCATATACGAACTTCAGTGTCTACTTGTATACTGATGATTGACAAACTTGGCATGATAGTGTAATAGCGCAAATTTTCTGCCAGCAAGCATGCTAAGTTGTCATTTAAAAGCATAAACATCAAAATGCTGAAATTTTAAATTACAACAAATGAGTCATTGTCGTAACGTAGTAGTACTTTTTTAGCTTTGACAATAGTACAAACCTTACCAGCCCTGATAAGAGTAAATACATACATATATTCAAGAGAACAACGTTGTTTTTATTATTGTTGCTGTTGTTGTGATAATTTTAGCAAACAAGATCATTAACAAAAACAACATAAAGAAAATTGTCGGTTGGCGCTACTTTAAGATCCTAATAAAAATTATGAAAAATTTAGTCTTGCATGGACTTTTGAAGGCTGTGAAAGTAATATTTAGCTGGTTTTAAGTGTGAAAAGTTATTTTATATTTATAAATAAATTGAAATAAAAAAACTGTTAAATTAAAAGCAAAAAAATATTTGTTTAAGTGTTTTATTAAAGTTAAAAGTGTAGGAAAAAAAACATGATGCGTTCCTCTACAGTACGCTTGGCCACGCAACTGTTTCGTTCACCCTCGCCCTCAACCGCTTGTAGTACATCTTTTGCGCGACGATCGATCAATACCAATAATCGTGAACAGAGTACGGCCGCTACCGTTGAAAGTAATTTAAATAAACAAGGCGATAAATGTTTACGTTATTCGCATGAAGAGGGCTACATTAAGACATCGCCCTTTGAAAACACACCCATACCAAACTGCACTTTGGATAAATATGTTTGGCGTGATTTTAAATTGTGGGAAAATAACGTGGCAACGGTAAGTTAATTGTAACAATTAATAAAAATTTACTTAATTTTTTTTTTTGTTTTTATTGTGATTTATAGTTTCTACTCAATATTAAAAGCAAATAAGAGTGCTATATTCGGCCTCGCCGAATCTCAACATGGTGAAGCTTTTAATAAAATTTTAATTTTTTTAATTCAATCTACGATTTTTATGGTAAAATTTCAAGTTTTTAGTGAAATTTCGGTGAAAATGCGATAATTTTGTGAAATTACGACTTCTTCGGATTTCCCATTTTTTTTTTTTTTTGGTGATCTAGAGTTTGTTTTCTGAATTTTCGGTTTTCAATACAACAATGCATAAACAATAATAACATACTTTTGTATACAACAACAATATGGAAAAACGTAATGAAAATAGAAACGCTCGCCTTTTTTTTACCATATCTCCATCATTTATAGACCAAGGTTGCTGGATTTCAATAGCAAATCTTTCGAAACTATACCTGTCATATTGGTGTACATAATTTTTCTTTAGCTTTTTAGGGCCCTTGGTAATATTGGTTATAACCCGATTATTTTATATGTAGGCAAACAAAACGATGGTTAGAGTACAAATCAAGAGACATTTTTAATCAGCAAATGGCTCTGGGAAAGCAATGGACTGCATCAGTTATGGTTGTAGTCGCGGTAACTGTTGCATTAAGCTCTCAGCTCGTTTTAATCAAACAGGGCATTAAGGTAAAGCAACAAATCTACTATAAGGACTTTAAACACTGCCTTGTTATTTGAGGATTTCGTCAGCAACATCTAACCATTTCAAGTGGATTCGGAGATACCCATAAAGTCTGTAAAAACCTAAGGTTTTTGTCATTGTCGTAGAAAAGCTATTCTGTTCAAAGCACCCTATAGAGTTGCTATAGACACCCCGTAGAATTTTTAAAAATTGTACTAAATATATTTATTTTCAGAATATTTTCCAATATAAATAGTTTTGTCCCCTCTAAATTTTTTGACATCAGCTGTTCACCGCGAAGAAAATTTGTACACTTCTGGCGCTGATCCCAGTTAAAAATCTTTCACATAGACTTTCTTTCATTACTTTAGAGACCACTGATGTTTGAACTAGTCGGTGCCAGAGTTGAGAGACATATGAATACTATTATCAGGCAGTTTTTGTCAGTTAAAATGTTTCTTTAACTTAATCTATACATATAATAAAATAGTAACTCATTTCCGTCTGTCTGTCCGTCCTTCATTGTTTGTGTTCGCATCACGTAAAAACTACTGGATGGATTTTAACAAAATTTTGTGAGGAGGTACCTTAGTATCCTGGTCCCAATATTGGATACTTTTTTTCCTCAAAAATATTTTATTTCCAAGAGAAAGTGAAGAAAAAGCAGTGAAAAACGCGATTTCCGTATTAAAGGTGCGATAATTTTCGGTTTAATACTGGGATATTTTCAACACGGGTATATTTTCACCACACACCTGTTTATTTTTGAAAGTGGGATATTTGAGGAACTATTACGCAACAGATGGCGCCAGTTAAAATTTGTATTTTTACTTAGTGGAATTACATTGTTATTAAAATATTTTACAATAATTTTTAGAATTCTAGAATTTTTTATAAATTTTAGAATTTTTTATAAATTTTAGAATTTTTTATAAATTTTAGATTTTTTTTTTATAAATTTTAGAGTTTTTTATAAATTTTAGAATTTTTTAAAAATTTTAGAATTTTTTATAAATTTTAGAATTTTTTATAAATTCTAGAATTTTTTATAAATTTTAGAATTTTTTATAAATTCTAGATTTTTTTTATAAATTTTAGATTATTTTTATAAATTCTAGAATTTTTTATAAATTTTAGAATTTTTTATAAATTTTAGAATTTTTTATAAATTTTAGAATTATTTTTATAAATTCTAGAATTTTTTATAAATTCTAGAATTTTTTATAAGTTTTAGATTTTTTTATAAATTTTAGAATTTTTTATAAATTTTAGAATTTTTTATAAATTTTAGAATTTTTTATAAATTCTAGAATTTTTTAAAAATTTTAGATTTTTTTTTATAAATTTTAGAATTTTTTATAAATTTTAGAATTTTTTATAAATTTTAGAATTTTTTATAAATTTTAGAATTTTTTATAAATTTTAGAATTATTTATAAATTTTAGAATTTTTTATAAATTTTAGAATTTTTTATAAATTTTAGAATTTTTTATAAATTTTAGAATTTTTTATAAATTTTAGAATTTTTTATAAATTTTAGAATTTTTTATAAATTCTAGAATTTTTTATACTAAATTCTAGAATTTTTTATCAATTTTTTATAAATTTTAGCATTTTATCCAGGGATGGGTACTGTTATATAAATTAAATACATAATCCATAACTGAAGCACTATAAAAGTAAGAGTCATTCAATTGGTGTGGAATACTTTCAAAGCAAAGCCGAGCAAAATACCTATTGTCAGGACCCCCACGACGTGGTGGGCACAACTAGTTTTTAATATAGTTTAATTTAAAAAAAGAAAACTTCAAATTTCTTTCACTTTTCATTTCCATTCTTTTGTTCGCGAAAAATCTGCTGCTGCAGCTGCAGCTGCCCTATTCGAGTGAACGGCAGTTTAATTGTTTACATATTTATTTTAATAAACAAACACCTTTAACACTATATAAACAACAATAGTTCTTATTTCTGATGTTTATCAGTATTAAGGTCAAATTTATAGTGTTGTTAGTGCGGGAGAAGGAGATAGATATAAAATGCTAATTGACTACACTCACAGAAAAATGGGTGTACAAATTAACTAAAAGGGGAATGTGTGAGTTGAATGTGTAATTATTGAAGTTGTGAATAAAATTATTTTTTTTGTTCAACTTTTTCTTTCTATTTTTAAAATTTTCATTTGCAGGTATATTAAGTCCAACTGCTAATACATTGTCAAGATCACTCACTATTCCCTTTGTTTTTCAATAGTGTACCAACACATGCATAACATTTTGTGTCTTTCACTTATCAGTATGTATTTTGCATTGCACGCATAATCATCAGGGTTGCCAAATTTAAATACTTACAGTCAACTTGACGATGTTTAGGAACTGAAAATTGACGATTGACTTGTGGATTTAGAACCTGCAAATTGAAAAATGCTTTAAATAATATAAATTTACATTCAGAGTTGTTGGAAAAAATTGATATGAAATCAAATTCAACAGAAAGGAAATTATCGTCAAAATGTTGGAAACTTTTTCATATCTTCCAAATATCGTTAGAATATTTAGCACGTTTAACAAATGTGTTGCTATAGTTGTTCGAACAACCGTTTCGGTTTGAATAATTTATCGAAATATCGATTTGGTTTATGTAATTTTTAGGGTTCCGCACTCAAAGGGTAAAAACCTAAGCGTAACAGACAGACATTTAAAATTTAGACACAGTAATTACAGCAATAATCGCTATATAAACAAGTTAAAAAAATGAATGAAATGAAAATAAAGGGTATTCCGACAGTGAGTTTTTTTTTTTTTTAAGAGAAGTACCATCCAGGCAGTTAATGCCTATATTAACTGTATTACTTCCTTTGGAAAGTGATAGTAGTAGATAAGACAGATGGTTAGTGTGATAGTAAAGCTTCGCTTATGGCAACACTGCAACTGCCGGTTATGATTAGTTTCAACTATATTAGGTATACTCTTGAAATGTTCTTACGGTGGCCTTATTATGTAGAAAAACTTTGCTAAGCAAAGGATTTTTTGGACACATTCTCGAGTTTTGGACACATCAGAGAGTATAAACCATTCCCGCTCAGTCAAGAGCCAGCAATACTTATGGCATATTAATACATAGTATTGAAAAAATAATATGATAATCTAGACGTTGGAAAAATTTCGTTTTTGGTTTTACTGGATCACTCAAAGGCCTTTGATACGCTGGACTACTCAATTCCTTGCCTTAAGCTATTCCAAATTGTTCAGATTTTCTTCTTTTGCAGTAAACCTTAACGTATAATTATCTATTTAACAGAATGCAATCTGTTGTCAGCAATGGATGAATTTCTAGACCTCTGGAGGTCTAGTAAGAGGTGTTCCACAGGGCTCAGTTCTTGGACCACTTCTGTATTTACTGTATGCCAATGACTTACATACCTCAGCAGCTCCGCATTCTTAAATACAAATGTATGCTGATGACGTTCACAGTTGTAGTTTGGCTGTTCTAAGGATTCACTTCTCTGGGAATTAATGTTTTAAATATTGATATTCGGTGGCTAATGGCCTGAAACTCAATCCGAAAAAAATCAAAGTGCTTGGTGATAAGTAAATCGAATGTGGGAATAGAGGAGCAGATGAATTTATTTATTGGAGACTCCAGAATTGACATTGCTGATAAAGAAAAATAATTTGGGAGTAACATTTAATAGCTCTTTAACTTGGTCAAATCGTATTAATAAGGCTTATGGTAGGATCTATGGTGTGTTGCGTGGTCTTGGGGCCACATCATATTTTATACCACCAAAAATAAGAAACTTGATTGCAAAGACCTATCTTCTACCGACACTTTTATATGCATCCGAAATTTTTACTGGCTGTAACTCACGGGACATGAAAAAACTTAATACCACATATAAAAACATCGTCCGGTATGTCTTTGGTAATTCTGCCAAGTAATGTCTTCCAAGTAATTTACAAACCACTAGCAATGCTAATTAATTATTAACTTTTCTACAAATATTACTAAAATTATGTATAATTGTGTATAATTATAATTTTTTATGTTAACATCTTTTGCAATCTAACCTGTCTGATTCTAATACTGTAATTTATAAGATATTGTATCTTGTTGTATTAGAAATCCAAATTTTAATAAATTCAATTAAACAAATTAAAAATTACCTCAAATGGAAAATAAACAAAGGCCCAACATTTTGGATGGAATTGGATTTCTCATAGGTGTAAAATAATTGACTATGAACTTCCTTCAATTGGCTTAATTTCGATTTCTTAATGTGCAAGATAATAAAGATAGTAATAAGGCTTTTTACGACCAGTAACCTTACAGGACTACATCCAGATAAATACTTGTCGGAAATTTATATATTAAAATAAATAAATTTATCAAAAATACAATAGAAACTTGTTGAAAAATGTTACAATAGGTTTCATAGCGACGATTTTTTATTATTAAGTATTAGGCTCTAAGTACTGCCTGCCAAAGGACTTTTTGTGTAGCCTTTATGTTCAGCGAGCACTTTCTATACCCTGGATACAATTACGCTCTACGAGACCCCAGGGCAGGACGTGCACAAAGTATGTACGTGTTCCCAAGTCTCATCATGCAGCTCACAGTACCTGCAGGCTTAGATATCATTAGGGACGATTTAAAAAATCTTGACGATTTTTCTCTATAAATTTACCGGTTTCTTACTTAATTTATCTGGCAACTATTTTACAAATGTACACAGCCAGAGAAAAACAAAACTATCAACAACAAAACAATAAAAAACTATTTGAAGCAGATATACCGAACAAGTATCAGTGTGGGTGTGTCCGTTAGGTAGTTGCAAGCAACGTTGCCATTGTTGGTTGGGCTTTTACTATCAAATTTGGTAGACTTTTTATTTTGTTTTGGTAGGATAATAAGGTAAACCTAATTTGGGGAGGTATAATGTTTTTTTTAATTTTTTTTAGTTAATCGTTGATGATATTACCGACAAGGCAATGAAAAAATTGCGCATTTTTTATAGCATTAATTCGGTGGGTTTATTTTCCAAAAATGTATTGAAAATTATACGAGTTTTTTTGTTCGTAAGTGAGATCGGGAACAGAAATCATATTTCATATTTATGCTTTGCTTCTTAATTCGCAAGCCAAAACATATTCAAATATTTACAACTGTTTTTGAATAAAGCTCGATTAAAAAAATGAAGAAAACAATTCCAGAGAATCTCCTCTACCCTACCTAGTTGAATATTGCGAGTTTGTCATAAAAGATGGCTATTTCTAGAGTTAGTTAATTGATCCTCTCATGTAGTCTTATAAGCTTAACATATTTCACAATAAGCCAAGGGTCCACATCTTTTAGGCGCTCTTTATTCTGAAAGAAAAAAGAACCAAGGCATTTATTACGACTGTGCGATAATGCAGGGCTTTGGCAAAACAAGTAATATGTAGTTTCCTCGCCACACCATCTGCAGAATCTTTTTCAAAAATACCTAAGATCATTTTTTTTATTATAATACCTTCATAAATTCTTAATTCAGACTTACTCATACGTAATAGCTTTTTCAGATCTTTATTACCTTTCTCCTCCAGCAACGATTTAGTCTATATCATCTCAATGAATTAGAACACCTTGTGCGATTACTGCGTTTGAATTTGTCTTTCATTATCCCATACACAGAATCAATATCCGGGTATATGTCCTCACAACTGACACTTATATTCAAATCCACACCCGCTCGTGCTAATTCGTGTGCAACTTAATTTCCTACTATATTGTAATGACCCAGCACAGTGTCAAGGCGTTTTGATCATTGAGACCTCTGCGACTACGAATTGATTACCTTCGATCTAATACACCTACTCGGGAGCGCTTTTAAAGCCGCCTAACTATCTATGTACATAATAATATTGCTTAACTTTTCGCAGTAAACTCTATTTTCTGTACCATTACCCATTTTTTCACTACCTGTATGTATTTCAATTCCTTCAGTGTAGTTGCCAAGAGGTTTCCATTAATCTCTTATTTGGATGATTGTAGTAATCTCCTTGTACCAATGAATTTCAGGCGTAAGGTAATAGGTTTTAATGTTTTCCAATTATTATTTGCTTATCAGCGAAGAATGTCCATAGGTTTTTAATATCTAAGTGTTTATTCTCTTTGTCCAACTTAAAAAAGCTCACTAAAGAATTTTAGTCACAGACTAGCTCGCACACACGTTGTGTGCGTCCTGATAATATTTTGTTAGATTTTGCTTTGAAAGTAATCCACACCAAATTTTAAGACTCTTAAGTATTTACTTTATATAAAGGTACCCATCCCTGGATAAAATTCTAAAATTTATATAAAATTCTAAAAAATATTATAAAGCTCTGTAAAAGATAGACAAAAAATGAGTTACTCAGTATTTTAAAACAGCGCCATCTGTTGCCCAACATTATTTAATATGTACTGCTTTCACAAATAAAAGATGGCTTAAAGTATGCAGTACCTTTAAATCAGTAAAAAAAATCGGCTTTCTCTCCACTTTCTCTTGGAAATAAGATATTTTTGCGGAAAAAAGTATTATCTTATATTGGAATCAGGATATTAAGGTACCTCCTCACCTCCTTAAAGAGAATTTTATAAAGGAAAATTTTCTTATAAAATTTTACAATCTTATATCCCCAGCTCGCTTTTTCGCTACTCCTGTCATCAAAAAAAATAATACTAAAAATTTAAAAAAAAAGTATATCAAAGCTTAAACCGAAAACGTACGTTTTTCTCAGAGAAGCCTATGTCAAATTTACAGAGATCTTGCAGATCCCAAGATATAGGATAATTACTTTTTATATGGGTACCGGAAATTACACGTTATTCTCAGAGTGTTAAACATTTCACATCTCTACCTGTTATACATAATAGTTCTCGAAAGTACACGATAATAATGTTCCTCTTTGTGCATAGCGGCTACCATGCCTACTATTCAAATCTAGTATTACATAACTTCACGATTCTACCTATTATAGTTCACTAGGATTAATAATTTTTTTCACTTTGTATGTAAGGTACCGCGCGCTCTGTTGCAATCCAATCTGTGCTTTGGCAGACTATGAAAACATTCATGTGCAAAATTTCAAATTCTAGCTACACGGTAATACATTTTCCCTTTGTTTAGGTACAACCACGCCCCCTATTCTAATCCGGTTGGTGTTACAGCAGACTATGAATACTTATATAAGAGTTACTTGTGCAAAATTTCAGGACTTTGTCTATTACAGTACTCTAGGTATTTTGCATGGGAGGTGCCAGGCCCACTATTCCAATTCAGTTTTTGTTGTGGCATTCTATGCATATGTATTAGTATGAAGGTTACTTGTACAAAGTTTTCTGGATACTCGATAAAAATTTTGCACTTTGTATGGGAGGTACTATATTCCAATCCAGTCCGTGTTTCGCTAGACTATGCATATTAAAAATTTCAAGAGTCTGCCTATCATTGACGTAGAATGCCCATGGTGGGGGATACAATGCCCCCTTTAGAATTCTTCTTGAGCAAGAACCACCTATATATTTTATAACATTATTCGCCAATGCTGCCTATTATAGTTTTCTATGCACACGATAATGATTTTTCACTTTTTATGGCAGGGGTACCATGTCCACTATTTCAATCCAGTCAACTTAAGAAATTTGGTATGATTCATGGTATGATTATGGTGGATTATGGTAGAATTAAAAAAAAAATTGGTTTGATTAAACTTAGCCCACTGGCAACGCTGTTGGAAAATTATACTGTATTCGTGTTTTATTGTCGCAGATACACAAGCAGCGAAACAAAAACAATTTCTAAACAAAATTTCGCTTAGACTTTGAACACTGATACTTTAGACTTTGGACCACTCTAACAACTTGATTTCCAAGCAATTGGTTTGATGCCTCTATAAAACTACTGAAGAAAAATTTAAATTAATATAAATAAATATGCATGGAAATGTAAAAGGGAAAATAATGATGCTGTTTTCTAAAGAGCACACTTTTCTCTTAAATAGGTACATATGTATGTATGTAATTATAACAGATAATGAGCTAAATGAGTATGTATGCATGTATTTATGGCTAGACCGACTTAAAAATGCACTTAACAAAATTTTCTATGCAATTTGTTTTAATTGTTTTCCCTAAAGGGGTGGAGGGACTATAAAATCAAAATTTTTGGATTTTCATCCAGCATCATCGGTGTCACGCATACATGCAGTTCTCACTAACCCATACACTAATTTTACATCAAGCATTTGGATCGTGTCTAGAGCAGTGCCTCGCAAAAGCGTACCACTACAATTATCTTCTGTAAATTGTTTTACATGCTTTTCCTTTGTGTTGAGAGAGCTAGCGCGCATATGCGCCATTTTGCCGGACACTGCTCTAGAGCAGAGATCCGCAAAAAACTGGAGATAAAAGAAAAATAAAATTTAATTTTCTAAACTTAACTCAAGTCTCTCAAGAAAGAATTTATGTATGCCAAATCATTTATTCGGCTACTTGCCATCTAGGGAGTAAACGGTGGCAGTTCTTGTTGCCTCGTTTCAACTAAAACCGGCTACTTCTAGTTCCTTCACTACTACGCCATGTATTCTTCGGCCGACCTCTGCGACGGTTGCCTTGCGCATTAAATGTCATTACTGTCTCAGCTACTGTGTTTGTCGACCTTAATGTGTGGCCTATCCATTCATGTTTTCTTCTTTTGATGACTACATGCATTTCTCTAAATGTGATTACTATACGGTGAAGGTTTGAGATTGTGTTGGGCCCGGAACATCGTACAAATCGTCTTAGGCATCTCTTCGTAAAGGTTTGCAGTTTGTGAATAGATGCGTTTTTAAGTCCCCACATCTCACATCCGTAAAACAGGACAGGCTTCATGCAGGTATTAAAAAAAACTTAATTTTCATGTTCTGCAAGCGATCATTTGATCTCCATATTTCTCTAAGTGTGTGCATTGCATATCTGATTCTATTAATTCGATGTTGTATGTCCTCATCTCATCCATTTGCATTGGATATAGTACATCGATTATGGTGTTGTCCAGAGTTAGATTACAACTACTATTCCTGTTGATTGTCTAGTTTTTTTTAGGTTTATCTTTAGGCCAACTTTGAGAGCATTTTTTTGTAAAGCTTTAAGATTTTGCTGTATGTGCTCGAATTTATGGGCAAGGAGGCATAGATCATCATCATAGTCTAGATCATTAAGTTTGGTAAATGGCGTCCATTGTATGCATCGATGTTGGTGGCGGTCATAACATCGTCGAGGACTAAAGGGCGAGAGAACGCAGCCTTGACTTACTCCGACGTTAGTGCGGAATGGTTCGGATACACAACCCTTTAGTAAAACCCGGTTTTCCACTTCCCCATACATACCCTTGATAGGGTTTATAATTCTGGAGGCGACTTCTATGTTGTCAAGTGCGCTCCAGATGCTGTTTCAATGGATGTTGTCGAAAGCATATTCAAAATCGACGAATAGGATGTACGTCGAGGAGTTAAATTCTCTGGCTTATTCGACGATGATGCGTAAAGTAGAGATGTGATCGACAAAAGATCTCCCTTCTTCAAATCCTGCCTTCTCCAAATCCTGCCTTAGTGTGTTGTTAAGGGGCGACAGTCGATCTAAGACTATAGAGGCTGTAATTTTGTGAACGAAAAAACTTTGTATTATCGAATAAATCTAAATATTAGTAAATGAAGTTAAAAAAAGACAAATTATTGTTGTAAACATTTTTTTATAATATAATTTTTTTTTTATAATTTACAGGTCGATGTTATAACCGGTCGGCAATATACTTATGCCCACCTTAGAGATTCATGTGCTGCTTTAGCAGTGCGTTTTCAAACTAAATTCAAATTAAACAAAGGTGATGTGGTGTGTGTATGTTTGCCTAATTTACCCGAATATCCTATGGCTGTGTTGGGTGCCATTGAGGCTGGCTTAATAGTGACCACAGTTAATCCTATTTATACAGCAGGTAAGTCAACATATTCTTACCCAAAATTTTTATTACAAAAATATCCAACAAAATAATATGAAAATTTAAAAAAAATGTATTTGATTAATCGATTAATTAACTATTCGTTTCATTATATTCGAATAGATCGGCAAAAAACACAATTAATTTAATTTTTATTAATTTTTTCAATACAACAACAAAATAATATGAATAATTAAAAAAAAATTTATTCGATTAATCGATTAATTATATATTTGTTTCATTATATTCGAATAGATCGGCAAAAAAACACAATTAAATTTTTATTAAATTTTTCAATACAACTACAATTTATATTCGAACTTAATAGCCGAGCATAGTAACGTCCAGTGGCTTTGGTGGGAATTGAACCCTGGGGGTAGATAGACTTGCACACTACATACCACTGTACTGGGGCGCCGTAATCACAATTTAATAAGACTTTAAAATGTGTCGAATAAGTGTTAAAAAAATATATTCAGATAAATAAATCGATTATTCGGCTTTAAATATCCAAATAAATTTTAACTTAGGAATCGTAAAATTTCACATTTCTCGATTGTTATTTTTGTATAAAATTCTTGGAGTATTTATACAGAAGAGCTTTGAGCATTCTTATTTCAATACTTTTAATAGGGTTTGTATAGGTTGTTTTAACGATTATTCGCTTAAAATTATTCGAATAAAATTTGATTATGTAAAATTATTATTTTTTTAATATATTACATTACACCTCATTAGATAACATGCAATTATTTTATTAAAATAAGAAAACACGAATGTTATTCGCTTTAACGATTATTCGTTTCAAATTTTGCCATTTATGTTTTTAAATATAATTCAAAAAGCGGTGTTTAGTCGATTTAAACAAAATTATATAATTTTAATTTTTTATGGTTACTTTGTAGAATGAAAGAAAAAAAAAAAAACAATTAGTCGTTTTAAGTTATTCGATTAAAATTATATTAATAGTTAAGTAATTTTAAAAATTTTATTACATTCAAATACTTTAGCCAGCCTGTACTAGGTTCATTAATGGACCTACAACATTAAAAATGTTGTATAATTACTTGATTATTCGTTTTAAATCATTCGATTAGTATTTTTATAAGAAATTCGAAAAATTGAACGCCTAAACCTTTTCTAATATACATAGTTTAATACCTTCAACTTGTATGACTACTTTATATAGTTGAACTTTATATAATTAAATGCAACTATTCGATTATGCGATTATTCGCTTAAAATTATTCGAATAATATTTTATGTAAAATTTATTTATTTTTAAATATGTATTTACATTACACTACATTAGACAACATGCTACCATTTCATTAAAATGCGAAAAAAAGAATGTTATTCGATTATTCGTTTCAAATTATGCACCATTAATATTTTTAAACATAATTAGAAAAGCGGTATTAAGTCCATTGAAAATGAAAAAAGAAACCGAATTTTATTCGACTATTCTCTTCAAATTATGCAATTAATATTTTTAAATGGACATCAAAAAGTAATTTTTAGTCGATTTAAACAAAATTACAAAATTTTAAACTATTTGTTTTTATTAGAATGGAAGAAATAAAACGATTAATCGTTTTAAGTTCTCCGACTAAACACATATCAATATGTTTACAGTTTTAGAAAATTTTATTACATTCAATTTCATTAGTTAGCCTGTACTAGGTGCATTAAAGGAATATATAAAATCACGCGAATATTTATTCCCATGAAAAAAACTCCCTAAATTTCTATTGTGAATGACTTCTACCGTAAAATACAAGTAAATTGTTATTGGAATCATTCACGATAGACAAATTTGGGAGTTTTTTCATGGGAATAATTATTCGCGATAGGGGTGAATATGTCGTTCAATTACTTAATTATTCGTTTGTAATTATTCGACTAATAGTTTTATATGAAATTCGAAAAGTTGTATACCTTAAGCTTTCTTAAGATAGTTTAATATTTCCAATTAATTTTGTATGAATATTTTATATAATTGAATGCAATAACGATTATTCGCTGCAAATTATTCGTTATTTATTTATTTCCTTTAAGTCCAAAGTTTGATCGTTTTAATTAAAATCCTAAAATATGTAATCGATTTCAAGGTTTCATAGAAACAAGGAATTATGTTTGTATATATTTTTATATTAATTTTTTTTAATTGATAAGATTCTAAAATGGGTAAAGTCCGCAGTATAACTGAACCAGGGGGCAATTAGGAACGATTAAATTGAAATTGTATTTATTATATATATATATTTTTAGGGGAACAGATTTTTAAACCTTCACTGCAAGTAATTATAAATATAATTTAGCACCTTTTTTTAACAAATGTGCAATTTTTTCTAACTTTTATTACTTTATAATGTTTTTCTAAACTTTATCAGTTTGATTGTGTTGTATTAAATTTCAAAACAATTTTTTCATCGTATTTGCAAAAACAACTGTAACACACTTGTGTTTTCCTTTTGATTAATGATAAGAGAATTAAATACGCAGAAACAAGTAAAATTGTTATTTAATAAAAGTCATCAGTAGGAAATATATCGCTTTATTTTTGTTTAATTGTTCTCGACGGCACCCAATGAAAGTCCTGAAATTCAGCGGATAATCTCATTTGGTCTGCTCTTTTTCCAGCAAACAGTACATTTTTATAGAAAGTAATGTATTAATTTAAATATACACTACTTACAAAAAAGTAGTATTTTCCTACTATTTTGCAAAAAGTATATTTTGAGGAAGGTAGTATATTAATTTAAATATACACTATTTACAAAAAAGTAGTATTTTCGTACTTTTTGGAAAAATTTTATTTTTAAAGAAGGTAGTATAATAATTTATATATACACTATTTAAAAAGTAGTATTTTCCTACTTTTTTGCAAAAAGTAGCATATTAATTTAAATATACACTATTTACAAAAAAAGTAGTATTTTCGTACTTTTTTGCACAAAGTTCATGAAGATATGATGAAGGTAGTATACTCTTTAAATATAAACTATTTACAAAAAAGTAGTTTATTCCTACTATTTTGCAGAAAGTACATTTTTGCAGAAGGTAGTATATTAATTTAAATATATACTATTTTCCTATGTTTTTGCAAAAGTACATTTTTGCTGAAAGTAGTTACACTATGTAAAAAAATAGTATTTTCTTACCTTTTTGCAAAATGTACATTTTTGCTGAAAGTAGTACATTAATTTAAATATGCACTATTTAAAAAAAAGGAATAGTTTCCTACTACTGCTAAAGTAGTAGTTTGCTACTTTAGTATATTCCTACTTTTTTACAAAAAGTACCTTTTTGCTGAAAGTAGTATATTAATTTAAATATACACTATTTACAAAAAAAGTAGTATATTCCTACTTTTTTACAAAAAGTACCTTTTTGCTGAAAGTAGTATATTAATTTAAATATACACTATTTGCAAAAAAGTAGTTTTTCCTTCTTTATTTAGATGGACCCCAACAAGATAAGCGGGCTTTAGATCAAACAAGCTCTATTTCTTACCCATAAATTTCTGTCAGTGTAGTTAATTTAATTTTGTTGTACAAATCTGGAAGTAAGACCAGCCACATATATACATATAATGACACTAGTGCAACATGTGTCCCCAATATAAACTCGATACAAATCTATTTTTAGCAATGATTGCAACAGAGCACTGCAAACCCACATAAATAAAATGTGAGAAGAAAACTTGTTTTGAATTACAAGAAATAAAAATACATTTTTTTAAGAGAAAATTTTTAATCTTGAGAACAATAATTCACAACAGTTATTCAATTAAAAAAAATAGATTGTAATTTTAAAATTGAACCACAAAAATGATTAAATTAAAATTCTCTTTGTCTCTCTATCTCTCTCTCTCTCTCTGTCGCTTTCTCTTCATCCTTATTCCAGAGGAAATTGCCCGCCAAATAAACTACAGCGATGCCAAATTCATTGTGGGCACCTGTTCGAGTTACTCCGTCCTGGCAGATGCTTGTAGATTGGCAAAAAAACACATGCCGATTGCCTGCATACGAACGTCTTCTGATGACAGCCTGCCCTCAGGAGCCATTGATTTCTTTGAACTCATTAAATACAACAATGATGTGGACTTTTCTCAACTAAAAACCTACGATATAAATCCCAATGACTTGGCTTTCTTGCCATTCTCCTCGGGCACTACGGGCTTGCCAAAGGGTGTCATGTTGTCCCACAACAATATTTCGTCAAATTGTGAAATGTTACAAATAATTTTTGAAGTAGATTGTGCGAAAAAGCAGGAGGTGCTCACCTGTGTATTGCCTTTCTTTCATATATATGGTCTAACGGTGACGATGGTGGGACAATTAAATCAGGGTGCCAAATTGGTAACATTGCCACAATTTAAGGCGGAAGATCTTATTAAAGCCTTGAATGAATATAAGAGTACCATGTTGAATTTGGTGCCACCTATCGGTGAGGTTTTTTTTATTTTTTTTTGGACAAGCGTATAATTTGATCATAAACTAATTTTCATGTCATTTTAGCTCTATTTATGATACATCATCCCAAGCTTACACAGACAACTTGTGCGGAATTGAAATTTGTAATGAGTGGTGCAGCACCAATCGGCTTATCAGATGTAGAACGTTTCCTAAAGAAGTAAGTATTATTTTCTCTAATATTTGCCAAGAAATGAAATTTAAACAAACTATTTACAAAAAAACTAGTATTTTCCTACTTTTTGAAAAAATTTGTATTTTCCTACTTTTTGCAAAAAGCAGTGATTAACTTGTTTTGTTGAAAAACTAGTAACTACTTCTTTAAAATGGTTTTACACGGCGTGTATATGTCATATGATTGTCAGTTTGATAACCCGTATGTAATTTCATGTGTTTGTCAAAATAGCCATTTTACATACGGTTTTAATTTTTCCTTTCAAACGTACATGTGTAATTACATGTGACATAACCTACAATATATAATTTTGCCGCCACACAGTTTTTTATTTCCAACCACAGCTGATGCAAACCAAGTGCTTTTACCATATTTTTAGCGCTTTTGGTACCACAAAAAGCATAAAATAACAAAATATCAAGTTGGCTTTACAGGATGTCACATGCTTTGTCACATCAAAATAGAACACGTTCTAAATGAAAAATGTCATATGTATTGTACACCTGGAAAATAGACATATTATGTTTGAAAGGGTTCACACGTCGCGTATAGATTTTACACATAAAAAAGTGTCAATATGAAAAATACACGCCGTGTAAAACTACTTTTAGCAGTGTGTGACTATTTTTTTAAACTTTTATCGAAATACCTAATTTCCATAGGTCAAATTTTCTTGCCTAAGCCTAATTTTTTGTGGAAGAAAAATAAGTACAGACTCATTTTACTTCTTGGAAAAAGTAGTATTATACAATTTTTACCCCGTGTCTCCATTAGACATTAACAAAAGTCAAACTTTATATTAAAAAAAAAAACATTATTTTTAATACTGGTTTTTTTTTATATGAAGTTTGACTTTTGTTAAGACATGTTGATAGCAAATGAAGATGGGGGTTTATACAAAAACGTTGTTTTACTACCTTTTTCAAAAGTAGTGTTTTTCTTTTTTACTACTCTTTGCATTTAGCGAATTTTAACGAAAATTTTGTATTTTTCTGTTCTTTAACAAAATGTAGTATAAATTTGAAAACTTCTTTTTTAAATCAGTATTTTACTGTTTTTTCATGAAATAAATAGTGTTTTTCTACTTTTATTACAAAAACCTGTAAAGACTACTTTAAAAAAAAGGTATTTTTAGTACACTTTGACAAAAACACGCCTGTTTTTTCTTACAATAAATAGTGTGTTTATACATTTTTAGAAAAACTACTACTACTATTTTACAAAAATCTGTAATGACTACTTTAAAAAAGGTAGTTTTACTACAGTTTGACAAAAATACTAATTTTTTCCTTACAATAAATAGTGTATTTCTACTTTTTTTTTACAAAAACTTTTTTTTTATAAAAAATTTCCACAAAACTTTTGCTACTTTTTTACAACAAATAAAAACATTTTTCTACTATTTTTTTACAAAAAGTAGTGTTATGCCACCTTTTTTAGAGAAAGTAATACTTTGACTTCCTTTTTTCGCACTTTTTTGTGGTACTATTTAAAAAAAAAGTAGTTTATATGCAAAAATATACAGAACTATTCCTATTTGTCTCTTTGCAGGTTCCCCAACACCAAATTCCTACAGGGCTTTGGCATGACAGAATCCTCACCTGTAACCCTTATGACACCCCTTGACAATACCCGTTATTCGTCTACAGGTTTTCTATGCAGCCACACCGAAGCCAAAATAGTACCGATCGATGGTCATGATCTCAAAGGTTTAGGTCCCAATCAACCCGGTGAATTGTGTGTACGTGGTCCCCAAGTAATGTTAGGCTACCTAAATAACGAAGAAGCAACGAAACACACTTTCTATCCCGGAAATTGGTTGCGCACTGGTGATGTGGCCTATTACGATGACGAAGGCTATTTCTATATAACCGATCGCATGAAGGAATTGATTAAAGTTAAAGGCTTTCAAGTGCCACCCGCCGAATTGGAGTCCATTTTAAGGGATCATCCAAAAATCTTGGAAGCTGGTGTCTTTGGCGTACCGCATCCCTTTAATGGTGAAGTGCCCAGAGCTTTGGTAGTTCTAAAACCAAATATGCAGGCAACAGAAGAAGAAATTTATGACTATGTGGCCGAAAAGGTGGCAGCTTATAAGAATTTGGAGGGTGGTATTGTTTTTGCTGCAGAGCTTCCCAAGAATCCCACAGGCAAAATTTTACGAAAAACCTTGAAAGAAAAATATTCCAGTTGAATCCCTAAAAGATCTTCAAAAGTTTATGTCTAATTAAGTTTAAGTGTTCGATTAAGTTTTATATTTAAGTATTGCCTATTCCTGCTAATCATAGGAATAGTTTTGTAAATTTAGGTTTAAAATTACCCTCTATGTCAAGGGTCCAAGAAAGTTTTATTTGCAGGCAACTCTCATTATTGACGGATTTTATTATTTTAATTTTATTAAAAACATATTTTATTTACGTAGTGTTAAACAAATATTAATTATGTTTTTTTATGTTGCAATTTGTATTTAATAGGTCAGTTCTAAGACTATTTACTTTTAAAAAACAATTATGTATATTTGATTACACTAAATATATGGACATTTAAAAAAAACGCAAGTTATTGTTGTTATAATGATCTTAGAACAGCACATTCTGGATAAATTGTGTCAGTACCATTCCATTGCTCAAAAGAAAAAACCATAAAAGGCAATATCACGAACACGAACAATTCCGCGAACACCCTTTAATTTTTGATGTAATTTTTATTGTCAACGTGTTATATATAGTTCAAGAGAAAATGCCATACGATTCAATTTTACGGCTTTTATAGGTACACCCTTTAACTGAATATATTTTTTATATCTGATATTTATTATATTTTTTTACAACACTATCTGCGAAGCTTCTGGCTTGCTGTGAATTGAAATTGAAACACGGTGTGTGACATGGCTGTCTATTCCAGTTCAAAACATAAGAACATATGTATACGTCAAAATAAGGTCTTCTATGGGGACACCCTTTCATTATACCCTTCACCACAGGTGGAAAGGGTATATGAATATAAGATTTTCATTCCGTGTGTAATTTCGACAATACTCATTTCCAAGGCACCAGACAATTTACAGAAGATTTAAGACCACCAATCTGCCAGGTATAGTTGCGAAAATTTTAAGATTGCAATTCAGCAACATCAGATTTTCTATTCGAGGCTGCGGGCAAAACACCACGCCCACCTATATTTTTTTACGTTGTTTTTCTTTTTTTTCGGTTGTTTCGGTTTGTTCTTTTTTTGTGTTAAATAAATATTAGACAGCGACAAGTGGATTGCAAGAAGTGCATACAGATCTCGGGGGACTCCCTGCCAGGGGTTAGGCTGGTAAGATTTTAGGCTTTGATTTGTATTAAAGGCCTTTATAGAATACACATTGAGATAGCCAATAGACCCATAGGGTGCCCACTTTTAAGCAGTCAAAAAAAATTTTTAAAAATTTTCAAAAAAAATTCACAAAAAAATTAAAAAAAATATTACAAATATTACAAAAAAATTACAACGAATTTTGGAAAAAATATTTTACAAAAAACTTTCAAACTAATTTTTGAAAAAAAATATTCCAAGAAATTATTACAATAAATATTCCAAGAAATTTAAAAAAAAATTGCAAAAAATTTTTATAAAAAATTATTCAAATATACAAAAAATTTTACAAAAAAATAAAAAAAAATTTAAAAAATATTATTAAAAAATTAAAAAAAAAATAAAAACATAACATTACAACGAAATTTCGAAAAAATATTTTACAGAAAATTTTTGACAAAATTTTTACAAAAAATTAAAAAAAAAAATTTACAAAAAATATTCCAAGAAATTTAAAAAACAAAATTTTCAAAAAATGTTTACAAAAGTATTTCAAGAAATTTTTACAAAAATATTACAAAAAAACCCAAAAAATTTATAAATAATTTTCAAAAAAAAAAAATATAAAAAATTAAAAAAAAAAAATATTACAAAGAATTTTCAAAAAATATTATTACAAAAAATTTGAAAAAATTTTTTACAAAAAAATTATTGAAAAAAATTTTAAGCAAATTTTAGAAGAAACATAAGAGGGTAGCAAAATATGTATTTAGCATTACTATGGTGAAGGGTATATAAGATTCGGCATGGCCGAATATATTACTCTTACTTGTTTTTATTTTATTTTGTATACTGCTGGCTGCTATGTGATCCTGATTTGCGTCAGTGCAGGGCGTGTTGCTTTAATCTGCAGATGATCTTATTACTGAGCGAGAAGAATACGTCTAGCTACACAACAAGTTGGTACTTATTTTAAATCATGAATGGCAGGACCTTGCTCATAGCCCTTGTTTAGGAGTTGGAGTCTGACTCGCAGCTGGTGTCTCTTTTGAATTGCAACAGCACACCGGACTAAATCACCCTTCCTGTGAAGGGCACAAACATTACTCCCCGAAGGTCCTCACACATAACCGGTCATATAGATTTGTCGAAATCCTCGTGCAGCTAAAGGTTCATATGATACCATTCGTTTGGACAGTGATCAGATTTCAAAGGTTCTTATCTTCTCAATATTAGGCCCCGTGAAAACCTCAGGGACTAGTGCCACCAAATATCGCGGAAGTATTAGCATCAAGGTGTTAACAGACAACAAGACGATGTATCCTCGAGGGAAACTGGCGACTATAGCGAGCAAACTTAAACACTCGAAATGACAATTTCAAGAGTCTATGCCAACTATGATTCAATAGAGAAACCCATATATACATCAAAGTCCCCTGGTGCATGGTGACACCTTATAATTTTTTACTTTGCTTTTTTATGTAGCGGACATAGAAGTACGCACCCTGCGTAAATTTTAAGCGTCAGTCTATTAAAAAACTAAAGCCATAAACATGAAATCCCATCTTTAGTGGGACACCCTTTAATAAACAACTTTATTTTTATGCCCATCATCGCCGTCATAGTAATATATGTATGTATGTACATATATACTGCCAATAACGGTTGAAAACATAAGGCCTTTAACATCAAATTATTTCTCTTTATTTTGGTGGAAATTCATGAGGTTTTTGCTTCGAATGGTTGTCAAGCGCACACTATACGGAGCATTAAATGCAAAATTTCACGGTGGTTTAAGCACGAGGGGAGCCTCGTTAAAACTTTCTGTAAATATTTTCTGTGCAAAAGTATGAAATCGCGTCGACAATTAGTTTTCACACATAATTGTAAAATAATTGTTGAAAATAATTTCATATTTTATTTCAACCTTTAATTCCTAGACATTTTTATTGTCTTTTCTGTACCCTGACAAAATGTCTAACATGTAATATAACATTATATTTCGTGTGTTTATCTACGTAACACTAGATGGTGCTGTAAAAACTTTGAATTTGCTGGAATAGTTAACATAAAAGTATAGCATACTTTGAGGGTTGTGATACACAACAGCAATAGAGGGCAGTAGTGTAGTGGTTAGTGGTAGCAAAGTATTGAGTAGTCGGTAATGGCCAGTATTCAATATCCTACACAATCGTACGATTCAAACACAAACAAATCTGACAGAATTCTGTTCTCCTCAAAAAATCATTTCAAAATGCCGCTGTACATGCCACAGTATCATATAACAAAAAAAGATTTTGCCCCTCTGATCGCATGGAAAAATACTATTTTATGAATTTTTTCAAAAGATTGTCAAATCGTATAGACTTGTCAAAAAGTCTGTCACACATATCCATTTCAAATCCACACTATCATACTTTTTTAGCACACATGCTAATTTTGACAGAACGTACGACTGAGTATGATAGTGAATCAACACTCGATACTTGTCCGTCTGTCCGCCTGTCCATCTGTGTTCGGCTTGAAATCAACTTTGCCAAGGCACCCGAAGAGATGAAGAAAAATTAAGCACACCAATCTGCCATTCATAGTTAGTTTCATAAACATCAGACCACTCCATTTGAGGCAGCCACGCCTACCTTTATTTATTTAAATTTTTTCAGATTGTTTTTATTTTTTTTTCGGTTGTAATGATTTTTTTTTGGCTTGTTTTTGTTAAATAAATATTAGACCGCGACCAGTAGATCGCATGGAGTGCACACAGACGTCGAGGGATCAATAACCCCCTGGGGCGATTTTTTTTGGTTGTAGGTTGATGGGGTTTTTTTGCTTTGATTTGTATTGTATTTAATATCTTTATAGAAAGCAATACACATAGAGGTAGCCAATCGATCCACAGGGTGCCCACTGGTTACCAGGGGCAGGCGCATGGCGGGTCAATATAAGGAATTTTTTTTAACTCAAGATCGAAATTAAAAAAAAATTCAGTAAAATTTTAAAAAAGCATTTTTAAAAATATTTTCAAAAAAATATTTTTACAAAAAATATTTTTACAGAAAAAAGTTTTTTTTTTTTAAATTTTCCAAAAAATTTTCGAAAAGAATTTTACCAAAAAATATAAAAAAAAATTTTTCCAAAAAAATTTTGCAAAAATTTTTACAAACAATTTTAATAATATTTAAAAAAAATTCAATATTTCTATGAAAATGAAAGTCATGAGTGTAAGATAACATATTTGTAATGTTAAAAATATATGTATGTGTATAGAGTTACATATTTTTTTAAAAGTGTTTGATTCCTAAATACATAGACAACATCAGGATACCGACTACAAACTGTCAAAAATAAAATACATACATACGTTTATAGGTAAACGTTTATTTTGTAGCCAGGAAAGCGACATGGCTACACACACGATCACCGTTGTGGCTGTAGTCAACTTAGGCTAATTTCTATTTTTGTATGCGACAATTTTATTTTTATTTTATTTATTAAAGGTATAGAAGATTCGACACGGCCGAATATAGCACTTTTACATGTTTTTCTCTTTTATTAAAAAGTCTTTAAATATTTCTTGTTTTAATTTTATTTTCAGAATTTTTTTATTTCATAATTTTTTATTTATTTATTTAATTATTTTGTTTATTTATAGATTATTAAAACTAAAAATAATTTAACATATTCAATATATAATTTTCTTGTTTAGTTTTTTACCATTTTTCAGTTACGTTGCTAAATTCTAGTATATTTATTTTGCTCTCAATAATATTGTTTATTATTTTTATTATTAATTTTTTTGAGTTGTTAAATTATTTTTTAATAACTTTTTATCTAAAACAAATAATTAAAATTTGCATTTAACTACAAAATATCAAAAACACAAATATTATTCTTGATATATATATATATATATATATATATATATATATATATATTATATATATATATATATATATATATATATATATATATATATATATTATATATATATATATATATATATATATATATACATATATATATATATATATATATATATATATATATATATATATTTGTTACTTTAAAAATATATATTTTGGCTGGTAATAAAAATTATTATTTGTTTTTTGTATCTAATTTATTTTAATTTTAATTTATTTTTTGTTATTAATTTATACGTTATTTAACAAGTTTTTGGGGAGAGGGTGGTAGGGTTAGTATTTGATTTTGTTAAAAAATATTTTTTTTGTGTTTAACAACTTATTTAATAAATATTTTTGTTTATAAATTATTGGTTTAAATGTTTTTATTTATTTTTTTTTTTTTGTAATATTTAAATATTTTGTTAATTTATTACTCTAAAAAAACACATTTTATAATGTCTAGTTGTTTTTTGTTTTGTTTTGTTTTTCATAAAGTAATTGGGAAGAGGTTTTTCTTAAGTTCATTTAAAGATTTAAATTTATTAAATAATTATTGTAGTTTTTGACCTTTTTTTATTTTATATTTGAATTCTATTTTTTAATAAGCCAAGGTTTTTATTTTATAAAAATGTTTTAATAATTTTTATTTTCAATATTTCGCTACACCATTTGGTAGTATCTTCAGGAATTAAAAATAATGAAAATTATAAAATTTAAAAAATTTTAAAATATTTAAAAAAAAATTTAAAAAAAAAAATTAAAAAAAAATTTTAAAATTTAAAAAATTAAAACAAAAAATAAAAAAAAAATAACTTTCATTATTTTTATTTCCTGATGATGCTACCCAATGGTGTAGCGAAATATTGAAAATAAAAATTATTAAAACATTTTTATAAAAAAGACCTTGTGCTGATTAAAAAAATAGAATTCAGATTTAAATTTATCATTTTAAGGCCCATTATTATAACTTGTCCGAGCGATAAGTAGGTTTTCGTTTTTTTAAGTAAGCTAAAAATAACATTTAATTGTTAAGTACTTTAAAGGCAAGTTTTAGTAACGAGAGCCTTATTCTCTTATTATAACGAAACACTAGTTATGGCTTCAAAACAAAATCCTAACTTTAGCTATTATTGGCAAGTTATAATAATGGGCCTAAATGTTTTATTAAATTATTGTTTATTTTTAATAGTTTAATCAATTTTTTTTCTAGTCTGTGAGTGTCAGTGTGTGTGTGTATGTGTGTGTGTGTATGTATGTGTTAGGAGGAGGTTCAATATTTACTTTAGTTCTGTTAAAGTTTTGGTTTCATTTAAAAAGACTTTAAACTCTGCTACGATGTCCTTTAGAAATGCCTTTGGCGATAAGAAGTGGTCGTCCTAATACATATTACCTTGGACATTCTTTAACATAACCTCACAATACTTAAGACAGTTTGGCATTTGCAGAAATTCAAATTTTATATTTAAATTGAAGAAACATGGACTGACTGAGCATACTCGACTTTGCTGACAACCACTAACGATCTTTGTACAAAGTAAGACCTTGAGCTGCCCGCAAAAGCAGGAAATGCAAAGAAATCTTCGAAGGGGCTTACATTTTAATCAGAGTTATTTACAATTTTTAGTTGTTTAAAAAAAAAACGTAAAAAGCAAAGTTTTACATTCAATTACGAATGAATTAATTTTTCAATTGTTTAATTAATTTTAAAGCTTTTTTTGTTAGTGTTATTTTTAAGTTTATCTTAACATTTCCTAGGAAAAAATTATAAGCAAACATAAGCAAAGTATATAAGTTTAAAATGGAATATTAAAGAAAGTTTATGGTGGTCAGAAATAGTAAATAAAAATTTCTTAAACATTTTTTTTAATTTAAAAAAAAAAAAAATTAAGAAATAAATTTTAAAAATATAAAAAAAATATTAAGGAAATTATTTAAAAAATCTACAATAAAAAAATTAATTAATAATAAGAAAAAAAATAATAATAATTATAAAAAAATATATAATAAAACATTATCTACAAAATATAATAATAATATGTATTGTTTAATCAAATATTGCCCAGGTTTGTAACATCTTTTCTTTTTTTTTTTTTATATACATTTTTGTTGTGAAATTTGCGAATGAATTGTTTTCGTTTTCTTGCTAATTTAAATATTATTTTGTTTTTTTTTTCTTTTTCAACATAAAATTACATTGTTTTAGTGTCTTTCTTTTTCACTAGAATTAAAAATTATGACTCATCTCTGTTGTTATGCACCCAACTGGCTGGCACCCATTGAGGTTCACGTTCTAGAGAATTAATTTCAGCCAACAGCTGATGATACGCTCGTTCTGTATCATTGTTTATAATAATCATATCGAATAGATGTCCCCAGCGGGCTTCCATGTCACGGGCGGTTGCTATTATATCTTTAAGTTCTTCCTCCTAAAGAAATAAAATTAACAAAAAAAAACAAAAATTATTTAAAAAATCTCAAATCTAAAACTCCAATTCCACTTTATCTTCTACTCAGTTCAAGTTTAGTTTTGCAACAGTTAAATCTGAGCTTTAAAACAGTTTGATTCAAATTCTAGATCAATTTGTAATTCGTTTTATTTCTGCTGGCGTTGTTATTTGGTCCTGGTCTCCATTTTTAATTGTTCTTGTTAAAGTTTAAGCTCTAGATCTAGTTCAGTTTATATTTATATTTATTGCGCACAATAATATCATTAAATCCACTACCTGTGAAGCTCTACCCTATTCCAAGGAACTACTTAAAACTTGTTATACATCCTACCAAACCAATAAGTGAGGTATCATTTTGATTTTTTTTATTATTTTTGTAGGGTCACCAGCCTTTAGTCTTGACTTTAGTGATTGTAAACATCACATAGTAATTGCTAGCATTTGTCCAAGGCTGAGGTTCCCCATGGCATCCACATTTAACAAGTTTCTGCCCGCGTGGTTCTAAGTCTTGTGCTGGCCAGTGTTGCACATTCACACACATATTCAAGCACCTTTTTGGAGGTAATCACAAACCCGGCTGATAGACTAGCACACTAGCTTAATAGCTCACCGAGGGCAATTTTATTATTAAAATAATCCGTGTGAGTATTTTGAGCACCGTTATCTTTAATGTATAAGCCTGGGTTCCTGCAAATCCGTATACTCTACTTCTTTCTCGTTCAGGCAGCTTCAGCAGTTCGCAGTGCAGAGGGATGGATGCCAATACACTTCAAAACATATCGAATTGTAAAGTGCCTCCTATTATTGATGCCTACTAGAAAATTTTTTAAGTTTCTTACGAAGGTCAGAAATGTCTTCGGTTATCTCCTTCAAGATGAGGCAACTACAAGCACCTTTTCATTGATCATATTCGATTAAGGAACCAAGGGAATACTGAAGTCACCTTGTGACTTTGCAATGCCCAATTCCAAGCCATTTCCTTCACATCTTTCAGACATATCTTTTTCACGAAATCTATCATGTCCTAGAGAACAAACAATTCTGACAACATGTTGCCAGAATAGGGTAAGAGATTGAATGTGGAATTACGGCTTGGAATAAAAATTATCACCAGAATCGAGTTGGCCTACCCTGGTCACTTTTGGTGCTCTCAGCTTGTGTGCATTGTGAAGGACCGATGATTTAGCCACGGCTAAGAAACGGGGCAATAACTTATATTGATTGTGGCTTAAGGCCATGACTGCTCCAAAAATATGATAGTTGCTTATAATGGAGATGGTTGGCTTACATCAATACAAAATCAATATAAAATCTGAAGATGATAATAATCCAGCTGTCAGTTGTAAGACCACGTTAATCTTCATCATCTGTCAGTTGACTTATCACAATAATTTCGAATATAAATCCTATAAACCAACTACCCAAATATTGGCTCTTGTTCGGGCTAAACTATGTGAAGATATTATAATCTTCTCCTTGGGAACAAAGCATAACAGTATCGATTGTTAAATTATTTCATCCCCCCCCCCCTACCACTTTCCAACCTCAAATATTAATGTTAGTTATTACAACAATGACTAAATGAGAGTTATTACAAGGGTACTTGAAAACTGAATGAGAAGGTAGTAGGTGGAGTTTATTAAAAATAGTTATTAATTAATTCTACTTTGGATTTAATATACATAGTTTCAAGTCAGTTACAGTTCAGTTTACCCTTAGATCTAGTAAATTTTTGTTTAGTGACAAAGCCCAAAACTCACCTTAAAAGGTTCTCCATTTCTGAGTTTCTTTTGTCTCAACTTGTCTAGACTAGGTGGGGCCACCAAAACCACATAGGGTTTCAAATCCGAAGCTCTTAATAATTTTAAACTTTGTGGATGTAAATTAAGAACACATATTTTACCGCTGGCCACTACAGTCCGTATAGCTTCAAGAGAAGTGCCTGAAAATAATTCAAAAAATGAGAAATATCGTCTTTTGTATGCAAAAGTCAAAGTTAAAAAGTTACCATAGTAAGCTTTTTCATATTCGCCATGTTCCACAAATCTGCGCGCCAATATATCGGCTTCAAACGATTGCCGTGAAATAAAATGATAGTCGACGCCTGGAACTTCGCCCTCACGACGGGCTCGGGAAGTGTCTAGAAAGAAAAAAGAATAAATTTTTTAACAAAAAATAATGCAATTAAAAGAACACGGAAAAAATGTTTTTTTTACCAATTAAAGGTTTTAATCAGTTTAAAATTAAAGTTCAATCAATTTTTTAATTGATTCAAATATATATTTGTTTAAAACAGAACACAAAATTTTCTAAAAAACAACTAATTGAATAAATTTATTATTTAATTAAATTTGAAACTGAAGCCAATTAAAACCTTTAATTGGTGAAAGTAAATTTTTCTGTGCAAGTGAAAAGATTGCTGTCAGTGAAGAAAGCTTTGGAAAAAAATATTTAAAGCTTGTTTTAATGAAATTCTTGGCCAATTCAAAAGTCCAAGTTAGGATGCGATCTTATTAAAAAGCTTTTAAATGCTGTCGACTGTAATGTTAAGCTTAAAGCTATTATTATTGACGAATCTAGTCAAGTTTTGAAATACTTATCGAAATACACATGATTTTTATGTGATAAATATTGAAAAACAATTTCCAAAATCTTTACAAGCTCAAAAACTAATTGAAATTCTAACTTTTAAGATATTTTCTAATTTTATTTAAATGATTTGTTATGCTTTTATAAAGCTTTAATTTGGCAAAAAATACCTCTTTTCTTCTTCTCTTCACTTCTTTTATCTTTGTCTTGCATTAAATAAAAAACTGAACAGAAATTTTGGAATTTCAGTCTTAACGAGAGGTCAATTTTAAACATTATTTAGGGTGATTCAAGTTGAGTTTCACCATGATGGTAGGAAATAGTTATTAATCAAAAATTTATTAATATTCTAGATACAAAATAAAGCCATGGGGCCAGGTTGGTCTTTCGGACAAGACTATTAACAAAGTTCATAAGAGTGTAGCGGTCGAACCAGGTACATTAGTTCTTCGGAAATAGCAACAGTGGGGCTTCCGCATTCCACTTCACGCCGAATTCGGACAACGAGTTTGCTTTAAAGTTTTGTTTAGTAATGAGTCATATTTTAACCTCAACATGCAAAATTGTCAAGTGAGCAAAGTGTATTATTATTAATAATCTAGGGGGAATATTGAAGCAGACCACTTCCCTAATGGGTCGACCCCCTTCCGCCCTTAATGATGATAAGCAACCGATTTGTAATTATGGCAACCTTACTTTGAGTCACGTGTTACCACCAGCTTTTAATCTTGACTTAAGTGATTTCAGATTGTCGGCCTTCTTTCTTATCTAGTAATTGCTAGCATTTGTCAAAACCTTACATTCCCTATGACATCCATATTAAATCATCTTATGCTAATCAGTGCTGGACATTTAAATACAATGTTAGCTGCCGTTTCAGCCTCTTCCAGGCTTAGTGTGCAAATATCATGTTCTTAGCTTTTCATCTTGGCAAGATGATACTTGAAGTTTCTATGACTTGTCACTAACGCAGTTATCCAGCTTAAGGTACTTCAACTATATCTAAAGCACCTTACTGGCCTTCCTGCTAAGAAGCAATAGGAGAAAAAATATTTGTAAAAATTTTATGGAAATTTTTTGATAAAAATTTTACCAAAAATTTTTTGTAAATATTTTATCGAAATTTTTGGGTAAAAATTTTATCGAAAATTTTTTGCAAAAATTTATCAAGAATTTTTTGTAAAAATGTACCGAAGATTTTTTGTAAAAGTTAGGACCTTTCTGTAATCTATATTGGGTTAGAATGGTAAGACTGCTCCTGGTTCCCAGTGGGCACCCTGTAAGTCTATCGGCTACCTTTGTGTGTATTGCTTTCTATAAAGGCCTTTAACACAAATCAAAGCAGAAAAACCCTACCAACCTAAAAACAAACAAAAATCGCCCATAGGGGGTAATTGATATCCCGGGATCTGTATAAGGATCCAAAATATATATACTTTATTGGGTCGGAAATGAATATTGTAGAAATTACACACGGAATGACAAACTTATTTACATATACCCTTTTCACTTGTGGTGAAGGGTATAAAAACGACCTCTACACATCAGCAGAAACAATCACGTAACTGTGCTACACGAACAGTGGAGTCCAAAGAGGCCAAACTGAATGCGATTGCAGAAAATTATGGCAAATACAATACCTCAAGTCATATGTATCAGGGCGGCTATTTGGCCTATACAATCTACCATTCATAATTGCAAATTTGCAAAATTTTTAATAAAATAAAATGAAAACTCAAATTGAAACACCCTGTATAAACTTTTTATTTAAATACATTTTTTTTTGAAACTTACGTGGTACAGCTGCTGAAAATCTTTCGGAATCCGCCATTAAACGTTGACGCAATTCATGACGACCTATATTGGGGGGACCAATTAAAACAATGGGACGTTTGTGAGTGGCACGGGGATAGTACAAGGCAACCTCTTCATAAGTGAGTATTTCCTCGGGTTCTGTTTCATCGGGGGCGGTGGTGGCATACAAGGGATAGCTAAGATAAAAATTATATTTAAAATATTTTTTATATATATGGCTTTAAAAACCTACCCTGCTTCCGAGCTGGCCTTCTTTTTCTTTTTGCGACCTTTGCGCGCACACAACAGTGTTGATCCCTTGCTAGTACCCTCCTTGCCTCTATTCTTACCCTGCAAGCCAGCCTCTTCGGCTATGGCCAGCTTCATGGTTTCTCTTTGATGTTGAAATGATTGACTAGGTATGAGACCAGCCAAAGTTTGGTCTTCCTCTCCCTCCCGATAGGCCTGCCACCAATTTGGATCTTCACGCGATATAACATGCAACACATCGCCCTTTTGAAAACTAATACCCAATTCTCGACAGGGTATATACAAATCATCCTCGGGATCGTAGTCAAAGTGAGCGCGTACATGCAAAATGGCATTTTCACGATGAAGGCCGCCGCCGGGTGGTGGACTGCCAGCGGGCACTATAAGGAATGTTAAAGTACCCTGCATGGTACTTAGTAAAGCGCAAACTTCGTTAACGGTTTTGCCTCTCAACTCCTGGCCATTAACTTCGAGTATTTCATCACCTTCGTGTAATAAGCCAGACTTTTCCGCAGCTCCTCCTCTCACTATTCTGCCTATGACCACGGCCTCGCCTTCGTTGCGTACAGTGGCACCTAAGGGTTCAGTCGATTTTTCTATTTGTATAATACGTATATTGTCACTTTGATCGTTCAGTATGCCAAAGCAAGCGCTCAGTGGCGGAGAATCGGCTCGATGGCCAGCGCCAGCCGCTGGTTTCATGTTGTGAGCATAACCCGCCTGAGCCGCAGCCGTTGCATTGTGGGGTGTCACATTAGGGGGTAAAGGCATGGCTCCACGCTGAGCGAGGGGCGGTGGTACCACTGGTGGCGGGACAGCTGTACCTCTGAGTGAGGCCGATTTCGGAGGTACGGGCAAAGGAGGTGCAGGTGCAGCTGAACCATTGCTTGATGCTATGGGTGGCTGAGGACTTGCGGAGCCGCTTAACGTGGGCGAGGGTGTGCCATCGGTATGTGTAGCTACACGATCGTGTGCCAACAGTAGACCTTCCATTTCATGACTGGTCAGCAAATTGCCCAATTCAATGGCTGAGGCTGTATTGGATTTTGCCAACAGCTCCACAATGTCTTTTTGCAATTCCAGAGCGTTTGTACTCACCGGATTAGTGACTTTAGGTCGTCTGCGTTGAAGGACAGCCTGGCGAGCTGCTAAAGCATGAGCCACTCCCGGATTGGAGAGTATATTGTGGGCGGCCGACACTCGGCCTGCGAGTGTGGTCATGCCATTTTTGGTAAGTTGATTTTGTAGACGTGTCAGAGCGGCTATTAGGTCACCGTAACCTGGTAAAAATGGAAAGAAAGTTTAGTTGGATTTGTTTTAAATGCGTTGTAAAATATTTTGTGTTTAAACAACCTTAAGGTTTCTTAAAGCTTTTAAACTTTGTTTAAAACATTTAAAGAAAGTCTGAGATTTCGAGGAAGCTTTAGTAAAAGCTTCTTGACAAGTTAAGCTGTATGCTTTTTTAAAGCAGTTTTCAATAGACTTTTAAGCGTTGAAAGCTTTTTTAATCATATTTAATGTTTTTATTTTTTGGCGAGCTTTTTGGAAAGCTTTTTTATTTTTTAAAAATTTTTTATAAAGATTTTTCGAGAAGATATTGCAAAGCCATAAAAAGACTAATTAATTAAATTTAAAGCTCTTAAAAAATATTTTTGGCAAAGCTTTTAAAGACTTTTTTACTTTATTGTGATATTTTTTTAGAGTTTTGCGGTTATCAATCTTTTTTAGATATTTTCTAACAGTTTCTTGACTTTTTTTTTGTAATTTTATTAAATATTTTAGTAAAAAACTCTTTTGTTGGAAACAACATATTGAATTCTTAATTTTTCCAAAAATGTTCTTGCTCTTACCAGTTATTTTTTCCGTTGCCACTTCATCTTCAATATAAGCTTCATTTTCCACGCCTACTACTGAACGTTCGGCCGCCACTGGCTGTTGCTGCTGTGCGGTTGGCTTATTATCCTGCAAAGCTTTAAGCTTACGAGAACCTCGTAAACTAGCACGCAAGAATTCATTTTGTTGGGCAATACGTTCTTCCTCCTCACGGCGACGTCTTAATTGTTCCTGGAAGTCATAAAAAATAATATGAAAAAATTAAGCTTAAGTTGTTAATTAATTGCATGGTAATTCCAAAGTTTTTGTTTCAGAAATTATTTTTTTTTCGTTGTTGGAAATATTCTGCAAAATAAATAATTCATTTTAAATTCAAAGTTTTAGCTAACTTTTCCTCTTTTTACTATTTTCCTCCTTTAACAGCAACAAATATATAAATGCAAATCCGATTTAAGACGACAAAACTATCTACTAAATGAATCGTTGCCTGGCATTGATTAAGCTCTTTTTGTTAAGAAACAAAACCATTTATTTTTTTATCTTTTTTACTCTGCTTCTCGTATAAAAGAAAATAAAAAAAAAAATACTTTTGAATTTCTTTTCTTTCTATTTTAATCTTAATCCTTTAACAATATTGTTTTTTCTCTCTTCTTAATTTAATTAGTTGCAAAAAATGCTGTCTTACTACGACGGATAAGTGTAACAATTGATTTCGTTTTTTCTTTCTTCTTATTTCCCTTGCAAACGTGGCATCAGTAAAAAGTTAGGCCACTAGCTTTTAATTGAATAAACTGCACAAAGCTTTTATGCCACTTTAAATTATGATGATTATATATGATGATTATATCGTTTGACAATAATATAATTTTGAAGAGAATATGTATTATAAAAATGCACTTAAAGGAGTTGTATATCGCACTTCAAAGCTTTTAATACCCAATTCTTATATTAGTTTGTTGTAATTTTTTTTATTAAGCTTAAAGCTCATTCATATCTGTAATTGAATTAATTATAACTACTTACTTTTAGACAAAAATTAAAAAAGGTTTTTAAAATTGGTTAAAGCTTGAAATCCTCCAAGAGAACCCAAAACCTTTAAAACTGCAAACTTATTTTTTTAAAGCTTTTAAACCTATTCTAAAATTTGAACGGTTTTACAAAATTTAAGAAAACGTCCAAAGTTAAAATTTTTAACAGACATGTGTATATTCCTAATTATATTTTTTTCTAACTTTCAAAAAAGCTTTTGATTTTTTCTTAATGGTTTTGAAATATTTAGTTTGCTTTTTTAAATCTAAGAAATTTTTTTTTGTAAATCTTAAATAATTTTACCAGTATAAAGCTTTCAAAGCAAATTCAAAAGACAGTTAAAAGCTTTTTGAAATAGTAAAAGTTTTTAAAATTGTACTTGCAAAGCTAAATTGATATTTAAACGTTAAACTTTTCTAATTACTATTACTTTACTAAGCCTTTTCTAAATGTTATATAAAAGCTTCACTAACACACGAAAAGCCTTATTAAATCTAAAAAAAAAATTTTTACAAAAACAATTAAACTTCTTAAAAGGCTTGCAACCTTTCAAAAGTTTGAAGGCTATTTGTTTAAGATTTTAAAGCTTAAAGCTCTTTTATCTAATTTACTTTTTTGTTCTTTTTGAGAGCTTTATTATCAACCTAAAGAATGAAAAGCTTTAAAAAAATATCTAAGCTTTTATAAAATCTCAAAATGGAGACTTATAAATTAAACAATTTTCTTTTCATAAATTTTAAACAAAATAAGGCAAGTTTTTTTAAATATAAAACCTTTTTCTAGAACTTTACAGGGTGTATATAAATTTCTATACCGTATAAATTATTACAAGGCCTTTTAACTCTAATGAGATAGAACAACAAGAAAAAATAACTGGTTCTTTTAAAGGCTGTTAGCGTGAATTATACTAACTTAGGTATTTCAAAAGCTTTTCATTGAATAAATTATTCACAAGTTATTTCTAAATTTGTATAAATTTATGAACCGTGTATGAAAGTTAAAAAAGCTTGTAAGAATATAAAAATTTTATATTGAATATTAGAAAGATCAATTTTTAAATCCTTCATAATTTGTTTACAAACAGCAGTACTGCGCTTTGAATTATAATAGCTTTTTTATACTAAAAGCTTTTTGAAATACTTCTACATTTACATATACCGACTTAATTTTTTTTTCTACGAATGTTTCTAATTTAGTTTACACTTCAATACCGTAAAGCTTGAGGAAAATAATTCGAAAGCTTTTTTAATCCATAAAGTTTAAAGAAGACTTTTTAAGAATTTATACCAACTAAGGGCTTTAATAAGCTTTTTATAAAACAATTTCTAAGGCATTTGTAAAGTTGTATAAATTTTGTGTATCGTGCATTGAAGTACAAAAGCTTTTAAGAATTGTAAAATTTTAAATTTAATCTTTGAAAGGACAATTTTAAAATGCAGCATAATGTGTCTATAAATGTCTTAACGTGCATTATTACACTACAAGCTTTTGAAAAGACTTGTAAATTTGACAATTTGGTCTTTATAGAGCTAAATTTCTAAAAAGTTTTAAAAGTTGTTTGTGTTTAGATATCAAACGATTTTAATCTATAAGCACTTAGAAAAACCTTTTTCATTTAAAGCTTTCAGAGTGTACAGTTGTGTCTTTAAAAAGTTATTTCTAAAATTATATGTATTTATAATATTGTACAAATTTTTATACCGTTCACGAAATTACGAAAGCTTTTTACTCTAAATGCTTTTAATAAAGCTTTTACAATTTACCAGTTATTTATTATTTTTTTATTTATTTTAATAGTTATTTATAAAACGCTTATTTAAGTCTCTAAAAATCTATAACTTCTAATACCGTGCATTAAATTAAAAAGCTCTACCGGGATAGGTCTATAAAAGCTTTTTCGCCAGAAAGCTTTTAAATTTTATTATTGAGTCTTAAAATAGAATTATAAACAAGCATAAGTTTACAAAATGTTTTAAGTCCAAAAGCTTTTAAAAAGCTTTTACAATATATAATTAGGCCCTGAAAAGCTATTCTTTGATCACTTTATATAACATTTATAAAAGTTTTTATACCACCCTTGGAATTTAAAAAGCTCTATACCCATAAATCTGTTTTGTGGTGTTTCCGGCTTGTTTCATAATTTTAATGCCTTCCATTAGCTGGCCTTAGTATAATAAAGTCATTTACATAGAAAAGCGTTTTGTTTTCATTCTGAATACATTATATAAGAGCAAATGTTGCTGAAAAGGTTAAAGTGCACACTACCGCCTACACAGTTTTTTTTTTAATAAACAATAAGTACTCGGCAAGAATAGTGTCATTTAAATGCTTAAATGGTTGTGCATTAAAAACTATTTCTTTAGATTAAAAAAAAATGCGATATTTTAAAGAATTCAAGCGCACGAGTTGTTTTATGTGTTGACAATTTAGAAACCTGTCAAGTGTTATTAAAATCGACAACAACACTAAATGGTCTGTCTGTCTGGCTGTGTATCTGTCAATCATACCAAAGCATAAAATAAATGCTCTACAAGAATTTGCAACAAAAGGCGGTTATTTTGTTTTTCTCTGTTTATTTGTTTGTTTAAAGGTTTAAATCTCGTTGTGTTGTGTTTTTTATTGTAGTTGTAGTTGTAGTTGAAGGATTATGCAGGGGTTGTGCATATGACATGTTAAATATTGTTTTTTATTTTAAGTTGCCAATATGTATGTCAAGCTATTTATTGGAATTTTTCTGTTGAAAATGAGAAGAAAAAAGCCGAAGACAATAACAATGTGTGTAAAAGCTTTTAAGGCGTTTAAAAAGGTTACAAGGACGTTTAACCAACACTGTTAATAAGGTTCGCTTAATAAACAAGAAAAATTTCAAAGAAAAATTACATTAATTTTTAAATAATTATATAAAAGTTGTTTTAAAAAGATTTAATTGAAAAAAAAAAATGTAAAAGCTGTTGTTTTTCTGAGCCTATGTTATTGAAGCTACTTTAAAACAATTTTAACATTTTAACAAGTAAGAGTAATAAAGTCGGCCATGCCCAATCGTATATTACCTTTACCATAGTAATGTTATGGTTCCCAATTTAAAGACATTCGGTTTTTACTTTTATGATTTTTAACTTCATAATTACAAAAATATAATATAAACATATAGAATTTTTTTTAAATTTTATGTAAAAATTTTATCGAAAATTTTTTTTTAAATTTTTATTAAAAATTTTTTGTGAAATTTTTATCGAAATTTTTATCGAAATTTTTTTTTAAACTTTTATCAAAAATTTTACCTACATTTTTTGGAAAAATTTTTTAGATAAAAATTTATAGAAAATTTTTGAGAAAAATTTTATCGAAAATTTTTTTTGAAATTTTTATTAAAAATTTTTTGTGAAATTTTTATCGAAAATTTTTTGTGAAACTTTTATCAAAATTTTTACCGAAAATTTTTGAAAAAATTTTTTAGATAAAAATTTATAGAAAATTTTACGAAAAAAATTTTTTTAAATTATATCGAAAATTTTTTAAATTTTTATTGAACACAAATGTGAAACTTTTATCAAAAATTTTATCGCAAATTCTTGAAAAATTTTTTTGAAAAAAATGTGTGGAAAATTTTTAGAAAAATTTTATTGAAAATTTTTTGTAAAAAGTTTATCGAATTTTGTAAAAGTTTTAGAATGGTCACACCATTTTGTAAAAATTTTATCGAAAATTATTTGTAAAAAGTTTATATAAATTCTTTTTGGAACAATTTAACAGAGAATTTTTTGGAAAAAATTTTATCGAAAATTTTTTGTAAAAATTATATCGAAAATTTTTTGTAAAAAGGTTATCGAAAATTTCTTGGAACAATTTTACCGAAAATTTTTTGTTCAAATGTTATCGAAATTTTTTTTTTTTTAATATTATATCGAAAATATTTTGTAAAATTTTATAGAAAATTTTTTTGTTACTATTTTATCGAACATTTTTTGTAAAAGTTAGGTCCTGCCTGCAGTGTACATATATTGCGTTAGAATGGTCACACTAAAGCACATTTCGTGGTTATATTGACCCCCCATCACCAATGTTTCAATTGACTGCTCCTGGCTCCCAGTGAGCACCCATTGAATCTAGCAGCTACCTCTCTGTGTATTACTTTCTATAAAGGCCTCTAATACAAATCAAAGCAGAAAAATTCTACCAACATAAAAACAAAACAAACGCCCCTCAGAGGTGGTTATTGTGCCCCCGAGATCTGTGTGCACTCCATGCGATCTACTGGTCGCGATCTAATATTTATTTAACAACAAAAAAAAAGTAAAACAGAGTTATTACAACCGAAAAAAATAAAAAAATTTTTAAAAATATAGGTGGACGTGGTTTTTTGACCGCAGCCTCAAATGGAATGGTCTGATGTTGCTGAATTGCATTAGCGAAACAATTCCTGGCATATTGGAGGGCTTAGATTTTCTGTATAACTTCTGGTTGCTTGCCAAAGTTGATTTCAACCCGATGAACAGGATCCAGAATACAGTTTATACTTTTTATGGGATGCTAAAGAAATATTTTAGATAATACTCACGGAATTACAAACTTATAAACCCTTTCCGCGTGTGGTGAAGGGTATAATTACAATAAAGTTTTCAAATTTCTGAAATATTTAATTATTTTATATATTCAATTATCTTCCAATTGAAAGTGTATTAACTTTTGAAGGGGTTTATTTAATATTTGAAGGCCAAAAAGGTTCCATATGCTGAATTCTTTTTAAATAATAATTTTTGTGTGAAATTATATTTATTTATTTATTAATAATCGCAATTTTAAAACCCTTAAGGGCCAATTTAATAAATAAATATTTTAATAATAATTTTTTTTTTGGTTTTCTTTTACTTTTTTTGGGGAACACAACTCCCCATGAAATTTAACACAATTTTTTTAGGAAATGATAAGAATTTTTTCACATGATAAGAATTGTAAAAATTTCAAAGTCTCGACAAATTTTACGTCATAAAAAAAACTTTAACGCGATAAAAAAATTTTAAAAACATCGATAATATTTCGATGATTTTTAACTCAAGTTTAAATAGCAACAACAATTTATTTATTAACTTTTATCACCATTTAGTTATAAAAAAAAATAATTTAGCAAAAATTATAATAAAAATGAATTTGTGTAAAATTATATTTTGATGAGATCATCAGTTAAATAATTAAAAGAAAAAAAGTTAAACAAATGTTTTATAAACAATTTTTTTTAAAAACAAAACAGACCTTACAACAAATGCCTTTTTTAAAGCAAAAAAATAAATAAATTTTAATGCAAATAATAAATCAGACGAGTATTTGTATGATTTAATATTTGCATTTAAAAATGTCAAATATTTTTTATCCAATTTAACGGAGTTGCAGTAGGGGTATTCAGTATTGTTTAAAGCATCCACAGCCTAATTTCACATTCAGAATGCAAGAGACAATAAAATAAAAATTAAACTGAAGGTTAGAATCTAAATTAATGAAGACGGAGATACATACATATATTCTGCTGACTAGTTCTTAACTGTTAGGGACCGGTTCGAGTACTAACACTTTCTGTAAAGGGACCTGTCTCTTTATCAGGGCAATATCCTAGGAGGGGTTCAATTGACCTTGTTACGATACTCTGCTAGAGGTTTTAGGTCTAAACCTTAACGAGTTACGATGGAAAAATAAGTCAATATACGTGAAAATTAGTCCCTATCGGGGCTCCCTTTAATTTTTAGTTTTTATAATTGTTAATATAGCGATCATAATGTTAAATACTCTGTGTTTAGTTCAGGTGTCTACCTATTACGATTGAAAAATAAGTCAGTATACATACAAATACGTTGCTATTGGGACACCCTTTAATTATTATTTTTACTTGCTACTATAGCGAACATAGCGATATATGCTCTGTGTTAATTTTCAGTACCTGTCTATTACGGTTAAAAAATAAAGTCATATACATTCGTGAAAATCATGTCACTATCGGATTACCCTGTAATTTATTGCATTCGCTATTATAGTGGCCACAGTAATACACCTTCTGTGAAGATTTTAAGGGTAAACTGCCAGAGATAAATGGCTCTCACACAAATTGTAGCGAAAACAGTATGGTTACCCTTTTCACTATTTTGAGTAAGGAACCCTAAAAACGTATTTTTTTCTATAGATTTAAATCAATCTTAAAGTAGATTTATTGCTAATTTTTTTATTTGTATTTTCTAAATCAATTAGTTTGGGAACGGTTTTCGTATCGTCTAAATCATCTAGAAAAACGTTTCGCGAAAAATTATTTGCTTAATAAAAATTTATTTACTCAATTCACAATCTGTTGTTGATTATGAGTTGTACATAAAATATCAGTTGAACATAATAAAAATAAGTAAGAGCGCTATATTCGGCCGTGCCGAATCTTATATACCCTTCACCATGATAAAGGGCCCAATGCCCTTCCTCCTTCCCCAGTTCTCCGTAGGATCATCCTGCAATCCATATTGCCTTAAAATGATATCAACATATCCACTCCTGAAGCCATTACATGACATTCGAAATGATAAATGTTGTAACAAAACTTTGTTGTGTAGAAAAAAGAACCAATAAATTTGAATTTGCTACATGTATTGAATACCTTTACTGGAGTTAAACTTTGTGTTTGGTGTATGTTTAGTGTAAAACCACTTGCCTGTTGCTGTTTTAAATACAGTGAACGGGTTATGGGAATACTCCTTCTCAACTGAGTAGAGCTTCTACGCACAAAATACGCTATTTGATGAGGCTGTTGTTTAATAATCAGTTGTTCATTTTTATTGTCATTAAGGTGGTGGTGGTGGTGGTGGTGATTACGATGATGCGGTGTAGAACGATGATTATTTGTTGTTGATAATTGTTGCATTTCAAATGCATTTAAATTATCAGATATTAATGGTGGTGTCATTGTCATTGTCATCGTCATTGTTGACGGTGACGTTGCATTTAATCCATTAATTTTATCACAATCATTAATTAATTTAGTTTGTTTATCTATTAGTTTATCATTATTAATAATATTGGCATTTTTGCTATTATTACTATTATTGTTTAAAACACAATTATTATTATTATTATTATTATTATTATTTTCCATTATGACAGTTGTTGTATTTGTTTCCGAACATTCATCACTATTGTCTTTATAAACTGCTGTTTTAGTTGGCGTATCACATTCGTTGGAGTTAGTTTTAAATGCACTGTTTGTTGTATTGTTTTCGTTGTTGTTTTTTGTTAATAATATTAAACTATTCAATTTAACACCCTCATCTATGCCACTGTTATTGTTATTGTTGTTGTTTTGTATGGCGTTAGTATTTAAATGATTGAAATTATTGTTACCTAAGCTCAATTGTTGATTTGTCATATTGATTAAATGTGGTTGTTGATTTGGCACATTAGTTTGTGTTGCTGTTGTTGATGTTGTTGTAAGCCCTGGGGCATCCAGTGTTATGCTTAAGGTGGAGACCACCATTTTTTTGTTGTAAATTTTATTTGATTTTGTTTAAAAATTTTATTTTAAAATCGGCCTAAAATTTAAATAATTTTTTTATCGTAATAACACAGGAAATTTTTTTTCAACAATTTTTTTTTAATTAGTTTCAGATACAGTTTTAATTAAATTTTTAATAAAAAAAATAAAACCTGTATTATTGCTTAATTAAATGAGTAATTGAATCAATTAAAATTTTAATCAAATTTGTATCTGAACGTAATTAAAAACTTTAATTGGTGCAAACATTTTTTTTCTCTGAAAATTATTAGGGTCGGTTTTTAATCGTAATACCACGGATTTTTTTTTTTCAATTTAAAGGTTTTAGTCGCAGATATTTTAATTTTTAATTAAATAATTAAAGGTTTTAATTAGTTTCATATACAGCTTTAATTAAATTTTTAATTAATTAAGTATTATTTTATTCTTTCTTATTTAAATGTTAAATAAATAAAAACTAATTACGGTATTATTTGTATCTTAAAGTAATTAAAATCTTTTTTTCTGTGAAAATAATAAGAGTCGGTTTTAAATCGTAATAACACGAAATATTTTTTCAAATAAAATTAATTCGAATTAATTAAATTACTTGTCCAATTAGAATATTCTTTTATTCTTTCTTAATTAAATGTATAATTGAATCAATTAAAAATACTATTAAATTTGTAACTGAAAGTAATTAAAGTCTTTAATTGGTACAACAATTGTTTTCGGTGAAAATAGTAAGAGTCAGCACAAAGTTACATTTCTTTATTTGAAGATTTTAAGTTCTACGATTCCAAATCCCAGAATCAAATTTCCATTAAAATTATATTGGCGACGATAATCGCTATCTAAAGCCGAAATTTCCATATAAATTTTGTCGAAAGTAAATATTTGTCATCTAAAAACCGGCATAAGTATTCATTAAATTCCCCAAAAAGACGACAGTTAAACAGGGTAAAAGAGCTCTAGTTGGCCGTGCCGAATCTTATATACCCATAAACAAGTGATGATAGATATTGCCTTACGCTTTTATGTTTCACATTTCACAACATAAAATCTTAGGTTTTTACTCTTATGGGTTTCAACTTCAATTGTACAATTAAGATATAAAATAAAATAAAAAATTTTCGTTAATTTTTGGGTGAAAGGGTGATTTTTTGGTGAAACTTTGCGCTAATTTTTTTAATATTAATAATATTTAATTTTTTAAGCAATTTCGTGTTTTAATGATATTTTAAATTTTAACCGAAATTAAAATTTCTTGGGAAATTTTTAATTTTTAGTGAAAGTTTTCCCAGAAAAAATGTGATATATTGGTGATATTTTTGATTGTTTAGAGAAATCCCGATATTTTGGTAATTTTGAGTATTTTTTTTTCTTGAATTTTCGTTTTTCTACACAAGAAAGTAACAACAACATGAGAAAAATGATGAATGATATGATTTGATCATACCTCCACCGTTTTTGGAGCGATTTTACTGATTTTCAATACCATAATTCTCGAAAATATATGTTAGAGATTGGCATACCAAGAATTACTGAAAGTTACCTAGAGTCCGCAGAAAAGATATTTCAACCCAAACATGGACCGAAAATTTGATTTTTTGTGAAACGAAAATTCTTCTTTTTCTTTTTGAAAACTTTTGATTTATTGATAGTTTTTAGTTCATTTTTTTTTTTGTAAATTTTTGGTATTTATTGAAATTTAGAAGTTTTAATCGAAATTTAAATTTTTGGGTAAAGTTAACAATTTTAGTGAAATTTTTGGGAAAAATGTGATATTTCGGTGAAATTTTGATTGTTTAGAGAAATTCCAATTTTTTTTCTTAATTTTCGAGTTCCACAACAAAGAAATAACACTGGTGCTTAACCAGATCGTCAGTGGATTTTTCCGATAATGATACATTATGAGTGGTATCCCATGGAAACCCTTAATGTGGAGAATAAAAAGAAAAAAAGTAAATATTTTTAATTTAAAATGTTTACGATGTTTATTGTTTAGAAATTTTGTTGATTTTTCTTGTTTTCTAGACTTAATAAACTTCTCATTTGGTTTATTAAATTTTGGGCATAAGAATCGGAAAGTTTGAAAAATCCACTCACGCTCTGGTTAAGCACCAGTGAAATAGCTATATGGATATGCTTTACCCATAGCAATCTGTTTGGATTTTTATATATTTTGAAAATAAATATTGTATCATTTGTTCATAAAATATTTATTTAATAAATTTTAAAGGAATTATGCGTTTTTAGAAATAAATTAGAAATAAATAATGTTAAAAAATAGCAACTAGACGTAAGGAATATCGAGTCTTCGTGTTTTTTTAATCATATCTGCGGCATTTATGGAGCGATTTTACTGATTTTAAATACCATAATTCTCGAATATGTATCTGAGAGATTGGCGTACCAAGAATTTTCCTTAAATACCTAGAGTCCGCAGAAAATGCATTTCCACCCAAACACGGACAGATAATGTGATTGTTTAGCGAAGCTTGGATCTTTTTGAGATCTTGTCTTAATGTTTATTTGTGATTTTTTTTTTTAATATTTTAAAAGTTTTAATAAGAAAAAATCTTTTTTTGGAAATTAAAATTTTTTTAGCGAAATTTTGGTGAAAATTCATTTCACGGCCGTGAAAGTCCACATTTCACTTCATGAGTTGGTTGGTTATTAGGTTTTAAATTTATTATTATTTATATAAATGAAAGTAGATTTTATTAGAGGCAAACATTCGATATTTTATTTCCATGACTTTTCAGCAAGCCGCTTTTATGAAAAATTATCTTTTCCATTTCTGTTTAATTTTTTAAAATTTAAAAATTTCTTCCTTTTTAGTTTGATCCTAAGTTGGCATATTTAAACAAAATTATCTTTTTATTATCACTTATTTATATATAATTTTTTCCTATAATTTTTTTATGAATAATAATTCTTTTTTCCAACTTTTTTCTCCATTTACTACCTACAATAGCACGTAGGTACGTGTTTGGCATTAAATTACCAATAATGTTTTGTTTAAAAAATATTTAAATTGTCATTCTTGTATTGTTTTGTACATCATCTACGCAGTTTTTTTTTATACAAATCAAACTCAATCGAATATGAGTCATGGAGTTCGGGTTGGTTTGTTTCTGATTTATTAGAGTGTTAACAATTTGTTGATTTTTTTTTTTAAATTTTAAGATGTTTCTTTCTTTAAAAATTTAAATTTAAGAATTCGGCAACAATTAACTTTTCCTTTTACTTGCAGGATTTTATGCAAGAAATACAGCTCGTGCAAAAATTAAGGCATCAAATTATAGTTAGGTTAGCTTAAGCGGGCCACTCTCTTACTTGGAGCCCACATACTCCACATAAAATTTTTTTTTTAATTTTCGTCTTATTATTTCTCCTTCGTAGTGTGTCTACCTGATAAATATGCCTTAATTTGTAGGTTTAAATTTTTTTAAATAAATTAGTGAAATTCTTTAACCACTTTTGAAACAACTTTTTAAATGTTTTTTTTTTTGTATTCGATTTTTTATTTAAAGCTTTTTTCTTACTTCATTTAAATTAATTTCTCTTTAATTTTTAACACGTTTTTTTTCAACAACTGCTTTAATTTTGTTTTTGGTATAAAAAAAAATATTTAGTTGTTTTTCTTTCCAAAAACAATGACATTTAAACGAATTGTTTTTTAACGTTTATTGTTCAAAAAAAAAAAACAAAAAAAAAACGATCATAAAAAATTCTTACGTCTTTAAGCCACAAACAAATAAGAGAAAAAGCACGAATACGTGTTTTTAAATCGGTTATGCATTGAAAACAATGTAGGAGAGGGGAGGGGGGAGGGGGTATTACTTATTCGAATGAAATACCAATGTACAAGCCCATAAAACTGGTAACAGCTTAAATTATTTACTTATTTGATTTGTTAATTAAAATTTTTGTTGAAAGAATTTCCCACATACTCGCGCAATATAATAATTTTAAAGGCAAATTAGATAAATTATAAATAACTAAACCCAGTTGCTTTGGAATAATAATAACAAATTATGATGTAGTTTAACAACTGCTTAAAGAGTAAACCGCAAGAAACATAAAATTACCAAAAATTTAATTTTTCATTAAAGATTTAATTAAAAATATATGTTGTCTGTCTCAAAATCAGGGATAGGCAAAGAGTATGCATGGAGTATATTTTAAAGAGATTATTTGATTTATTTTTGCTTTTTCTCTCAGCATCACTTAGGTGCTCTCAGATTCACTTAATTTCTATTTTATGAATAGAGAAGAAAAATACCAGTGGCAAATTACAATAAATGCTAAACCTTATTATCAAAACTGATATTTTCTTGTGTCAGCATTATGTGGCTTTGCTAACATTATATGTACATGGTCCTTCGAGCTAGTCTCTCTCTCAACGTTATATGTGCTTCGCAACAAAAAACTTCACCAGAAATTCGTTATTTTTTCCAAAGAAGAGATAGATATCCAAAAAGGATAGTAGCTATTGTAAATTTGTGTAACGATAGAATGTTCAAAGTACATATTGTTCACAATCGATTTTATATTTTGTGAATGAATGCACTTCTTATGTGTGGCGCTTTTTTACTGCTACGAAATATTTGTTTAAAATCACCATAAGTTTGATGTAAACAAATTTTATGGAAAATTTTCCAAAATATTAAAGCATGACTGGTACAAAAGTAAAAATTGATTAAAAAAATCAAACATTTTTTCAACAAATCAAAAAAAAAATGAACAAAACTTTAATATTTCACCAAAAACACTAAAATATAAAAAATTAAAATAAAAATATAAAAATCAGATGGGATTTAGTTCGGCTTAAGGTCTTAAAAAAAATATTCAAAATGAAATACAATAAAAATAAATAAAAAAGTTTATTTTTTATAATTTTTTTTACAATGATAATGAAAAAAATCAGCATTTTAAATACAAATTTATTTTTTTAAAAGAAAAACAAAAACTATTTTTTTTTATAAAAAAATAATTTTTTTTAAATATTATTTATTATTTATTTTTTTTATAAAAAAAAATTATTTTTTATAAAAACAAAAATTTATTTTTTTATAATAATAACAAAAAACCAAAATTTCGATTATTCACAAAAGAAAATTAAAAAAAAACAAAAAATAATCTATCAAAAACGTAACGAAATTTAAAAAAAAAAAAAATTGTATAAAAATCAGTTGGAATTTAGTTCGCCTTAAGGTCATTAAAAAAATTATTCAAAATGAAATACAATACAAATAAAGAAATACAATAATAAATAATAATAATAGTAATAATAAAAATACAATTAAAGAAAATTATTACTTTAAATAAAAATTTAATTTTTTTAAATAAAATATTCTTTAAAAAATAAGTGTATATTTTTATTTAAAAAAGAAAATATTTCTTATAAAAACAAAAATTTAGTTTTTATAAAAATAACAAAAAATTAAAATTTTGATATTTCACCAAAAACTATAAAATATAGAAAATTAAAAAAAAAGAATAAATAAATAAAAAACTATCTATCAAAAACTTAACGAAATTCTTAAAAAAATATATTGAATAAAAAATAGATGGGATTTAGTTCGGCTTAAGGTCTTTAGAAAATATTCAAATTTAAATAAAATAAAAATAAATAACAATTATTTTTTTGTAAAAATAAATTTACAATAAAAATTTAAAAAATGATTATTTTATATAAAAATTATTTTTTTTATAAAAAAAAAATATTTCTTGTAAAAAATGTATTCTTTATAAAAATAAAATTTACTACGACATCAAAAATGCTCAAAAAAGGAAAAGGATATTTTACCAAAATATTTAAAAATAATTAAAAAAAAAATTTTTTATTACAAATGAAAAATACAATAGATAAATGCAAATTTCGATCATTAGTAAGATCGTAATTTTACATACAAAATTTTTCAAAAAAAAAAAAAATAAATAAATATTCCTTAATAATTAAATTAAAAACAACCTAAAATTTAATAAAAAAAAATTTCAAAATTTATTAAATATCAAAATTTCACAAAAGCATAATATAATTTCATATAAAAAATTTACAAAAACAAAAATTTAAAAAAAATCGACAACTTAAAAACCTAAAAGTTACTCAAAAATTTGTTGAAAAATCTACTTTCTACTAAAAAACCGATAATTCACGTAAAAACCAAAATATATTAAAAAAATTAAAGTTTTAAAGGATAAAATCCACCAAATATAAATTTAAAAAAAAAAATAAATTTCATCAATAAACAATTGACCATTAAAAAATTATAGAAAAAAAATTAAATGTCATTAAATAACGATCATTTAAAAATAATTTAAACAAAATTTAATTACATTAAATAACAAAAACAAAAAAAAAATATATTTTTCTAAGGTGGAGGTTATTTATGTAAGATTAGACACAGCCAAAGGAAACACTATTAAATGCTTTTACTTTTTTTAAGTTTAAAAGGATTTTAATAAATTTTATTTTTTATTTGTTTTTTAATTAAATTTATATTTTTTAATTTATTATCAGAATTTTTGTTTTTATTATCTATTATTATTATTATTATTATTATTATTATTATTATTATTATTATTATTATTATTATTATTATTATTATTATCTATTATTAATATTTTTGTTCTTAAACTAAATTTATATTTGTTATTTTATTATTAATATTTATGTTTTTTCCCTTTTTTATTAAAAAATTTTTTAATAATTTTATTTTTTATTATTTTTCCTTTTTTTATATTTTTAATTTGAACTAATATTTTTAAAATTTTCAAGACAAATTTATATTTTATGCAATTACTTTTATAACGTTATTAGTTTTTTATAAATTATTATTTTTATATCCTTAATATAAATTATAATTTTTTTATAATTATTTTTTATTTTTTTTATAAATTTTATTAGATTTTTTTTGCTAGTTTTCTGATTATTTACTTCTCCTTGTTTATGGCTAAAAACAAAATTTTTTTGAATTGCTTTTTAATTTTACTTATTAAATATTTTTATATGCCAGATTTCGTTTTTTAATATTTTAACTTCTAAAGAAAATTGCAAAAGAGAAAAGAAGGAAATGCATTTTCTGTACCGCTACATACTTCTTCAGCATGTTTTTAGGTTTTTCTATTTGTTGTCATTAGTAATAAACACCGTCTAATTAACTTGAATTTTTATTAATTTTTTTTTCATCTCTCTTCCCTAAATTTAAAATATTTCGTTGCAAATTAAATTTGGTCATGTGCCCTTATTTAATAATTTTAATTTATTTATATGAATATACATATTTTTTCCCGTTTATTCACTTAATTTTAATTTAATTTTCAACACTGCCAATCGTCCGCAATGAATTCACCACACTCCCGCCCGTGTAATCAAAACATTGCACACTTCACTTATTGCTCCCGCTTTGTAAAAAATGTTAACTTCTGCTAATAAATTTTAAATTTATTTCCATAAATAAATTTATTTTTTTATTCATTAAAACAATTGTTAAACTTTTATTTTTGCCGTGTGTGTTGTTTTTTTTTTACCGTTTTTGTGTTTTGTTTGGCCAAAATAACAAACGTTAACTGACTTGCCTCACAATACTTTTTCCCATTCTCGTGTATGTTGGTTGTTACACTTGCACTTACCACTACCACCGCAAATACATACAACAAAACAAAACACAAAACAAAGTTAAACAACTAGATAATAACAACAATAACAGCAACAACACTAGTGAGAAGTACTTGTGCTGAGTACCAGCGTTTTTTACGCTCTTATTGTTGTTTCTTTTGGTGTGTGACGGCCGGACGGACGGACGGTAACTAGAATTGGAAAACACAGCTAAAGATAATTTGGTTTTAACGTGTGTGTTTTGTTTTTTTCTGTTATAGCCAGTGTGTTGTTATGGTAAAATGTACGTTTTGCGTACAACTTAATTGGGTTTGGTTGTACGAGGGTGGTTTCAAAATTTCCTAAAATAATGATTTTTTAGTAATATTATTTCGAAACAAATGAGAGTTGGAAAAAGTGGCTATATTATGAGATTAAATGTTATTAATTAAAGGAATACGATGTCATATTAAATGTCTGCAAACACACTATCCTCCTTCCCATAACCAAATTTCCTAGATCGAGCAAAATGCATTGGCAAACATTACACCAAGTGCAACCAGGGTCCCTAACTGGTTATATCAGATGGTTAAATTTTAAAGGCCGATGTTAAATGTGAACCACACCTAAACGTCAACGGCAACGCTCGATTGTGTATCTTTTTCGCCACAAATTCAATGGCCGTGTTATCTCACGTGGTGGCGATGTCAATTGGCCGCCAAGATCATGTGATTTGATACCGTTGGACTTCTTTCTTTGGGGTTATTTGAAAGAAAAGGTGTACGTCGATAAGTCAGCAAGAATTCAAAAGCTAAAAGATTCGATAATTCGGCACATTAACGGCATAGAACCTCAATTATGCCTCAGCGTCATTAAAAATTTGGAGCATCGGATGGAGGTGTGCCGCCGAGGTCGCGGCGGCATTATGGCCGATATTATGTTCCATACATAATTGAACCATACCAATATTATCAAAATAAAAAGAAATGACAATAATTTCCTAAATAATTTGTGTGATAATCAACGTTTTGCAAAACTGCGAATAATTGGCCTGCGATGTGCTGTTGTATGGCTACAAAGGTCGAAAGGAAATTATTCGAGTATAGAACTCCTTAAAAAGGAGAGGTGGGGCCTCCAGCCAAGAAGCTACAAATACAACTTATGCATTGCTATGTGTGTTGGTGGTCGAATTGTTTTGAACCATTACTATGACCACCATTAGGTTAGGATCTACAATATTAGGTACTGACGTACATTTGTATCTATGTACGATGCCCATGGCACGTAGAGCCCCCTTGTTGCAACTAGATGTCGTTCACATCTGTAACTTTTTAATTGTATTTCTGCGAAAGTTCGAGTTGCCATGCGGGGCGCAAAATTGACTGCCTCGCCCTTTTCTCCAACGGCGCTATTTCAGACAAACCTTATTATGACTTAAGAGTATACCGAACATCCTCGCTTCTGGTTCAGTAAACCAGACGAAGCGATTTGCCATCGAACCTTAAGTAGTCCAATGGCCTTATCACTGTCACGAGATAACAGCCCTATAAAAAATAAACATAACAAAGCTTTCTTTCCCAAATTGTTTGGGATTTCCCTGCTTAGTTGGATAGTTGTTGTACTGCCCTCGTACTGTATGTTGCAATAGTTGTTTATGTATGACTGTAGTTTTGTAGGCGATATAACGAAATTCATACGAAAATATTGGAAATATTTCTATGCTCTAATCAGTGTTCAAAGCGATCTAAAACAATTATTGATCAAAATGATGTTTTTATTATTGCAAAGTTAAAAATATATATACAGTAAGGCACAAAAGTAGTGTCGTATGTTAAGTGCTACTTATTTTAGCAAAAAAAAATCAGTATGCTTTGACTTATATATATGTTGTAGAGAGAGAGAGAGACAGAGAGAGAGAGAGAGAGGGAGAAAAAGAGAAAGAGATTTAGTTGCCAATAAACAATAGAACGATGTATACCTCAAATGTAGTGGAACGATGTGTACGTGATATGACCGGCCCCGTTGCTTCTCATTCGGATGAAAACATCGCTGTTGTGAGCGAGGAAACAAACCTTAGTCGTTTCAAAATATGATTAGAGAGGAGAATATGTTTTTTTGATTTTTATAATGTCCGAACTACAGCCTGCTGTCCATCAATCGAGATAAGTCGAAGAGTTACACCTAAGCAAGAATGGAATCACTTTGAATCGAAATCCACGAAGGCCAAAATTTTCACATTAAGAAAGTAATCCAATAAAAATCTGGAGTGTCCTACACTTAACTACATCATACCCAATGGAAACAGATATTTTTAGAGATATATGACATAAAGAATATAAGTTCAAAGTATATTCGAATCGAAAAAATAATTATATTTGGTTAGGGGTGTTAAGTAAACTACCCTTTGCTGCCTCCCGATAATGCCCAAAATTATTTATTAATGAATTTCATTTTGATATTTCATACGGTATGACCTATAAAGTGATCACACCCTTGCTCCCTCCCGATTATGCCCAAAAATTATACAGCTCTTCATCTCCATATACTAAAGGCACCATTTGGCCAATCTTTTTGGAATTTTCACAGTTTGTTATTAGATATACGGTTGGTAAAATAGGGTACTTTTTTATATTGGACGTGGCACCTCACATACAAAATAATTATTTATCATCGTGTTGCTTGGTAACAGTAATAGGTAGCGCCTTACAATTTTGCACCAGTAACTTTTATATTAATATACATTGTTTAGAGAAACACAGACTGGATTGGAATAGTGGGCATGGTATCTCCCATATAAAGTGAAAAATTATTATTATGTTCCTGGCGAACTACAAAGGATAGAGCCTTGGAGCTTTGCACGAGTAACCACTATGCTAATGTGCATATTCTACCAAAACAAAGAATTAATTAAGACAGTGGGCGTGGCACCTCCCATATAATGTGAAATATTATTATCGTGTACCTGGAGATCTACAATAGATAGAGATTTGAAACTTTGCACAAACAACCCTCATACTAATGTGCATAGTCGAAAAAAAAATATAGACTGGATTGGAACAATGGGTGTGGTACCTCCATTACAAAGTGAAAAATTATTATCGTGTTACTAAGAATAGTCTAGCAAAAAACTGATTGGATGGGTACAGTGGAAACTAGGAAGGTTTTCATGTTTATATTGTGTTTTTTGTGGTGTAGCAAAGCACACCGGAAACACCTAGTTATATAAAGGGTGGTTCAATTTTAAGGGCCGATGTTGATAATCACACAAATTATTTAGGAAATTATTGTCATTTCTTTTTATATTGATAATATTGGTATTGTTCAATTATTTTCAATGACGCTTTTTAGCTCTTGAATTGTTGCTGGCTTATCGACGTACACCTTTTCCTTAAAATAACCCCAAAGAAATTAGTTCAACGATGTCAAATCAAATGATCTCGGCGGCCAATTGACATCGCCACCACGTGAGATAACACGGCCATTGAATTTGTCGCGAAAAAGATACACGATTGTGTATATCTCTATGGTTCAAATCTAGTTAGTCTTAAATAAAGAAATGTCGAATTAAATGCAGAAAAAAAACTTGACGTTTAGGTGTGGTTCACAATCAACGTCGGCCCTCAAAATTTAACCACCCCATATAAACCATATAAAAGTAAGAGTCTTAGAATTTGAAGGGGTTTACTTTCAAAACATATTATGTTAGGAGGCTACGATATAGTGGGCACTCCTAGTGACATAAAATATGGCATCGATTTGATGACATTGCAGTCATAATATAGATGACATCTTAAATATGACAAATTTCAATGACAAAAGTCATTCTAGTTTTCATTTTATTGGTGGTATTTGTCATAATTTGAGAGCATTAATGTTATAATTCCGATGATGCGACATTAATAATCTGATAATAAAATTGCCTCTCAATGTGAACACTTAAACAGTAGTGTCATCTCTAACTTAGACACTTTAATTGTGCAAGTCACTAAGTCTAACATAATTTCTAGCATTTGCTTTAGGCTAATGCTAAATTTTTTTGCGAATTCTAAGAAAAAAATGCATCTTAAGAAGGAATAGGTGAGCATTTGTATAAGTTGTGATCAGCTTCAAACTTTTTATCATAAAAATGTATGTCTCTTAAAGAAATTTAATAACCTTGAATTCTTTGCTCGTAGTTTAATAAAAGATATTGCCTTCTTTCAAACTCTTTCAGCATTTTTGTTTTCACTTTTGTTTTGTAAACAAAAAATTACTAAAAATTCATGCTTCTCGTAATTAGTTTAAAAAAAAATATGACATAAAAACGAAAATATTTAAAAAAAACCTGTTCAACTAATGTGAAATCTTTATAATTAAAAAAAAAATCGTTATAGATGTGACATATGAGAAGAAGAGAACAGAGGGATGGATATCACGTCTGATGCACAATAAATTCCCAAGTTTCAAGAGAAATTGACTGTAAACAATTTTATAATTTTATAATTTTTTATGTAAATTTTTCATTTAACATAAACCCAGATTTATATGAAATTTAATTGATTTATTATTTTAATTAAGTTTCACAATAATTTTGATAAAATTTTTTAGTCTGTGTATTTTATTGATTTAATTTTTTAATACTTTTAACATTTGTTAGTATTTATGACTGGCAGTTAATGAATAATAAAATTATTTTTCTCTTTGTTAAAATAAATTTTATTATATTAATCTTTATTGTTTAATTTATTTAACAAATCCAATCAAAATAAAATAAAAAATTCCACAGACAAAGGATTCACTCCCGGATTTACGCATCAGATAATTTAGATTTTTACTTTACCATACGTACCATACGTAGCATAAGGTAAAATATAGTAATCCTGTAAAAATTGAGGTAGAGATTTCGACGGATTTATACGTTTTGAAGTCTCCTGAATCCATTTTGGCAATTTTCGCGATGATGTCTGTGGGTGGGTGGATGTGTATGCCACTATTTTTGTGGATGTTGTACATATCAAATCGAAATTTAGTATGTCCCTTTGGTATATGGAGATGAAAAGCTGTATAGTTTTTGGGCATAATCGGGAGGGGGCAAGGGGTAGTTTACTTACTGACAAATTTTGTAAACGCTCTACAGGTCATACCGTGTGATATATTAAAACGAAATTTAGTATGTCCCTTTGGTGTATGGGGATGAAGACTTGTATCAATTTTGGGCATAATCAGGAGGGGGCAAGGGGTAGTTTACTTACTCCCAAATTTTGTAAACGCTCTACAAGTCATTCCGTATAACATATCAAAATGAAATTCAGTATGTGCCCTTGGTATATAAAGATTAACAACTGCATAGATTTTGGGAATAATCGGAAAGGGGTAAAGGGTAGTTTCCTTATCCCCAAATTTTGTGAACGCTCTACAGGTCATACGGTATGACATATTAAAACGAAATTTAGTACGTCCATTTGGTATATGGAAGTGAAGAGTTGTGTAAATTTTGGGCATAATCAGAAAGGGGCAAGGGGTAGTTTCCTTATCCCCAAATCCTGTGAACGCTTTACAGGTCATAGGGTATGACATATTAAAACGAAATTTAGTATGTCCATTTGGTATATGGAAGTGAAGAGTTGTGTAAATTTTGGGCATAATCAGAAAGGGGCAAGGGATAGTTTACTTACTCCCAAATTTTGAAAATGCTCTACAGGTCATACCGTATGATATATGAAAATGAAATTCAGGATATCCCTTTGGTTTATGGAGATGAAGAGCTGTCTAAATTTTGGGCATAGTCGGAAAGGGGCAAGGGGTAGTTTACTTAACACCCCAAACCGAAAATAATAAATTTTTCGATTCAAATATATTTGGAACTTATATTCGTAATGTGATATATCCATAAAAAAATCTGTTTCCATTGGGTATGGTGAAGTTGAGTGTAGGCCACTCCAGATTTTTATTTTGTTTTTATTAAAATGTATATAATTAAATTTTACTCGCATGCAATAAGGCCCACTGTGATTTTGCAGCGACCAAATATACACCTTCATTCCCTGAAGTCACAAGCAATCGTATTAGATCAGAAAAAGACGCTTTTTTAATATAAGATAAACACTCAAAGACGCGTTTGCCTAGATACCTGATCCAGCATTGTTATAGACATAGAAACAGCTGCAGAAAAGATATTTTATTCCTTTTTTAGTACTAGTATAGGCGAGAAAAGTACCTTACGATATAGAACATGCGTTCATACAGTTTGAGATACAGATTTACGTCAGTGCCTGGCTTATCGCCTTAACCTGAGGAAGGTTTTACCCCGGGGTTAATATAACGCTTCTACCAACGCCCTTGTTGCAGCAGCAGGAGACCATCTAAGCTCCTACCACATCTTTCTGTTGGAGGGTAACAGCAAAGTAGACTTAAGCGCCCTTCCTGATATTTAGCTCCAAACCACAGTAACAACGTTACTTCCAATAACCGGTCACAGAAACTAGGGTACAACTCGTTGGGACACTGTTTAGACTTCGAAGGTTCTTATATTCAAGTTTGAGTCCTCGGGGGCTGCTGGCCCCATACACTCCGAAAGCATTGGCCTCAAAATGTTAAAAGTCATACCCATGTAGAAAACATATCTTCGTACAGATGTGATCAAGATTAACGTCAGCACCTAGCCGTGTTGGCCCAAATTTTGACTGTGAAAATAAAGTGAAGACTAGCACCCCCATTGTGTAGTACATCACACAATACGGTACGGTGCCGCGTGTAATAGCACCAATATCACACTTACATAAGTATGCTGCACAGTCACAAGGAGTAGCAATTTATAGCACATAGCAAGCCTGGAGGCATGTCTTAACCTCTTGTTTAGGGGCTTGGACACCATCCAACTTCTTCTGTTAAGAGTGATCAACCTTGCACCATCTCCGAAGAGACCTCACCAATAACCGACCGCTTCTCTCTGTGGGCCTACTAGTTCAGCAGACGTTTGGACACTGGTCGGGCCTCTAAAAAACAAATAATTAAACAGACCTGGATCCAAATCACGGCATTCGGCAAATTCTGTTGAAATTTCGATCGATATCGAGTGCCGTGATTTGCCCCCTAGATTTAAGCTTTAGAAACCCTGGCGTCTGGTACCCCAGACGGCAGTGACATAATTGAAGCCTGAAAATCCCTACTATTTTCTAATTTTCTGTATTGTTTTTTTTTTCTTCATACCTAAACAACAACCCAAATAATCGACCTCGCTAAAAAATTTATGATCTTAGTTTCGAAAATAGTTTTGTTTTTTTTGTTTGAAAAAGAAAAATGAAATGCATTTAAATTATTTAAATAAATTATTTCAAATATGCTTCAGAGCAGAAGAATACTTAAATAAAAAAAAAGATAAAAATGCAAATAAATCGAAAACATGGTTGACACCTGCTTAAATTAGCATATTTCAGTATATTCTCAGACCTGTTATATGACAAGTTTTTTTTTTCTTTTTTTTTCGTAGAAAAAAAGCAACATCAGCAGAAAATGAAATGAAATCAAATAATACGTTTAAATCCTAAAACGCACTTGCAGTGAAATGACGTATTTAAACAAACAAAAATTGCAAGTATTTTTTTATTTTTGGTCTTTATTGTTATCAAAACAATAAGAGAATTAACATATACATACATACGAGGGTGGTTGCAAAATGAACACAACTAGCAAGAGTAAGCTGCTATTTCTACGGCGCTAATCAAGAGCTTTAAAACCATCTTTATATTCACAAAACACAATATTTGTTTCAATTAAAAGTTTTAATTAGTTTCAGTTTCAAATATGATAAAATTTTAATTGAAATATAGGTGTGCTCTTTCTTAATTAAACATAAAATTTAATCTCTAAAAAAATAAGTAAATTTAAAGTTTAAAGTAAAGTTTTCAGCATCATTAAATCGGTTAAATTGCGTACTTTTACTTTTTTAACTCCAATTTCTCTTCGAAATGAGGTATATTTTTATGAGAAAAGATATCCTTTGTTTGAACCGGGATACTAATGCAATTGTATTAGATTTCATACTGTAGTATTTACGTGATACGAACACAGACAGATGCATGGATAGACAAAAATTCCAAATATGGGCGTTTTGTCGATCGATTACTATCTGCTCCGTAAAAATGGTGTACTGGGTTCGCCCTTGTACATGTCAATTTGTAATTAAATACGTTAACGTAAAACTGATTAAAAAAAATATAAATTCGGCCATGCCGAATCTTCTATACCCTTCACCACGGTGATTTTATTTATCCAGACATGTACAGCATTATAGATATTGTTGAGTCTTTTCATAAATTAAAATAAGAAAAAACTCATTATTAATGCTTTAAAGAAATAGAAGATAGCGGCTACGCAGCTAAATGAAAACAAATTCCGTTGGCTACAATTGTCGCCGTGTAGTCAGCTACTAATTATCTTGAAGACGACAGCTATATCGTAGCTATATCTGACATTGTTGTAGAAAGACCTATTTTGCTTTTATAAAATTAAATAACTTTTTCAAAAAATAATATAATAAATATTTCCTCCAAAACTTTTTGTTTGTATATGAATTTGTAATTTCTAATTTTGTGACATTATCTTTTGTATAATAAAATAAAATTGTTGCATACAAAAATAGAAATTAGCCTAAGTTGACTACAGCCATAACGGTGGTCGTGTGTGTAGCCATGTAGCTTTGCTGGCTTCAAAATAATCGTTTGCCTATAAACGTGTGAATTTTATTTTTGACAGTTTGTAGTCGGTATCCTGATATTGTCTAAGTGTTTAATGCATCTAGGTTTAAAAGCAGAGATCTCATCTATTTAAGAATCAAAAGCATTTTAAAAAATATGTTACTCTATATATGTATGTGCATATATTCTTAATAATAAAAATATATTATGTTACACTCATGATTTTCATTTTCATAGAAATATTGAACATTTTTTTTTTAAATATTTCGAAAATTGTTTGTAAACATTTTTGCAAAAAAAAAAAAATTTTATAAAAATATTTTTTTTAAATTTTTTGTGAAATTTTATTCGAGAATTTTTTTGAACATTTTTTAAAAATATTTTTTCGAAAATTTTTCTATAAAAATATATGTTTAAAAAGGTTTCTAAATATTTCTGTAATTATTTTTTAAAAAATTTTTAAATTTTTTTTTTTTAAATTTCTTAAATTTTTTTTTAATTTTATTGGATTTTTTTTAATTTAGGACCTTCCTGTAATCTATATTGAATTAGAATAGTCAAATTAAAGCAAAAAAAATTCCCCATGTTGACCCCCTCACCATGTGCCTTTTATCTGCTCCTGGTTACCAGTGGGCACCCTGTGGGTCCATTGGCTACCTCTATATTAATTATTTACTATAAAGGTCTTTCATACAATTCAAAGCAAAAAACCCCTATCAATCTAAAAACAAACAAAAATAGCCCCTCGCAGGGGGTTATTGTTCCCCCTAGATGTGTGTGTACTCATGCGATCTACTGGTCGCGGTCTAATATTTATTTAACAAAAAATGGAAAAACAACCTGAAAAAATTTAAAAAATAGGTAGGCGTGGTTTTTTCCCATCTGCCTTGAATTGAGTGGTCTGATGTTGGTGAATTTCATTAGCAAATTTTTCAAAACTATGCCTGGCAGATTGGGGGCTTAAATTTTCCGTATCTCTTTGGTTGCCTTGGCAAAGTTGATTTCAACTCGAACACAGACGGACAGGCGAACATCGTTAAATCAAATACTCTATTTATAAGGAGAATATATATACTTTATGGGGTCGGAAATTAATATTGTAGAAATTACACACGGAATTAAATTTTATAAAATAAATTTTAACAATTTTATTCGTAGTTCTGCTACTCTCCCTCTCTCTGAAATCCCCTGCAGTAAGAGATTTAAAGCTTAACATGTCATACTTTTTATCAGCATGTATTTTTCTAGAATTTTACCAAGCAAAATGTCAAAGTTTCAAACTATAAATCTACAGTTTCCCAGAAGTTTTTGTGTTTTTGATAGTTTCTTTTTTTACTTTTTATGTAAATATTTGTGTTTTTCTCTTCTTTTTTGCCTCCTGTTTACTGCAGTTGCAGGCCATTAATATGGTTTTTATCTTGTTGACAAATTTTCAGTTTTTAGATACAGTATTTGTTTTTATTTAACTGGCCACAAATGTTAAATATAAAATAAAATATTACAAAGAAATAAGAAAAAAATTGAATTACAAATAAATGATGAAAGATTGTTTGTAAACAATGAAATAAAGCAAGAGAAATATAAAAAGGATTTAGCTTTCAAACCCTGCAAAAGAACTTACATACGTACATACATACATACATACATACATACATACATACATACATACATACATACATACATACATACATACATACATACATACATACATACATACATACATACATACATACATACATACATACATACATACATACATACATACATACATACATACATACATACATAAATACATACATACATAAATACATAAATACATCCATATGTACATGCACGGTATAGCGCCAAGCCAGCTATCGGCCCATACCAATACCGTGGGCCCGGTTTTAATCTCTCTCCCTCAAAAATGTCTTTGCCTTTATCACAAAATGATAAAAAAGGGAAATTATAAAAGTTTTACAGTGATGGCTTTCTGAGATGCGATAGTGTAAAAATTGCATATTTAAAAATAAAATCACTCACTGACTCACTAACTCTCTCGTCAATATTAAACGATACTTTTATTGTAATCAAGAGAGCTGAAATCAAACACACTGATTACAGGCCAGGATTCACTATCCTACACAATCGTATGGTTCAATAAGAAAAAATTCTGACAGAATTCTGTTTTACTCAATTTTTTTTTAAATGGCGTTGCAGGTGTCCCACTGTTATCCAGAAAGAAGATTTTGCAACTCTGATGGCATAGAAAAAAATATTTTATAATTATTTTTTCGTTAGATTATCAACTCATTTTCATTAGATTATCAGACCTGTAAAAACTGTATTAGACACATACCCAGCTATCACACTTTTTAGCACAAATTGCATTTTTGACAGATCGAATGACTGAGTACTATAGTGAATCGTGGCTTTTACTAAAAGTAAAACGAAAAGTCTTTGAGAAATAAAAGCATTATTCTGGGATTCTCATTACCGTTTATCAAATATTTAAAATGGTGTAAGCCAGCTATTTTTACACTATCCGACTTCAGATACTAAGATATATATTCTTAAATAATAATAAAATAAAATATATATTCTTGAAGAATATATATTTTCATTATGTAAATAGGAACTTAAGCAAATCTAATTAATTATTAAATATATTTTAGGCATTGAAATGTACTGTAAGTGTTCCACTCAGATGAAAATGCAGATAGTGTAAAGATAACTTAAGCTCAATATATAATTTAACATAAATCAAGCTAAAAAGCTGTAAGAAAAATATTTAACTGGTCGAAAGTTTATATTTAACGAAAAAGATTATTCGCCTCAGCCAATGAAATGTCATTGTTTTAATAATAATTTTTCATAAATTTATTTATTGTGTTTAAATGTTCATTAACAAGACAATCTATAAAATTGTTACGTGGCGATTTTTATTACATTTTTGCCATCTGCAGCATGTGGCAGCACTTTGACTTCACTATTTTAATGCTAGAGGCAAAAACTAAAGTTTACTTTTAGGCTGCAGTTAAAATTTTAGAGTGGCCATATATATTTAAAAAAACAAAATATATATAAAAATCTTTACTTGATTTCTAAAATAAATTTGCAACAAATTTCAAGATTAAAAAGAAGAAAATTTTTTTTGCATATTTTTTATATTTTCAATAAAATTAATTTTGAAACCTGGACCTATTGCAAAGGCAATAAAATATTGAAATGCTTTTAAAACTCACCTGATATTTTTTAATACTATCCAACTGCTCGAGTGTTGGTTCCACAATTTGCGCTATTTGTTGAGGCGCTATCGCTGCTAGATTGTTTGCCGTGGGCATGCCACGACGATCGGGCAGTTGTGGTGGCTGTGGGGTACTTTCCACGCGCACAGTGTCACGAGGCGGTGGCACAGGTTTTATCGAACCATTTAACTATTTTTGTTTTTTTTTTCGGAAATGAAAACAAATATTTTAAATTATTGTTAAATAAACAAGTGTAATCGAAAGAATAGTTGTAGTATAAAAGAGTGTTTAATGATTAAAAATGTTTTTGGTTTTTTAGTATTTTAATGGGAAATTTTTATGAAAATTAATGAAAAAAGTGGCGGAAAGTCTCAATGGAGAAAGAGAAGAGAAAATAGAAGAATAGAGTAAAAATTAACAAAATCCAGGCAGAGCAAGGCAAATGAAAAAATTGCTAAATAAAATTTAATATAATTCCTTTTTGGCATATGAATTCATGATTGCCATCATTTATGAAAAAAAAAAACTACAAAATTTCCTACAGCACGGAAAACTGTAGATTAAAAATTTTTGTTCTATTTTAACACTATTTTAATGCAATTTATCTAATATTTTTAGTTTTCGACATAAGTAATTAAATTCCCATTTCTTTTTTCTTAATTTCCTAAATTTCCCTAATAACAATTTTTAAATTTTGTAGGCTTTTAATGTTGTTTAAAAAAAATCCTTAAAAGTTACATCTTTTAATATAATAAAATTTACTATAATGTAATAATTTATATACATAATATTTAGCTCTCATTCTCTTAAAGAAAGTAAAAATTCTTTGCTATAATTATTTTATATTTTTAAAAATTGTATCTGTATTTAATTAAAAAATCTGGGTTTTCTCATTCGTTTCTTTAACAATATTTTAACTTTCCGCATTACAACAGTCTTTAAAACTTGCTTCCAAATCCTTGTTATTAACATAATTTTTTAATTCCATTTTATTTTTCCAAAAAATCCCACAATGCCCACATTTAAAAAAAAGGTTTTAGATTTAAAAAAATATCAGCTAAAGCTTAACCATTACTTTTTAAATTCCTATTAAATTTTTAAAAAATCTCCAAAATTCCCTAGATTTAAAAGCTTTATATTTTTATTTTTTTAGGGTTTGGTTAATATTTATTAAAATTAGTTATTAAGTTGCCTTTTTTAATGTAGATTATTAATTCCGAAAAATTTTGCAAAAATTCCCAAAAATGTGTTAACTAATTTTTTGGAATTTTTTCAACATCTTTTACTTATAATTGAAATTAGTTGTAAAATTATATATGTATATAAACATAATTTACAAATACCTAATCAATGTCCCCACATTTTTATTATTAGTTTTATATTTTTTAATTTAATTTGCCTGTCTGTTTCGAGTAATTCTCTTAAATGTGCTTAAGTTGTTGTTTGTTTAAAACGTTTGATGTAAAATATTTACTGTTTTTTAATTTTTATTCAAATTTAGCTAAAAATTCAGATTTTCCAAAATTCCTTTTGAAAATCCATAAATTCCCTTATTAAATAAATTTCTGTCTCAAAACAAGAAAAAACTTGAAAATTTAATAGTTTTTCCTAATTAGCATCTACTAAATATAATTAGCTTCAAAATTATTATTTTTAAAAGAATTTTTGAATTCCCATTAGTTATAGTAAAGTATTTCAAGATCCCTGCTCACTTGAAATTCACTGAATTTTGAAATCCTCCTTTGTTTTGGATAATATATATTTAAATATTATTTCTTAAAATAAGTTAAAATCAGTTGGGAATTCAGTTAAGAGGTAACTTAATTATTCCTAATCCGTTTTAAAAAATGTCCCCATATTCTTGTAATTATTTGCTTTTTTGCCATCATTTGCTTAGAAACTGCTTACGCTTTTCTTTGCTAAAAGTTTTCTTGTTAGTTACTTTAAATTTTTTTAAATCAAAATTTAGCCAATAACCAAGTTTTTTAAGAATTCTTTTTAGTTTTGCTGAAATTCCCTAAATACCCCCATTAAGCAAATTTGTTTGCTTTTAAGTTTTTCCATTTATTAACAGTTGCCTTAATGAAAACTCAATTAAATTATATTGTTTTAAACATAATTTTACAATTCCTATTAATTTTTAAAAAAATCGCCAAAATTCCCAACCGCTTAAATTCGCTTATTTTTGAAAATTATTATTTATTTTTTAGCCATTTTATTAAAACTCAGATAACTTTATACATTTTGACCGTGGTTTGCTAAATTCCTATTTAGTTTTGACAAATTTCCAAAATTTCCAGGATTAGAAAATTTAATTTTTTGTAGCTTTTCATATTTTAGGTTATATTTATTAAAATCAGTTACTAGTTTGACTGTTATTTGCTAATTGCTAATAATTTTTAATACTTCCCCAAAATTTTTATTTTTATTTTATTTTATTTTATTTTTTATTTTACTTTCATTGACTGTTCCTTAAGTTCGCTAAACCAATCCTTCTCTTTTGAGTAACAGGGGTTTTTTTAGAATGTTTAATGGTTTTACTTTATTTTATCAGCTTTAAATTTAATTTGAAATCTTTATTTTTATGTTTTTCCTACTTTTGAGTAAACTTTTTTATTTGATTTTATCCCATTTGATGGAAGTGCTGAATAAATATTTAACTTTCTAAACTAATTAACAATTTACACTTGTTTGCAATCAAAAGTTTATTAGCCATTCATTCAATTGAAAGGATTTAAAAAATGAAAATTATTGACATTTTTTACAGCAGTAAAAAAAAGAGTTCTAATTGAAAGCTGTTAAATAAATTAAACTTTTAAAACCTACAAATTTAAAAATTGTTTTAATTGCCTTCAAGATTAATTTACACTTTTCTAATGTAATAAAAATGAACCATTTTATATATCAAATACATGCAGGAGCATGTCAAATTGTTTTAATATTCAAAGAGTTTTAGTCTTGAGGGGGAAAGTGACATATTGCACATTTTAGCAGGCGGCCTGTTTGTTGTGGCCACATCTGACAAACATGTAAAAGAGCTGACATGGCAAAAATTGTCAAAGTAAATTGCTTGTAATTAAATTTTTAGTTTGCCTCATCTAAAAGGCAGCCATTACTGTTTGTAATCAAATTTGCTTCCACTGTTGGCAAATATTACCAGCAAAATTTGTTTTAGAAATTTTTAATTAAAAACTAAAATTTGTTATTAATTTAAGTATTTTATCAATTGTTTTTGTTAATAAATATAAAATTTTAAACTTAACATTGTGTGTGTTTGTTATAGTGTTGCCATACTTAAGTTCGTATTTTTGCAGCAGTTACTAGAGGAAAGAGAGTATTTAACTTCAAAACTACGATAATCAAACTACATTTGGAAGAAAAGAGGTCTATGGTGGAGCTCTACAAGGTAAGAGAAGAATCAACTTTTGTTACAAGACTTGCAAACAATAAACAAAAAGCTTATTAATCGCTTCAAAATAATTATTATAAAAAAGCTCTTCACAAGTTGAAATTTATTAAAAGCTATTTATTTACAGCTTTATTAATATGATTATTTTAAGAACTTTTTTTAAACAATTTCCGTTAAAAACTTTTCCGAAAGCTTTTTTTTTACTGAAATTTTTTAATTTATAAATAATCCCTTACATTATTTTTGTTATTTTCAGAGATTATTTCCATCAAGAGTTTTTTTGAAGGAAGTTTTTTTAAAGCTTTAAAATTTTTTGTTAGTTTTTATTACTTCTTTGAATTAATTCGCTTAGAAAATTTATCGATTTTTCGTTAATATTACAAGATAATGATTTTATTAAGAGCTGCCTTGTACTCTTAATTTTGCAATTAAGAAAGAGAATGTTTAAAATAAGTAAAAAGCTTTTTCTCACAGAAAAAATCTTTTATTGTACAACACAAGGCATATTTAACCAGGTGACAGCACAAGGCGGAGCTAATATTAAAGAGAAATTTTTTCAATTTTTTTTATATGGAGTTTGACATTAATCATTTATTTTAAGAGAGAATGAAATAGATTTTACTGTCAAAATCCATATAAAAAAAATTCAAAAAGTTTTTTGCTCAAATTTCCTCTCCCTTACGCTATCACCTTGTTTAATATGCCTTGGTACAACAAAATATATGTAGATAATTGATAAAAGATTAGGAAACGTTTTAAAAAAGTTTTATAGCTTTAATTAAGAAGGTCTTTGAACAAAAACTTTGGACTGTTGTTTCAAAAGCTTAGAAAAGATTCTTCGAAGCTTAAAGAATATTTTGAAAATAGTTTTCACGAAGAGTATTTAATTTTTAACTTCTTAAAAATCAGAAAGCTTAAACTTTTTATCATTAAGCTTTTGGAAGCTTTTTTCAAAAACAAGTTAAAAAAATAACAAAGATTTTAAATGCCGTTTTTAGATTAAAAAAACATTTATTCACTTTTGAAGCAACAGGTTGTTAGACGTTTTTATAACAAATTTTTTTATTTCTGAGAGACTTAATAGACTGATTGGTAGTGCGCTAATATATTAGTCTAGAGATGGCGACTTCTATTCCCGCCAAGAACTCTAGGTGTTTTCTGCGGATAAGCAAAAGATTTCGCTGGTGGTTTTGTATTAAAAAATTAAAAATCTTTCTAACAATTTTTAAACCTTTAAAAAAAGGTTTAACAAACTCGATAACATAAACTTTTGAACTTTTTTTGGAAAGCTTTTAAAGCTTCCTGTTTATAACACATTTAAAATCATTTTGCTTAGCAGAAAAAAGTTTTTAAAAGATTTTTTTTTAAATTTTTAAATCTGGTTTTACAAAAAGCTTTTAATTGTCTTGTATTTATTTTTTACTACAAATTTCCTATTTTATTTTCTATTTAACAAAAAAGCTTTTTCGTGCTTTTATTGTCTTGATTGCTGTAGTGTCTTATAACAAAAGAAAAAGAGTTGAGTAGAAAAGAAGGGGTCAATTTGATTACAATTAGAGAAGCATACAAAGCCATTTGCCAATTAAGTAGAAACAACAAAAAAAAAACAAACCTCATCTAAACGTTTTCCAGCTACTTGTGGCTGGGGTTTTTGCGTGCCCAATTGATGAAATCCTGATTGTGGTTGTTGTTGTTGCTGTTGCTGTTGCTGTTGTTGTTGAAAATCCTCATAAGAACCATTCAAAGACATGGTCGATATCAGAGAAGTCTCTTGCATTTGCATGCCTACATTTTTCAAGGACTGTGGTGAAAAGCTCATGTTGTGTGACTCCGTTTTCGAGTTATTGCAAGAATTTCTACGTGTCAGAGTAGTGTTGGCCGTAGAGGCCGAGGAGCAGGAGGAAATTTGCGAGGACAAAGACGACAAATGAGCCGGTGGCGGATAACGGGGGGGACTCTTAACAATTTCTATAAAACTATCAGGGACATCGACTGGCAGTTCTCGATGTTTAATAAGGGGTGGCAAAATAGAGTTCTTACTAGAAAATTCTTTAAGTTCATACTCCGGTGGAGGAGTAGAACTAGAACTAGTAATGCTGGGCAGGGAGTCGCCACTACCGCTATTATTTGCAACCAAACCACTGCTGCAGCCATTATTTAAAAGCTCGGCAGAGTGGCCATTATTTTTGGCATGATTATTTGCTGACATGGAGTTGGAGGAGGAGGAGGAGGAAGATGAGTTGTTGGAGTTGCTATTGTTGGTATTGTGCGTCGATTTATTGTTTAAATGATTGTTATTGTTGTTGTTATTGTTATTTAGCTGGCGATAGGATATAGAATCGTAAGATTCACAAGATTTCTTGCTTACAACTTCACTCTCATACGAGGAGGAGTGCGATGAGGAGCCCTTGCGATAAAGGGAATCTACCATTAATTCTAAATCATCGGTTGTGGAGGCTAAAGGCTGTACTGCCACTCCTACGCCACCATTCGGATTATTCATCACCGCTGAACACTTTCCTTTAAGTGGCACAGCATTGTTGAGTTTTTGAGACTGTCGTTCCAATTCCAAGCAGTTTTCATAATTTTCAATTTGATCCAATTTCAATTGTTGTTGCGCATTGTAAGCATTTTGTAAATGTAATTGTTCCGACGTGTAATTAAGTTTATTGGACAATTCCAATAAAGAGCAAGTGGTGTAAATGCAAGATGAAAAAAAATATTGAGTTTTATGATGATGTTTTTGTTGATGTAATAATGGTGATGGTGGTTGTGGTTGTGGTAGTGATGGTGATGGTTGTGGTGGAGGTGAGGTTTTGTTTTCAGAATTATAATTAATAATAAATTTGGTATTATTTTGCATTAATTTAGCTGTACATTTGGGTAAAGTGTTATTGCAATTAACATTAAAATGAAAATTCTCTAGGAATGGAGGTGAATTATGATTGGTATGTGTGGGGAATTTATTTAAAGAGGATGTAGATGATGATGGTGATGTTGATGATGTTCTTGAGGTAGAAATAGGTGTGGGATGAGTTTGAGTTAGTAAAGCAGAGGTGCTTTTGGTGTATAATACTATATTAGGTGTTGGTGTGTTACAATTTTGTGAGGATTTTTTTGTGTAGGTGTTGGTGGTGGTGAAATTTTGTGACTTTGGTGTTTTTGGGCTGCTTTTGGATTTTTTCTTAATAGACATTTGTTGTCTTTTTGTTACCTGTGGTGGACGGGGTGGTGGATAACGCGGGGGTGTTTTATTTCGTGCTATAAAATTGTCAGGACAATCCACAGCCATCTCACGATGTGGTCCTGTATTCAAGGAAAAATTTATTTATTTTTTTATATTTTTGCCAACTATTTGCAAAACAAAACTCACCATTGTCTTGATTTATGGACTTTAACATGGTTGTATACAATTCCTGATCAATTTCTTGTGTATCTTCTTCGTTTGTTTGTCGTATATGTGGTAAGTTATTGTAAACATCGGGCAGACAGGGTTTTAAATCTTCGCTATCTAAAACCACTATACTAGAGCCGGAACGACGGCGGGTCCTGAAATTAAAAAAAAAAAAATACAAAATATTATTAAAGTTAATATTATTTAATAGGAATTCTTTAAGAAATATTTTATTTATATTGAATATTCAATTTTATTAACATATAAATGAATTGTTTAAGTTAGGCTTAAGTTTTTTTATGCTCTCTGACTACTAAAAATAATAAAAAAAATTTAAACAAGACGAAAGCTCTAGGTAGTGGTAGACTTCGTTCTCATCAACTAACCATTATTGATTAAATACACTATTTCTCGTATTTCTTTATCTGAGTTTGTTTAGTTAAATAGATGATGTTTACAATTAAACACTACCCAAAGAAGATAGATGCGAAGAATGCTGATGACGGACGTAGAAAATGCATTCCATTCCAATTCATATTGTTCATACTGTTCCACAACCGTAATTAAAATAACCGCTTTCAAAAATAAAAGGTGCCTTAAAGTATGCAGTAGATAGAAGATATTTTTGCGGAAAAAGTATCCAATATTGGAATCAGGGTACTAAGGTACCTTCTCACAAAATTTTGTTAAAATCCATCAAGTAGTTTTTATGTTGTGCGAACGTAGACAGAAAGACAGACAGGAAATGAGTAGCTGTTTTATTATATGTATAAACTAGCTGTGCCCGCCACGTCGTGGCCGTCCTGACAATACTTTGCTCGACTTGGCTTTGAAAGTATTCCCCTCCAATTGTAAGACTCTTACTTTTATAGTCCTTCTGTTATGGTTTATGGATTTACTTTATATAAAGGTACACATCCCTGGATAAAATTCTAAAATTTATAAAAAACTAGCTGACCCGGTCCGCGTTGCTGGCCCTAAGCAAACATTAGTGTTGTATTCAGCGATGCCAACTTAACTCTTTTCGCGCTATTTTTAGCTCTATTTGACTACCTCTAACGCGAAAATTTTCCCTTCAGCACTTTTTCAGAAAAAAGAGCAATTTTCTGTGGCACCACCTGTCGAAAATTAACCCCACCAGCTTAGGCACCTCCGTCGGCTCATGCGCAACAATTTTGCTAAAGATACCATCATCAAATGCACAGCTTACGATTTAATTAATTTTGAGTAATTTTCAGTAGCGCCACCTGTCAGAAATTAATCGCACCAATTTACAATCCTTCATCGGCTCATTCGCAACAACTTTTGTAAAGATCATAACATGATCAATTGCACAGTTTACGATTTAATTCGTTTTGACTAATTTTCTGTGGCGCCACCTGTCGGAAATTAACCCCATCAACTTAGGAACCTCCGTCGGCTCATGCGCAACAACTTTGCTAAAGATCAAATGCACAGCTTACGATTTAATTAATTTTGAGTAATTTTCCGTGGCGCCACCTGTCGGAAGTTAATCGAACCAACTTAGAAACCTTCGCCGGCTCATGGGCAACAACTTTGTTTAAGATCATAACATGATCAGATGCATAGTTTACGATTCTATAAAGGACATACAAACATACAGACAAATATTCATTTTTATATATATAGATTCTACAAATTATTGTAAAGCTCTGTAAAAGGTGTTTAAGATACAAATCAAATACTCGTACAAATTGTATTCAATAAGCGCCTAATGTCACGCAATAGTATTGAAAATATCCCAGTTTTAAACCAAAAATTTCAGACCTTTAAACGGGAAATGAGATATTTTTGCAGAAAAAAAGTACCCTAGATTGGAATCAGGCTACTCACAAAATTTTGTTAAAATCCATTCAGTTGTTTTTACGTGATGCGAACACAAATGAAAAGACAATAGACCGACAGACGAAAATGAGAGTCTATTTTTTATCTGTATTGATTAATATTTAAGAATAAATCATAACAATCCTAATTTTGCAGAAAACTAATTTGTAATTTAATTAATTATTTCTTAGAGAGAATAAAAACGAACTTAAGCTTGATTATAAATTTCATTGTATGGAAAACTAATTTAGTTATAAGGGAACATTTTTAAAATTATTTTTTAAGAAAGTTTTTCCGCCTTGGTTTAATACTTGTTCAAATAGTATTTTTCTAAAAAAAATCTTTAGAAATGTTCCTTTTGATTTTCTTCTACTTAAAATTATTTATTGCATATACATACATACATTTTTAAAACCATGGTGTAAAGAGTACTTTTCTAAACATAACTTTAAAAAAAAACCTTTTTTTAAAAAAGGTCCTTTATTAAATTTTTTAAAAAAGTTCCTTTTCGAATGGTACTGAAAATTGCTAATTTTTTTAAAAGAGTATATTCTTAAGAAATTACTTATGAAAAACACTGGCTTGTGTAACAGTAGTACCAAGGAAGTTACTTTTTATAGCTTTTTCAAAAAGGTCATTTATCGTAGCTTATTTAAGCTTATTAAAAAAGCTTAAATAAGCTGTTTTAGGCTTAAGTATAAGTATTTAATGAAAAAAAGCAATAAGTATTTAATGAAAAAAAAAGCAATAAGTATTTATTGAAAAAGGTACTTTTATATAAAGTACTTATTTGGTACTATTTAAAAATCTGTTTTTATAAGAAGCTCTTTTACTTTCCTTTTCTAAAATAAACTTAAAAAAAATGTAGATATCTAAAAAGTTTTATGCAGCACCTTGTTTAAAGATAAATTTTGTTATTTTTTGTAACTGTCTGAAAAAGTACCTGTTCTATTTTTAGGGACGATAAGCAAAAAAATTCTTTTGATGTTATTCCATTTCCTCTAGATTTACTTAGAAAATTTTGTGTTTACGACATTTCCGCCACTTTAAATTTCCTCCTTGCTCCTTGTCAGTGTATTGTAAAATTCCTAGTAAAGCGTTTGTTCAAATACCATCTATTTCGCACTAAAAATGTCTTCTACCTGCTAAACAGCAAAACAAATTCTTAAATTTAAATGTATCTACGAGTAGTAATATTTCTGCCAAGGCACACAATTGCAGCTGTCACTTGTCAAATGTCGGCAAAATTTTCCTTGTACAAAAAGATAAATCAAGAAAAAAATGTAATAAATTCTCTTTTACACAAACACTTACTCACAAGGTCAATTATAAAAACAACAAAAACACATTAAAAATGTTACTTAAGGTGTCTGCATTAACGATGCTGATGATGATGATGGCCTCTCTATGGCTACTTGAAATACGTAGCAAAATCTAACAGTGACATAAGAAAGGATCAATAAACAAGGTTGTTTTTCATGTCATGAACATTTAGAAGGGACTAAAGAAAATATTTTTCTATAAATTTTAAGCAAAAAGAAAATAACAATAGAAAATAAAGATGAATTTAAAGCATGAGTAGCCAAGAACTCATATGCTGAACTTGCTTGTGCATTAATAATAGAGAAATAGAGAGAGAGAGAGAGAGAGAGAGAGAGAAAGAGAGACAGACACGAGTATAGATGTAGAAAGAGAGAAGTTTAAAGACACTGAGAGAAACAAAAAATCCAGATTTAGGCAACTTATTATCATTAAACATTCTGTTTATTGCAGCTTGAGTCACACATTATATTCTTGAATACGTGAAGCAACAGCGATATGCATAAGAGCCTTACAGAATACGAATACGAAAATCTGGGCATGAACTGAAAACGAAATAGCAGTACAGTATATAGAGGGTATTCCATAAGAGACTTACGACCCTTAGCAGTTGATCGCGGCCACTTTGTTGTAGTTAAATCTGTCGAATTAAGTGTCGTTCGTTTAATCTGTTTTGCCAAATCACCGTGATCGCATATGGGGTTCTACAGCGAAAAAATTATCTGCAGCGATGAGACCCATTTCTGGATTGATGGATACGTCAACAAACGTAATTCTAAAAATTGAAACTATACCAATCCGTATGAGATCTAATGCATCCTATAAAAAATTCACTGTTGTGGATTTTGAGATGGCGACGTCGTCGGTCAATATTTTTGGAGTACGACGCTGGCCAGGTCACCATCGTCAATGGCGAGGGCTATAGGTGATGATTTTTAGCTTCATTTGATATGAATTCATATGAAATCAACAGGATGCCGCTACATGGCTTACAGCCAATGACACATTGGACATTCGGACACTTTGCATGAGCAATTTGCAGTGTACATGGTCATCTCACGTGGAGGTGATGTGAACTAGTTATCTGCTAACAGGCGCATTTTGGTTAAAACTCGACAGTCGTCCATTAATAGTCAACAGTTAACGGGAGGCAGTGTTGTACTGAAAGCTACTGCACTGGAAACACGGAAGTTTACAAAGTTATCAAATTAATCACCTGCTATGTCGGCTATAGCTCTGTGGCATTCAAATGAGTATGACTTGCCGCAACCAGTCAGTTACAGGTTCCTAGTTAGTTCTTGAATCTATAACTATGTTAAGTTGAGCGAACTCTGAATGACTGTCGACCTCCAGTTTTTTTCCATTTTTATACAGACTTTAAAGCTCATATGGAGCTCTGTGTGGCAGGACATCTTTTCTCCATTACTGCGAATTTTATAATTCTAATTATTGAAAAAAATCGAATAGGACCATGAATATTAGACAGCTATGGACAAGAAAGTCTTACAAAAGGTGCAGAGGTCAGTCTCTGAAGGAACTCCTCTTGGCCTCTAGCGATTAATCTCCAATCGCAATCCTCAGGCAAAAGGCTCTGGCCACAAAGTTCAGAAATTGGCTTGAATATAATCAAAGTACCTTAAGGCGAATAACTGCATCAGTGACAGGTCATGAAAACTTTAAGTATTAACTTGCGTAGATGAAAGCCAAAGAAGATAATTCTTTCAACATCAGCACTTATTAACATAATAAATAAGGATGTCATAGAAGATCTAAGATGATAGCAATGATAATAGACTCCGCAATGAGGAGGAAGGTTGACAGTTAGGGTAGTGTTAGTACCAGATTCAAGGGAAGTAAGGTAGTCTTTAAGCTGGATAACTGTGTTAGCGATAGGTCATGGAAACTTCAGCATGCTTAGTAGTCGACATGCTAACAACCTAAACTATGTCCGATTACGATTCGCCTTAGGTCGATTTATAAGCTTCATTATTATTATTATGATAAAAATGCATTATTTTCAACTTTCCTTAATCTTATGATTTGCTTGATATTTCTTTTAATTTATTGCTGTTTTTTAATTTAATTATGGCTTCTATAACTTTTACTTTTTTTTATATATTTTTTTATTTAATTATAAATATTGTTGTTTGCTTGATTTCATCTAACAGCTTCAAAACTTTCTTTGAAAACTTCCTCTAGATTATATTTTACTTTGATTAATTTTCATTTCTTTTTTGTTTCTTTTTCGCTTTTTCTATTTTTTAGTTTAAAATAAATATTTAATTACACGCTAACATAGAAATGCCAAAGTAAAGAAAAACACCAATAAAACACTGAACAAATAAATCTGTAGATGAAATTGGATATTTTTTTATTATTTTAATAAAATTTTTATTTTCTATGAAAAGTAACGTAAATATGTAAAATCAACATTTAAAATACTATTTGTTTGCCTGGATGTTTTCTGTTTTTTTTTTTTGTATTGCAACTCTGCAAACAGCATGACGAAACGGATGTGTAGAAATTTATTGACATTTCAATATTGATTGTCAGTAACGCAACGTGAAAAAGAGAACCATTGTTTTGCAACCACACAAAGTTGCCACATCATAAATTTGGTAAAATAAAATTGCCAAAGGTAGAGGCCAAAAATAATCAACTCAATCTGTTTGAAATATCGTGTATAGCGGCACAGAAACTAATTGTTCGTTAAAAATCTAGACCATTTGTAGACACCCAGATTATATCCAAGCTTCTTCTTGCTCTTCCTGCCAACTTGTAGTAAAAAATTCCAGAGTCCTTGGTGGGAATCGAAACCACAACACCGGACTGATAGACTAGCACACTATTACTACTAATAGTCCACCGAGGCACCCAACAACTTTGGCAGTTGATAAAATTTTTTTATCCAAGTTGTCGTTCTGTTTGTGCCTTTTACGTTTGCCTTAATCGTCCCACCGAGAACATTATAAATGTATAAATTTGAGTCCACTGGTTCCGTAATCAATCAACTAGCACCCTTACGATGATTTTAGATAGGCGGCGTTATCGGTGTATATTTCTTTAAGAACGACATTGGCCAGGCCATTACCGTCTTCAATATTCCCCGCGGGGGAATATTGTCTGGTTAGCTTTTCAGTACCGTGATGCCAACTCTTCTATGTATCGTATATGGGGGCGCCAGGGCTTACATGGGACCTTAAACAGGAAGTTAAGAACCTTTGATGTCTGACCAGTATACAAAAGACTGGTACCACGGAAACCTGCAGCCCTACAGAAATTTCGAAAATCTCTGTGAAGGGCGTTAGTGAAGCATTATTTTTATCCAGCGGTAACACCACAATCAGGTTAAAGCATCACGCGAGGCGCTGACGATGTAAATCTGTATCACACACTTTCGTTTAGCCTAAATTAGATAATAGAGCATGTGGCTTTAACAGGACGGCGCTACGTGCTACAGAGCTAATTCCACATTGGAAAATCGGCTTGAGCGATTTGGAGATGATGTAAACTTGCCATCGAAAAAGTGTGATTTGACCCTGGCACACTTTTTTGAGGGGGTTTCTTAATTCAAAAGTCTTTGCGAATAAGCCTCTATCCACAGATGCTCTCAAAGACAACATTACCCATACCATAGGTCAAATTCAGCCTAACTTATGCGCCAGAGCTATAGATAATTGGATTTTTAGGGTGCGTTTCACTTCAGCGAAGCTACAGCGATATTTTGCGCGATATTCCAGACATAATATGGCATCGATTTGTTTTGTTTAAATTTAAAGTTAGAAGGAAGCACTTTATGAAAGATTGGCCGAAAAAATAACTTTTTGGTCCAATTCGATGGCCGATTGAAGCTTGTGTAGCTTTTAGCGTTGCTTTAGTATAAAGCGACATATTTTTCTCCGAACCTCTTTTTCCTAAATATTGACTGATAGTCAATATCAATATTTCTTCCCGAAATATTGATGGATAGTCGGAAAAAATTTAACTGTATCAAAATAAATTTCAAGTTTGATTTATAAAAATACTTGTATTTGGGATACCCGATATTTGGAATAAGTAACTTTAGTTTTATAATTCATTTTTATATACCAATAACAGGTGCTTAAGATGTAATTGTTGTTAAATAATTCAGCAGTTGATAACACGGCGACGATTGTGGTCAACGAAATTTGTAGTTGTGTAGCCGCTGTTTTCTATGTGTTTCATGTAATAATCTCAGATTCATTTTTCCTTGTTTATTCTGGTCTTTGAATAGTTTTCTTGTTTTTTTTTAATTTTTATTTTGGTTTCTAAATCACCTGGTAGCCCAATCAATAGTTTTTTTTTTTACTTTTGTTTTTCCTGAGAAGTTTCGAATTGATTTGTTTGTTTAAAGCAGGAAGTAGGGTTTGAGAAAAATTAATTCTTTAATAAGAGTTTATTTAGGACTATTTTTGTAGCATTTGTAAGTGTTTGATTTTTGGGAATTTAGGTTTGATAAACTTGCGGTTGATTTACTTTGATGTTTGGGGGAGATTTGTAACGTGATTTTCTAAAAGGGTGTTTGTGTGTGTGCGTGTGTATGTGTGTGCATAGTTACTAATACATACATCAAGAGAAAAATTAAAATAGGATTTTCCATTACTAAAATCCTTTAATGAAAAAGAAATTTTTTTCTGTGATAAACTAACACTTGAATGAAATACTTTAGACGATAAACCACAACAGGTTTACACCGATGAAATTATGAAGCTGACCGAAAAATGTTTAAAGGTCATAGATAATGGTTAAAATTAACTTAATTAAAATATTTTAATACATTTAGAAATTTTTTTTCAAAAATGCTTGAAAGCTCTTCAGCCCCCATCTTTATTTACTATCAACGTCTTAAAAAAAGTCAAACTTCATTTTTAAAAAATCAGCATTAAAAATAATGTTTTTTTTTCATATGAAGTTTGCATTTTGTTAAGGCATGTTAATGTCTAATGGAGACGGGTTTTACTTTTGTTAAGGCATGTTAATGTCTAATGGAGACGGGGGGTAAAGTAGCTTTACTGTATTTTTCTTACGAATTTTAGAAATACAACTCTGCTGTAATTTCTAGTAGATTAGCTAACATACTAGAAAATATACTTTGTTTAATTTTCTTTTGGATAAAGCGGAAATATTTAAAATGCCATAAATTTTTTATGTTGAAAACCCACCTACAGACAGACGACATTGATAAAATATTCATTAGCAATGGTTTACGAGTATATTTCAAACAAATATTAAATTTTTATCTTCTTGTTTGTTTTAAAACTATACACTTTCTTTCCTAAATGTTTTACTTAAAAAATCATTTGGATACCATTAAAAATGCATTACACATCGTTTAAGAAATGTAAATTACAAATAAAGTGTTTACACCAAAAAATTTTAAATAATTTCTCATAGAAAAAAAGAAAAACAAAAGTCATAATAGCAAGAAAGTACAATATTTAAAAAATAAAAATAAATAACAAGATCTTGTTTGTTTAATCTCATTTAATAGTTCTAAGGTGTGTTTAAGCAAAATAAACCCAGCAAACACAAACACAAACGATTTCTAACGTTTGCGTTTCATTTCTTTCATATGATTCTAAAGGTAACAGTCATACTTTTTCACAAGTTATACACAGCATTAAATACAATTTTTAGTATCATTTTGAAGTTCCTTTGAGAAAAAAACCTCTTAAAAAATTATTTGTTCTAAGTTTGATGTCAAATGCTATTCTCAAGTCATTCGAAAACTTTTTTTTTTGTAATTTTTTTAAGACCTAAAAACAGAATTCAATTTTTAAAGAAAACTTTAAAAAAGGGGTGTTATGACAATTTTATAGCAGAGGCTATTATCAAGCTTTTCTCAAACCTTAAAAAAATTCTCAAGTTATTTATAAAACTACATTTTCCTCATTAAATAAAAAAAATCTATATAAATAAAATCAAATGTCGTTCATTGGTAATCGCATCACTTAAGAAAGGCTTATAACCCAAGTTAGGTTTTTGCCGAAAGAAAAATTGACCACGCCTACTTTATGCCCACTTTTTAAGTATCTAGAGAACTATAATAGGTAGATCTTTGCAACTTTGCACCACAAACCAACCCCCTTATTAATATTCATAGTTATAAAGGCTGGATTGGAATAGTGGGCGTGGTACCTCCCATACTAAGTAAAACATTATTATCGTCTACCTGGAGACTTGCAATAGGTAGAGTCTTGAAACTTTGCGCAACTAACCCTCATACTAATGTGTAGAGTCTAACAAAACACAGACTGGTTTGAGAAAGTAGGCATGGTACCTTCCATACAATGTGCACAATTATTACCTTCCACCTAGAGAACTACAATAGGTAGAGTCTTGAAACTTTACACAAGTAACCCTCACCCTAATGTACGTAATCCAGCAAACACAAAACGGATTGGGACAGTAAGCGTGGTACCATCAATACAATGTGAACAATTATTATCGTCCACCTAGAGAACTACAACAGGTAGAGTCAAATACAGACTGGATTAGGATAGTGAGAGTGGTACCTTCCATAAAAAGTAAAATATTGTTATCGTGTTAACACGCATAGTCTAGCAAAAATATATTGGATGGGAAGAGTGGGAGTAGCACCTTCCATAGAAACTAAAACCGTTTTGTCGTGAAAATAGCGTGCGTTTTCGAGTTGAAGGTTGTCTATACTTTTCTTCCAAGTTTTTATTGTATTTTTTATGGTTGGGTATGGCGAAGCGCACCGGGGATAGTAAATTATGCTTAAATTTCGTCTTCGCCAGAAGAAGTCGTTTTTGCTACAAGTCAATGTTGAATCTGTCTAAAAGCTCTGAATAGTATTTGCCGGAAATCGTTTAAACTTTATCAAGATAATCGGTGTGAATGGCACGTCGCTGCATCCGAAAAAACTGTGGCCTGACCTTGTTCACTGACAGACCCACCTAGCCTTCGTTTATCGCAAGATCTCCACTGTTCTAATTGTTTTTTCTCTTTGCTGTATTGTGCTGGAACCATGTTTTATTTCAAAACGTCAAAAAACTCGATTGGTTCTGAACATCAACAAACACCTCTTTGAAGTGGTCACACGGTGGCGCATATTGTCGAATGTCAGCAATAGCTTACAGCCTAGGTCACCTTATACACTTTTATTCTCCGACCGTCCAATATTATCCCATGGATTTTGTTGACTATTTATGTCCTGAGGCTGTTTTATAATCGACCTGAAGGTTAGGCCTCATTTGTGCTGGTACAACCCCAAGAGAACCATTAAAATTGCTGACGGAAGTCCCCATAGCATATAGCATTTACAAAGCCTTTCTTTAATTTCAGAAATGTTTTTTTAAGTAAAAAATAATGTTTAATCAGCACTTCACTTCAATTTTACCGACTTTTCATTAAAATAACGACAAAATTATAAACGTAGCCTAACCAAAATTCGCCAGAAGTCCTGTAATAGATAACAGTTAACAGGAGCAGTGGTCCCTTGAAAGTTACTGCTCTGGGAATATTATATAATATTCTAATTCAATTTACATTTAAAAACCATTTGAGAAAAACTTTGAGAATAATTTGATAACAAATACATTTCTCGATTTGATAAATCGTTCACCTTTTTATTGAGAAAACTTTTACTCTCCAAATATTTTCACATTATTTGCCAAACACTAACAATTTCAGAAAGAGTTTGATTTCAATTTCTTTTTTTATTTTGAGATTTTGCATGTTTGCTGGGTTATTTAGTTTAGAGTAGTTAAAGTTTTTTGACCTTTTAGCTCAACTTACTTCATGTTTAATTTGTTTTAACATTAAAAAGTAATTTAAACTTAAAAGAAAACACCCACTTAAAGCAACAAAAAAGTAAAGTTGTTTAATGTTTATTTTTTATTTAAAGTTTTGTTTTTCCTACATTCTTTATTTAAGGCAAGATTTGTTTCGCTCAATCATTATTTGGCCTTACTTGCATATAGCCTTCGTCTTGGCTAAGATGACTCAATCTGGGCTTTAAAATAATGCCATTGTTGTGTTGAAACGTTCAAAATACAACACATTTTCAAGTTCAATAACCCCTATATGACTGCTAGATAAGCTGAGAGCCAAAGAAGTCAGTCTGTAAGTCAGACAGGCGTCTTGAAGAAAATTACAGCACAAAATAATCATTTCTTTGTTAATTTCCACGTCGTGTCTTTAATGACTGCCCTATTTGACAGTTAATTTGAATAATTGTTGGCTTTAGACACACAAATTTTTTTTTTGTTTCCCTTTTTGATTTTCAAATTGACTTTGAACTTGAAATTACACATTAAACTAGAGTAAAAGAAAAATTAATTGAAGTAATTTAAATAAAATTACTCTATAAAGCTAAGAGACTGATTTTTTTTTTAAACGAATAAATAAGTTTTTAGCCTAAGTGATTTTCCAATAGCTAACAACAAGAAATGAAAAAAAAGGAAGAAAAAAAGTCCAGCCAATATACAAGATTGGTCTCAAACTAAGATAATTTGAAATCAAACTCTTTCTCTAATGTTAAGCGTTTGAAAACAATTTTAAACTTATTAGAGAATTTTGACTTTAATATACAAGTTTAATCTCAAACTGAATATGATTTGAAATCAAACTTTTTCGCTAATGCTAAACGTTTGAAACAATTCTAAACGTGTTAGAGAATATTGGCTATAATATACAAGTTTATTCTGAAACCGAATATTATTTGAAATCAAACTCTTTCTCTAATGTTAAGCGTTTGAAAACAATTTGAAACGTATTAGAGAATATAATATAGAAGTTATAATAGCTATAATATACAAGTTCGATCTCAAACTGAATATGATTTGAAATCAAACTCTTTCTCTAATGTTAAGCATTTGAAAACAATGTGAAACATTTTAGAGAATATTAGCTTTAATAACAAGGAGGCAAAGTTTTACCCAAATTTATCATGAATCTATTCGTTATCAAATTATTCTCAAACGTTTTGCTCAAATGTTATTTAAATAGGGATTTCATCAAGCAAACCAAAAGTAAGCCATACTTATACAAAAAAAAATAAAAATAAAAACGTAAAACATTTGAAAAAAAAATAAGATTTCACATGTGAAGGAAATTTGTCCCATTTTATATGCCATTCACAACTTCTCTGTTAATTGGTCAACGTGGCAGCTTACAATTAGAATCGAGTCGAGTGATTCCGTTTAGACACTACACCACCTGTCCAGACAATAAAGCCGATCCACTTGTGGTTTCTAGGATGGCTCGGTGGGCTAGAATGTAGGGTGCTAGTCTAGCAGTCCTGGGTTTTGGGTTCGATTCCCACCAAAAACTCTGGAGCTTGGATATAATCTGGGTGCATACAAATGGTTAACTGCATAAGTACAGGTCACAGACTCTCAAGTATTATCTGGTGAAGGTTAAAATCGCGGTAAGACGATACTGGCAAACTGTGCCTGGAAAAAGGCTTTGGACCACGGGTAGACTCATATTATATGGAGATGCTGTGGAAATTTAGCCTTAAGCAAATTTTAGCAATTATCACAAATTTTAGCATTATCACTCACACAACAGTTCATCATAGTTTGACCAATGAATTGGGGATGAGACAAATTTGTACAAAAATGGTTTCGAAAAATCTTTCACAACAGCAAATGGACACCAGAAAGGAAAGATGCCTTGACTTTTTGGGAGCAATTGAAAACTCACGTGTCATTACAGACAACGAGTCTTGACAAATTGAAAATTCGTCTAAATGGTCGTCATTTTGGGACAGTGGATAATACTCAAACAGCCGTAACCGACCAACTGAAAGCTATTCCAGTATTCAGGTGCCAGCAGTGTTATGAGGAATGGAAGAATTGTCTCCTGCGCTGTGTGGTAGTTACTTTGAAGGAGACAATGTGAATTTGTAATTTAATTGCAATAAAAAATTTGAAAAAATCAGTATCATTAGTTAATTTAAACACCTCTTATGTATAAATTCCTTCCGTTCCTATAAGAAGCGCAGGGCCTCAACGACTGAGTTCCACTTTTTTAGTCTGCTAAAAATGGCTTCAGCTCGTTCCATGATTTGTTTATTTTTTGATGTCACTATTTCCAACTGTCATCACCACGTTTGGCTTGGGCAACCCCTTCGTCGGCTGCCTTGGGGAATTCAGTCAATTGCAGTCCTGGTTATGATGGTTTGCAGTCGGCGCAAAGCATGGCCAATATACCTTTCGATTTCAATTGGGGTCCACCCGGTTTGTACCCATAGATTAAGCATTACTGATGGTAGTTGGCCAGAAAATTTTTCTGACACAGCATTTATTTTGGTGCGCCGAGAGATGTGCAGGGAGTTACACACTGGATGTACATAGTTATTTAAACAATAATGGATGGCTATTTAAAACGTTATTCTCTGTTTTATTTCAATTGAAAGTTCTCCGACTCTATAAAAGGTACTCTTTATACACATAAAGGGATAAAAGAGACGCAAGGCAAATCTGTCATTTTAAAGTTTACCCCAGTGTAGGTTAGGAACAAAATAAAATGTTTTTCATTTGAAATTTAAAAATTCCAACAAAACGATGTTACTTCCCATTCCAAACAGGTGTTCGCTATTACTTCTATAAGAAAACTATAAAAGAATCTCTAATTTGAATAAATTGTTTTAGCGAAAAGAACTCTCTTGGTATCACCACAAATGAAAGGCATAAAATGCAACTCTATTACCCGCTGACTTGCAATTCTAAAGCAACCCTGTTGTTTTGAACTACTTTTCCCTTATTTACATTCTTTGGCAATTAAATTAATAACGGAAGCAAATGACAATAACAACGTTTCAATGTAGCAAATGGTGAACAAACTAAAACAACAACAATGATAAAAATAATAACGAGTGATTTTTTAAGAGCTTGAGAACTTTTTTTTTTTAAAAAACGCATAAAATTTGCAAAAGCTCATCGGTTCTTTATTTGAAACGTTAGATTGGTCCATGACATTTACTTTTTGAAGATAATTTCATTTAAATGTTGACCGCGGCTGCGTCTTAGGTGGTCCATTCGGAAAGTCCAATTTTGGGCAACTTTTTCGAGCATTTCGGCCGGAATAGCCCGAATTTCTTCGGAAATGTTGTCTTCCAAAGCTGGAATAGTTGCTGGCTTATTTCTGTAGACTTTAAACTTGACGTAGCCCCACAAAAAATAGTCTAAAGGCGTCAAATCGCATGATCTTGGTGGCCAACTTACCGGTCCATTTCTTGAGATGAATTGTTCTCCGAAGTTTTCCCTCAAAATGGCCATAGAATCGCGAGCTGTGTGGCATGTAGCGCCATCTTGTTGAAACCACATATCAACCAAGTTCAGTTGTTCAATTTTTGGCAACAAAAAGTTTGTTAGCATCGAACGATAGCGATCGCCATTCACCGTAACGTTGCGTCCAACAGCATCTTTGAAAAAATACGGTCCAATGATTCCACCAGCGTACAAACCAAACCAAACAGTGCATTTTTCGTGATGCATGGGCAGTTCTTGAACGGCTTCTGGTTGCTCTTCACTCCAAATGCGGCAATTTTGCTTATTTACGTAGCCATTCAACCAGAAATGAGCCTCATCGCTGAACAAAATTTGTCACATTTGAACATTTCGAACCGAACACTGATTTTGGTAATAAAATTCAATGATTTGCAAGCGTTGCTCGTTAGTAAGTCTATTCATGATGAAATGTCAAAGCATACTGAGCATCTTTCTCTTTGGCACCATGTCTGAAATCTCACGTGATCTGTCAAATACTAATGCATGAAAATCCTAACCTCAAAAAAATCACCCATTACAAATCTTATTTTAACTCTAGAATAAAAAACAAAAAACAAGTTTAACCCTTCAAATAAAAACAAAAAACTACAACAATAATCATAATAACAATAAAAACAACAACCAAAAAAATAAACTTTTGCATGCTTCAATTATTACAGCGGGTTTGTGGAGGGAGGTCATGGTGAGTATCATCTACTAGACAGTGAATTATGTTTCAGACATGCATTCACACACACACTCGTAGATATGTACATACATAATGAACACTGAGCAGCAAACAGCAATGAAACACTTGTTGTTAACAAAAAAGAAGAATAGTTTTACTGTTAAGCAGGGTTGGGAAGAGCAGAAATATTTAAATTTAAAACTGAAGCTTTTTAAAATTCAGCACTTGACAACTTATCTAACGGCGAAAGAGATCAGAGTACTAACAACGAGTAACAACGATCATTAGCAGCTGAAACAGCAGAAGACGGTGAGGAACAAAGCTTTCAAAGAGAAGAAGGCTAAGCAGAACGAAGCCATTATAATGATTATAAATTATAGCTCAGGTTGAAAGGGACGTTTAGACAGTACGACTTTACATGCGTAAATTCCAAGAGAAAATAATTTCAAATTTGATCCGTGTAAAAAAATAAATGAAAGTAAACATTTTTGACCTATAACAGAGTATCGTAAGAGTATTAATTAACCCCTTTCTGGGCTTATGCCATGTTAAAGTGATAGAGCCCTTTCACAGAACTGGTCCCTATCATTACCTGCAAAGCTTTTTGCTTGTTTGCAGAAACACTCACGAGTCTTTGGCGGGAATTGAACCCGGCAACCCCAGTCTGATAAGCTAGTGCTCTACTAATCAGTCTATCGAGGCAATCATGTTATGTGTTAGTTCCTTTCCCCTAGCCATTCTTAACTACCATCATAATATTAAAAATATATTTTGGAAAAATATCCCAAATTAATGTTGTGGCTCTTATCCATCCCTGAAATTATTTTCATGATTAACATCAACATAATCCAATTTTCTGTACTAATAAAAGGGAGTGTGATAAAAAAAGAGGCAAAAGGTAATGTGTGTTACCGCTTACACTTGCATACTTATGTGTATACTATGTATGCATGGTTGTGTGAGTAATAATTACAAAAAAAAAGCAAATCTCCCCCATATTTTTTCCTTTTCATCTCGAAAACAATTGTAATTTCACCTGTTGCAATTCAGTGCATTTGACATTTGATTAAACACATGCTTCAATAATAATAATAGTACTTGTGAAAAGTACTATTTACAACTACAACAACTGCAAATAAACTACACATGATGAAGAAGAGAAATATGTGGCTAAATGAAGCTGTTGTTGTTGTTGTCGTTGGGGAAACAGACATAGATTATGATGAATTTCAAAGGAAATTAATGAGTGTTTAATAAAAAAGTTGAGCTTAAGGGATTTCTGCAGCCCACACGTTTAGAGGAGGAACATACTTATACTGTCAGAAGTACTACTTATACTGCACTAGAATGCTAAGAATAGAGTTGTGTTTGAAAAATAATCCTTATCCACATTGGAACATCATACGCTACAGAATACTTGGATAAGAGGAGCTTGGTCCGCAGTATGCGGACTGCGAAAAAAGCTAGCCATCAGTTTCAATACAGACTTACCTGTGCAGGTGCACTTTATTATAAACTGTAGGCTGGAGTAAAATAAATAAGAAAAAACATGAAGCTTTACATATTTAAGGAAGTGAATCCAGTGGAAAATTGCTCCCTGTTAAACTATCCAGAAATGTAAATTCATGTAAAATTCAGCTCAAGTAGCATTAGCTCAGCTTGGAGAGGGTTGAGAAAGTGAAATGAAAACCAAACAAGATCAACCATGCAGTCATACATGTGGCAGAAGTTTAATCATAAAGAAGTTAATCCTCAAATCCAGTGTAAAATGTTCCAAAATGTCCAAAAAAATGCAGAGATGTTAGGTCCTATAAAATCAAGCTTATGTTGTACTAGATGAGGGAGCAGACGATTTCATTTAAACATTTAAAAGATTTTAGTGTAAGAACTGGGTGTAATTTCACTTAAGTAGCTCATGATCATGCCATCAGTTATTGCAATGATGAAAGCTGAGGCCTTGCAATGGTTGGACTTTAAAAAGTAAAAAAGCTCCAAGGCAGGGCAAGGTTTTATATCGTTGACGTGTTTAACCATTGGATAACTGCGTTGGTGAATCAAATCTCCAGCAGATTGTATAGTTACATCTGTATTTAGTTATGAAGTCTAATGGAGGAATATGATGTTAAAATGCATTGGCTGGAAGATAATGAAATTACAGTTTACGTTGAATAAGAAAGCCCAGCAGAACTGTGCATTCCTTGGGGGACGTTAACTTAATATTTTTTGAAATTTTATTTATTGAATATTCAAATCTAATTGAACTTACTTAGGTCCAGCCCAGAGCCGTACAAAAATTTATTTTCACGGTTGATAGCGAGTGAGGAGTTGGAAGAGCTCAAGACGGTTGTGATCTGCTTCTCTCTGCATTTAATATTACAGAAAAAAAGCTGAGACGGCTAGTGAATTACTAACACCCGACGCTGGCTTGCCTGAGACTTAATGTAGCCTCAAGGGGAGATCTTAGCATTAAGTCCAGTGATAACGCGGACTCAATATTGAGTAAAAAGGTCGAAAACTACTAGACGACAATCATTGGACGACTGACAATCACTGGGAAATGTTAGCAAGTTAACGAGGGCTCAATAGTGATGTGCTTTAGAATCCCCCAATCTCTTCCCCAGAATTATTGAGACACAAACGACATCACACGTTTAGTTGAGAGTGAGTTCAGCACTGCATGTCTTTAAACTGCAGACGCAAATTCAATATGGACTCGATGGGCTAGGTTACCACAAGAATGATATAAACATGATTACGTCATGGGCATGATTTACCCATTTAGATGACGTAGTTTGTTCTGTTTAAGGATTGCCAAGTCTGTGATCCACAAATTGCTTCATATAATTTCGTGGAAAAAATGTATGTAATATATATGTACAATAATTAGCAACCCTGTATTTAAAATCGCAACTATTAGCCAATCACAATTATTACCTAATAGGAACACCGTTCTCTTGATGTCATTTGCTTAACACGTTTGCGGGCGCTATAGTCTCTATCTTTCTCTCTCTCTCTGCTTTTCCGCTCTTAGTTGCACTATCTGAATAGCATTCACGAACGTCATTTTTTTTTTCAGTTACCTTGACATCAAGGCCAGCGATTAGAGCGAAAATAAACTATAAGCTGACCACAGGAAACTACTAAAAATTGAGGGAGTCTGAGGAAGATCCCGCAGCAGTAGTAATCGGCTTTAGTTTTAATGCTTGCGATAGCGAGTACTTTATAATAAAAAAGGAATTCGGGACCTATAAGTCGATCACTAGAAATTACTGAAGAATGCTGAATATTGTTGGAAGAGCCCAAAGCAATTACTAGCATAAGACTTAGGACCACGGACATAAGCTTGTTAAATGTGGATGCCATGGGGAAACTAAACCTTGGACAAATGCTATTAATGAGTAGAGATTGCGTTGTGAGAAATAAGGACGACAGTTACCAGTCGACAGTCTGAAATTACAAAAGTCAAGAGTAAAGGCTGGTGATAGCATGTGACTCAGTGAAAGTAAGATTGCCATAAATTACAAGTCAGTTGCCTATAATCATTGAGGATGGAAGGAGATCGAAAACGGACCCCTACTTAATTATCTATTAATATAGTCCCCCTACATTAATAAAAAATTACAGAATTTACAAAAATTTACTTATGATACGCAATCTTTTCTCAGTTTTTACCAAAGCTATTAAATTTCATGTAGCAACACTAAATTAAAACGTTTCCTTAGGCAATAAAAAAGCGGCCAACGAAAGAAAAGAAAGAAAATAAAATTAAAATATAGTTTAACATTTTTCATATTTCTTTATGAAGAATTTTCTTTGCCACCTACAGTACATTTCTCTTTATAGACTTTGAACCATCCATCATCATCCATTTTGGAGTACTAAAACTAACATAAAGAAAAACTTTAGCAAAAGTTTTTGCATCAACGATTTTCAAACGAAAAACTAGAAACTATAAAGAGGAATGAAAAAAACCCTTAAGAGCTTGATAAAGAAAGGAAGAAAACAGCACAAAGTTAAAATAATTTCTCAAACGTTTACTGTAGATTTTTTTTACTCCGTTTTTGCTACAAGCCTTTATTTACTCGTGGAGTTTAAACAACACAAAGTTGCCAAGGGGACAACAATAGTAAGAACACAGTGAATAAAATCAGTGGAGCCTTATTAATATATTTCTCAAAGTGTATTTTTTTTTGAGTTGTTTTCTTAAAAAAGAAGAAGAGTTTGTTAAAGCAACAGGATACAAATATTTAAATCGCTTAAAATTTTCTATTGCAGCCAAAATAACAGCAACAAATAGACATAACTAATTTTCATTGCAGCTAATTAAGAAATAATGGCATTAAGTTAATGTTTTACGCCATAAAAATATTTTGTTGCATAACAATTTAGTTTTATCTCTGTCTCACAAATACTGATATGACGGAGTTGCCACATGTTGGTGCAGAAGTCCCCTAATATCAGATAGAAAGCCTCCTAGTTTGGATATAACCAATAAAGAGTTGTAGTTATTTCTGCTTGCCCATGTAGCAGTAAAAATAATTCTTTTTATTTTTTATATAATTACGCTCCTTGAGGAAGTTTTTTTTTGGCGAACAAGGATTCATAGCCTCGGAAAAGATAGCATGAAAATAGAATCAGACAGACCCATAAACCTTATATACATATTTGATAACCTTTTCATAACTTAGCTTAACCCAATTCTAAAATAGAAAGGTTGTATTCCGAGTCATCAATTCGTATTCAGCAAAACATTGAACTCAGGAATCCACACACTGATTAGTAAATGTAGTTAAAAGAGCTTTTGATGAAAGAAAATACAGTGTCGTACTATTCTTTTTGCAATATTCAATAAGGCTGAAGCAAAACTGGACCAAAAACTCCTACAAGTTTAAGAAAAATATTTAACTGATCGGAGATCTTACCGAAAGAAGGAACGTTTTGTTTAGCTCACCTCAGCCAATTACAAATATTTGTTGTTCACTTTAGATAAGCCAACTAACTAGAAACCGAGTCCAAACATCGATATTTACGGACGACACAACTTTTCTTAGCATTGATGAAAATCCCCAAGTGGCATCACGATATTTACAAGACCAAATTTTGACGCCTGACATATTATCAGTCAGTATGGCACCATTGCGGATTAAAATGAGTCACTTTACGTTACGGAAGCTAAGCTTACACAGGCTTCAATCGGATATTAAATTTGGTGGATGGATCATCTTTTCTGTTGAGCCACATTTTTAACTCGGCGAATTAACCAAAAAACTAAATTACCGCATCTGGAGAACGGAAAACCCTTTCTTCGCTCTCTAGAAACCAATGAATCCACAGGTAATGACAGTTTGGTGTGGATTTTGGATGGGTGGCATCATGGTCTTATTTTTATTTTTGAAAAAGCTGTAATTCAATCAACTTCGAGCGCTGTAAAGTCATGATTACGGACTTTCTGTGGCCCAAAATAGAGGATGGGAACTTGAAAAATCATGAGTCTTAGCTGTATGACGCACTACGACACATAGCTCATCAAACAATTCAACAATTCCAACGCTCCAAGTTCGGTAATTATGTTATCAACCGTCGTGGCCATATCATTTAGTTCTCAGATAGCCGCTATTTGGCCCCTTTAGACTGTGGGGTGCCGTTGAAGAGTATAAACCAGAAACGGTTTACAAAGTTAAGGCTTTGAGAATCGTAAGATAGAACCAGAAATCGTCAAAAAAGTCTTGGGAAATTTGACTGACAGGAAGATTTTAAAGTATGTTTTGAACCATTAAGGTCAGAACTTTTTAAATTTTCAGAAAATGCGTTTCACTGTACTACAAAATAATAAAAACTAATAAAAAACAAACAAAATTTTAAAATTAAAGGGTAACCCGCAAGGTTATTTTTTTAACAATTTTATTTTTTGAACAATTATAGATAAACACTTGAAAATTACACAGAATAAGTTTTTCTATATCCGCTGAAAAAAAACGAGTATTAAAATTGAAATTAAAGGGTGTCCCCATAGGTAATGTAAAGTGATAAATATGGCTTTATCTTTTAACTCGTTACAATCGGACACTTTAAATTTGCACAATGTATGTATGACTATTTCTACTCCAATAATAACAGCAAAAATAAAAGTTAAAGGGTGTCCCCATGGGTGACTTTATATGATGTTTATGAGCTTTTTTAACGTTATAGATATGCATAAATTTACACAGTATTTCATTGCTAGATCCGCTTTAACAGCAAGTATTAAAATAAAAGGGTGCCCCATAGAAGACATGATTTTGAAGCCTATAGCTTATTATTTGAATAGTACACAGCAGACGTATGACATTTACACAGACAATGTATTTCTATGCTCGCTACATTAAAAAGCAGTAAAAATATAAAATTTAAAACTTAAAGGGTGCCCCGTAAATAGGGGATTTTATATAGATGGGGCTAGAATCGTAAGAGGCAGATGCTTGAAATTTACACAGAATGTGTATTTCTTTGCCCGATATATTGATTAGATAAAAAAATTTAAATCTAAAGGGTGTGCCCATAAAAGAAGTGATTTTGAGGTGATTTTGATTATTAGTTTAGTTTTTCTGTTTTTAAGTCGTTTTTTTACCTGCAATATTTTATTATATTTGCTCTTATGCCAGCAAAATAACTTAATAATAAATCATATTCTTTTTAATATAAAAATGTCCCTTCAACCATTAATTTTCTTTATAATCTTCAAGGTGAGGCCATAAAAATTTATAATTCATAATTTTATCCAAAATTTGATATCAACTTTTTTAAATGACAGATGGGCAGCAGCAAGAATTCCAATATGATGCCAAAATTTTGTTTCATTGTTAAAGGAGGAGTGTAAACAGTAAAAGTTAAGGAGAATATTGAATTACAATTCTTGCTAAAAATTCAGAAGAATTGATTCAATTAGCGAGAGTAACACAAATAAAAGAGAGACAACATAACTGTTATATTAAGTTATTAACAATGCAGCGTTTATTTTTAAACGCCGAAAAAAAAACTATTTCTAGGCTTTTAAAGATAAAAAAGTTTATTTCAAGATTTATTTTCGTATTTTTATTAATAATTTTATTAATAACTTACCAATGTTTTAATATACGCATTTTATTATCCAATTACTTTTGCTTAGAATTTTTTATTTACTTCATTAAATTTCTTTTTATTAGAATTTGTTGTAGTTGTTGTTCAATTGCTTTGATTTCATTTCTAGAAAAATCATTCTATTTTTTCTTTAGAAATTTTATATTGTTTTTTTATTTTTGTTAACTTTAATGAACGGTATTGATTGAAATACACTTGAAGAAAATATTACTAAAAAATTACAAAAAAAAGAATATTGCTAATAATTAAAAAAGGTTTAAAACACTTTTAAAGCACCATTATTTTTTCCGAAGAATTTTCTGCAAAGGTCTAGAAATTTTTTATTGGTACCAAAAAACAAAATTTTTACATCGACAAAAGGAAATTTTCGAAAAACGTAAAAATATTTTTTTTAAAAATCAATTATCTTATAAAACATAAAAGAGCATGAAGCTGATGTTTCCCCTGTCCTCTCTAGCAGAAATTATAATTCAAAAAAGGCTAAAACAAATTTGCTTAAAACGAAAATTATATAAAAAAAAAATATTTAAATCGAGGTGTCTAAATTTATCCCACTGTACCATGTCATGTGTACTTAATCTATATACATTCGCAGAAAATATTTGAAAAGCCGTACTACATTTTATATAGTATTTAGTTACATATTTTTGGTGATCGGTCCCACTGTATCTAATATGTGCATCTTGGTCAGTGCCCGTCCCAATCTCAAAAGCCAAATAAAAAGGTAAAGCTGTTACTAATTAAATTGAAAGCAGTGTAATTAGACTGATTTATTAGCGCAAGTCTTACATCAGCTTAAATTATTGAGAGAAGTTCAGCTAGGAATCTTAGCTGTTGTAGACTTCGAAAAAATTCGAAGGCTCCAAAATAAGATTTTGTACCTAAAGCATAAAATAAATATATATAAATTCCTCTTGATTCTTATAGAAACCATAGGGCCACAACGATTAAGCTCTCTCTGCTTCAAATGGCCTCAGCTCTTATCACGATTTGTTTATTTTTTATGCCTCTATTCAAAGGCCCCCAACCAAAAAAGTGGTTAAAATGAAAATGCATTGGTTTGCTAAATATTTAGCAAAGTGACACAAAGCCACCTTGTTGAAAGCTGGTATGCTACAGATTTAAAATTTTTACATGTTTTGTTCTCTTTATGAGATTCTCGTTGAGATTATGTATGTGCTCACACACCCTTAGGGGTTTGCGTGGGGGCTCTTGCTCTATTTCAAGCTGTCGTCGCTAGGTGTGGCTTGGGAGTCTCCTCCGTCGGCGAACTTGGGGATTCTAGTAAATTGCAGTCCTGATTATTTCGGATTTTAGTCCACTTATAGCATGCTCTATACACCTCATTTCCCGTCCTCGCATTTCGGTTTCAATTGAGGTCAGCCTAGTTTGTTCCCAGAGCTGAGTATTTCTGATGATAGTTGATCAGACAATTTGTACGGTTCGTAGTCCATAATATCCGTGAAGTGATACTGACGGATTGGGGCATGAAAGTTCGTGAGGTGGCTGTGGGTGTCAAATTTGAAAAGAATGCTTGGTTATGAAAAAGTATTGCATGTGGAGAGTGGCGAGAGCCGCGATTGCTCACACTTAAAGAAGAGGTTGGCGATGATCTGTCGCAACTTGAACAAGTTTTTGCGTCCTTTTGTAATCATAAACGAAATATAAATCGATCACAACACACCAATGACTAAAGAACAAGCAACAAAGTGGGTTAAGTGAACGTGCACTAAAGAAGGCGTGTGGCGAGAGCCACGATTGCTCACATTCTACCCTTTTACGATTTTAGGGAAGTGTTTAAAGATGTTGCAATTCTAACCAGATTTTACGACGTTGTTTTGTAATCGCGAACATACCTCGGATCGATCACTACACACTACACACCAAAGACTAAAGTAAAGAACTAAGCAAAATAGTGGATTGTTTGAACGTACTCCACACAAGCTTAAGGTGGATCTTTCGGCCAAGAAGGTCATGGCTATAGTTTTTTGGGTTACATGCGATGCCATTCAAATCGGTTATCTTGAAAAGGATAAAACGATTACCGGCTAATATTATTCAAAGTCTTGGAATAGATTCAATATTGATAGTGAAGAGAAAAAGTGCTGTTTATTTAGGACAATGCCCGGTTACGCTTGTGTGTAGTCACTATGGGCAAAAATTTATGATTTGGGTTAGGAACTACTACCCCATCCAACCTACTCTCTAGACTTAGTCCCTTGCGACTATTTTTTGTTTCTAAATTAAAAAAAAACAACGCTGAGTGGTAAGAAGACGGTATCAAACGAAGAGGGTATCATTGTAAAAATACCTATTTTGAGAACCGTTTGAAATTTTTTATTTGTGGGAGATAAAAAAAAGATATACTAATACGTTAGTTTATGTACATATGTATGTATATCGGGCCTACAAAAGACTATGATATACATTGCGTTTTTGCCGAAAAAAAATTTTTTTTTCATGAAATTTTCCAATTGTTCGGGCAAAATACACCGAAAAAAAATATTCTCACTAAGTAAAGGTTTTAATTTGTTTCAGACTAAAATTTAATTACATAGTTAATTTTTTAATTTGTACTATTTGTTCTGTATTAAACAAATATATATTTGAATCAATCAAAAAATTAATTGAACTTTAATTTAAAACTGACTAAAACCTTTAATTGGTAAAAAATTTTTTCTGTGTAAATGTTTAAAAAACATGTTTTTTTGTAATTTAAGTTAAGTTAAGTTAAGTTCTGTTCTTAATTAAATATATTTTCTATTATTTGTTTTATTAAAGTTTTGTACTACTTTTTCCAGTGTTGGTAATTTTGTATTATTTTTTTAATTTTTTAATGTGAGATGAGTTTAATTATTTACTTAAATTAAAATATTTCCCATTATGTTTTTGATTAAAGGTTTGTACTACTTTTTCCAGTGTTGGAAAGTTTGTGTTAAAAGATTTTTTTTTTAATTTTTAATGTAATATAAGTTGATTTATTTTTTAAAAGTTATATATTTTCATTTATTTCTTGGTTTAAATTTTTTTTACTAATTTTTACAGTGTTGGAAGATTTTTTTTATTTTTTTTATATATTTTTTTTATTTTTTGATGTTAAAAGATTTTTTTTTTATTTTTTTAATGTGAGATAAGTTTAATTATTTTTGAAAAATTAAATCATTTCATTTATTATTTGATTTGAGTTTTGAGATACTTTTTCAGTGTTGGTAAGTTTGTATGAAAATATTTTTTTATACTTGTTTAATTTTAGATCAATTGAATTATTATTATTATTAATTATATATTTTCTTTTATTTTTTGGATTTAAGGTTCGAAATACTTTTTCCAGTGTTGGTAAGTTTTTGTTAAAAGTTTGTTTTTAAGTTTTTTTATTTGAGATGAGTTAAATTATTTTTTTAAAAATGAAATATTTTCATTCATTTTTTTTAATTAAATATTTTTTATTTATTTTTTGATTAACGTTTTGTAATACTTTTTCCAGTGTTGGTCAGTTTTTGTTAAAAGTATTTTTTAATTGTTTTTATTTAAGATGAGTTAAATTATGTTTTTAAAAATTAAATATTTTCATTTATTTTTTGATTAAAGTTTGGTAATACTTTTTCCAGTGTTGGTAAGTTTATATTTAAAGATTTTTTTTATAAATTTTTATTTTTAAGCTTTTTAGTTTTCCTTGTTTTGGAATTAAATTTTTTTGTTTTAATTAAAAATCGTTCACTTTGAATATTTTAAATGATTTGCGTTTGTTATTTCAAAAACAAATTTCAACCACGTTATGCTTGTGTAGATTTGCTATTAATGCGCACGATATTTAAAATAACAATTAATTTTATATTAATTTTTTGCAAATCAAACACACAACACTTTCGTAAACTAACAAAATAAAAAAAAAAGACTGAGATGTTATTGACTTGTTTGTAGTGGATATTTTTCCAATTTTAAATTCAAAAAATAATAAAAAGGTTTGCAATCTTTTAACCAGTTAAAGTTTTCCTTATAGAGACCATGATTTTTTTTGTGAAATATTTAAAAATTATTTAATCGATTTTTTTCAAAAATTTTACTTTTTAAGCTGCAATAAATATTTTTAAAGAAAATTTCTTTACACTTTAATTATCCACATGACGTTTTTTACTCTGTACTAAAGAAAAAACTGGCATTATTATTGTTTTTCTATTCCCTGTTCAAAACGTCAGTGTTGTATTTCAGTTGTACTTGCTATTGTTGTTGCAGTTTAAGCCACTTTATTATAACTTTTTTTAAAAAACTATTAATACAAGTTTGTTGCACGGTCATTTACGTACTGATGCCGTTGGCATGCCGTTTTTATTCAACAAGTCCATATATTGAGTATGAAGCTGTCCGTTCCTCATACAACCAGCCGCCATATCATGTTTTTATAGTTTGTACAATATATATGTATTTTTTATTTATTTTAAGTTGGTTTTGGTAAGTTGGCCGATACTAAGAGACTCTCAAACACACACATTCTTCCATACACACACACACTCATACACACAAATCTTACCTGTCAAATTGTTTTAGTGTGTGTGGTGTTTTGTAGTGCTTGTTGCATGTGAACAGGTAGTTTTCATCAGCCATCCATACATGTGCGGCCAATTTGTAAAGATTTACAAAATAAAAAAAACCCTGGGCCTCTCTCACCTTTTCAGTAAATCCAGCAACCAATCTACTGACTGCCAACATCAACAACAACCTCACAATTTTTCTCGGTATTAAATTTTGAGTTTTAAATGTTTCTTATTGTTGTTGTAGTTTGAAATAACCATGATTTTTGCAGTTGGTGTAGTTTAAGCCGTTGGTTAAAAAGAGGCTGAGTAATTTTGAAAATATCAAAAACAAACAAACACACACACCAACTTACTAAGTTACATATGTAGATACATATTTTCATTAAGGTTGCCAGACAAAAAGAGAATAATCGTGGAATTTAAAAAAAAAAATCATCAATACGATTTTGTATAAACCTTAAAACCTTTAATATACAATTTTTTTTGATTTCTTTAATGCTTCCAAAGATTTCCACAGATTGATGCTATAACGATATACCGGCTATACATCGGATTTACCGATTTATTGCCATTACAATGACATTCATTAAGACTAGTCATCTATTTAACTTCACAAACATATTCAACCTACACCCGGAGGCATTATATTGCCGTCAACATGACGTCAATCCTGCCGGGGTATATGAGGGCCCCAGGCTCTGAGGCTATTAGGAGCCTTAAACTGGTTGAGAATAACCTTTTTTATTTTGTAAGGGGGGTAACCGAATCAGAATACTAATTTCATGGGCCCCTTTTCAAACCCCTTAGTTCCTCAATGATTTCTAGTAGCCTACTAGAAATTTACAAATACCTTACTTCCACTGAGTCTCTTGCTGTCGTGCTGCCTTTAACTCTCGACAGTGGGGATTTTAGATTTGCGACTGATACATGTCTTCATTATTTCTTATCACAAAGTCTATGGTATTGCTAACATTTTCTAAAGGCTATGTCTCCACAGCATCTCCATATAATATGTGTCTGCCCGTGTTTTTTTTTATGGTAGCCTTTTTCCAAGCACAGCCAGCAAGTGTCGTCCTACCGCGTTTTTTAGCTTGGCCAGATAATACTTGAGAGTCCGTGACCTGTACTTATGCAGTTAACCATTTGTAGGCACCCAGATTATATCCAAGCTCCTTTTTGGTCTTCCTGCCTTCATGTAGTGTAAAATTCCAGTCTTTGGTGGAAATCGAACCCACAATCCCGGACTGATAGACTAGTACACTACCTACTAGCCTACCGAGGCACCCGAGAGAATAACCTTTGATGTTTGACCAATATGCAACTGGTACCGTGGGTATCAGTAGCCCCACTATTATTGGTGAAGTCCTTCGTCAAGTAATGGTGGCAAGTAGTGGTGGCATCTATTCCATTGACTGCTTCTGACTCTCAGTTGCAACCCGGCTGGTCTATTGGCCACTTCTATGGTTATTGCTTTCCGTAAAGACATTTAATACAAATCAAAGCAGAAAAGCCATATCAATCCAAAAACAAATACAAACTCGCCCCTCCTAGGGGGTTATTGTCACTCGAGACCTTTAAACGATCTATTGGTCGTCGTCTAAAACTTTCTAACAAAACAAAAAAAAAAAAACGCAAAAATTATTACAACCGAAAAGAAATAAAAACAACTTGAAAAAATATAGGTAGCCGTTGGTTTTTGCCCGCAGCCTCGAATGGTAAGGTCTGATGTTGATGAATTGCAATAGCAAAATTTTTGAAACTATGCCTGGGGGGCTTTAATTTTCTGTATCTCTTCTGGTGCCTTGGCAAATATGATTTCAACCCGAACCCAGACGGACAGAAGAACAAACGGACATCACTAAATTAACTTCTTTCTGTATAAGGTTTCAGAAGATATATACTTAATGGGGTCGAAAATGAATATTGTAGAAATTACACATGGAATGACAATCTTTATACCCTTAACACCTGCGGTGAAGGCTACAACAAGTCAGAATGGCACATTTGGCTCATAGCAAATTATATACCCTTCATTATATTAAAAAAATGTTGGTGGATTAGTTCAAGAGGGGGGCCGTTACTGCTCTACAAAAGGTAATACTTAATTACACTATTTCTAGTGAACTGAAATATTGACATTCTATGAGAACAGCACGCGTTTTCCAGTAAAATTGAGAATAATTATTGTATATATGGATAAATATTTATAAAATTCACACTTTCTTAATCAAATAAAGGGTACTTTGACATGTTTTTGTGTTAACGCTGTCAGCTATAGAATGAAGGGATGGGAAGTACCCACACAAAGTAATTAATGTTAATTACCCTATAACTAATGAACTATTGAACTGCAATAGTTGTACTCGCAAAAAAAAAACATTAAAATAATTTTGATTTGGATAAAGGCAAAGAAAGGTAGATTTTAAAAAGCTTTGAAACATTGATAGTTCCACATCTAGAAGGTTACAAATGCTCGGCGTCAGAGGGAGGTTCAAAATCTTAACTAACAATATTTGAAATATGTATTTGTATAGTTTTCGTAAAACAATGATAAAAAGATGAGGTAGCTTGTCCTTTATAAATTACGTAATATTTTAGAACCGGATGGCGATATCTTCTGGATGCCGGCTTAAAAGTTAGTTTACCTTATAAAAGCAAACAAGCCACAAATATATGAAAAATGGGAGAAAATTGCAGGCGGTCGTTAGTATTTATCCCACTTGTATAACAAATTTTAATATATTTATATATACAGCATCTGATAAATCGATATAAATAACTAGATTCTTCAGTAAATTTTAAATAACAATGTATACTGACTCTAACACGTGTTCTAGAACTAATTATGGAACTTGTGAAGTTAAGCTCTGGGGTTACTTTATTTCAATAAAAATATTTCTTAAATAATAATATTTAAAATTAAATATTTTAAACACCTAAGATTATTCATAAAAACTTATAACTAAAAGAAAAATATTTGAAAAAGGTTTGAAATTGGGATTTAACAAAAATTATCAATATATAATTTTTTTCTTTTTAATTGTCAAAATTACGATTAATCATTAAAAGTTAAATCTGGCAACTCCAAATGAAAATATTATTCTGCCTGCTCTCCCTATTACTCATACTCTCTGCATTAAAGATGATGTGTGTGTGTGTTAGTTACATTTACCTGTTGCTTATAGTCAAATACAACTAATGCAAACACTTAGAGAAATGATTACAGTAAATTAATACAAAATTTTTAAATAAACTAATAATTTGGAAGGCTTTTTAAGTGGGTTTTAAGAAAGCAAATCGGTTAGAGAAAAAGTCTCAGACAAGCGAAATATACAAAGAAAAAATCATGATTATAGAAGCGTTCCTAGGAAAGCGTGGTAAAAAATACAATGTAAAAAATACAAAAATATACAGCAAAATGACACAAGGCCTTAAAACATGCTACAGAAATATTAAGCACCCAAATCAGCCAAGCTGATTGAAGCTGCCATTGAATTCCTGTTACAAGGCTAGCGCCTCAATTTTTCTTACGTGTTTTTTGTTGTACGTTATATTTGGTTTGCTTTGCTGTGTTCTGTTGTGTTGGAAACCGAAAATTCAGATAAACTCTAGATTACCAAAAAATCGCTGATTCACTATACAATTGAAATTTCACCAAAATATCACATTTTTATCCAAATTTCAATAACAATAGTTTCAATAAAAATATTTAAATTTCATTAAAACCGAAAATACACAAAACATATATAAAAGAAAACTATTCACAATTCGAAAGTTCGCTACGTTTCGCCAAAAAACAAATCACATTTTCTGTTCGCTTTTATATTGAAATAACGTTTCTGAAGACTCCAGCTAACTTATGGAAATTCTTGGTATACCAATGTGTCACATATATTGTTGAGAATTTGGCTATTGAAAATAAAAATAAAATCGGGCCATAAATTGTGGATATATGGTCAAAAAAAGGTGAGCGCCTTCATTTTCCCTACGTTTTTTTTTCGATTTTGCAAATCAAAACCTATGTTGTGCTGAAAACCAAATATTGAATTTAGCAAATCGGAAATTCGCAAACAATCGATATTTCGCCAAAATATCATATTTTCACCAAAATTTCACTAAAAAATTTATTTTTTACTTTCGATCAAAAAATCTAAATTTTATTAAAAAGCGAAAATTAAAAAAGAAACTTAAAACTATCTCTAATTTAAAAATTCGGTAATAAATCCTCGCTTCGGCCAAATATCAACTCTTCACCTAAAAATCAAAACAAACAAAAATCAATTACAAGCCAAACACCGAAGCAGACCAATAACTTCATGGGTCCCTTTTTGATCCCTTTCATTCCTTAATGATTTCTGGTATCCGTCTAGAAATTTACGAATACTGACTTTAATTGAATCTCATGCTGTCACTAGCCTTTTAATCTCGACTGTAGTTATTGCAGCCTGGTGACTGATATATGTCGACATTCTTTCTCATCACAGAGTCTATGGTAATTGCTAATATTTGCTTAAGGCTAGGTCGCCACAAAATCTTTATACACTACCTCCTAGCTCACCGAGGCACTGCAGTTGAAAACCACAGGAGTAAAAACCTAGTCAAAAGGAGTTGTGAAATTGGAATCATAATAGAGTAAGGCAATATCTAACTTTACTTTAATGAGAGGTATATAAGTATCGCCAAGGCCTTATTGACTCTTTACAAAATCTCTTTGATAATTTAAAATAGAGAATAATCTAAACATTTTTTTTTTGTTTCTTTTAAATTTATACATTAAATTTTCTCAGTGTATCGTATATTTTTAAATTTTATTGTCAGTTAAGACATCTTTGCAAACCAGCAATAAATAATCCTCCAAAAAAATATCATTGAATAAGCTCTCTTTCTCTCCCTACCACCGTGTAGGACACGTTTACTCATTTTCTACCTTTTTCTCTCTCTCCCTCTCTCTCTTCTATAAACTCTTCAACTCACTAATAGAACAAATACAACAATTGTTTTATTGTTAAACTAATTATTTTAACAAAACAAACTAAAACAAGTATCCAAACAAACAAAAAACCATCTTTTGGAAGCAAATCTCTGAATTCTTTTTATTTTACACTTAAAGAAAATTTGCAAGAAAAATAAAAACACAAACAATGGCATAAAAACAAATGCTTCAAATAGAGGCCTTTAAATCAGTATTACTAAAATAATGTTTTACATGTTCATACATACAGCCATATGTGACTACATACAGGGTGTGTAAATTAGTGTTGTTTTATAACGATTTTTTGTACAAACCGAAAGGGTTTCCGAGAATTATTTTTTTTTTTTTGGAAAATAAAAAATGTTGATACTATTTTCAAATACATGTAATGAGATTGTTGGGGTTTGGGTAGGGATATTAGTATTTCTTGTCATTACCCTGTTTGGTTTCTTGGGGGCACAAAAGCAGAACCAACTTCATAATTTTTTGTTCTTTTTTTTTAACTACGAAAAACAATAAGCATTTTAACCACTTGACAAGAGCAGCAGAGAGAAAGGATGATTATGAACGGTATCATTTACATAAAGAGGCAAACTGAAAAGTGATTTTAAACTAAAAAAAAGGAAGCTGATGCAATATTTTTGAAACCATTGTTATACATGTTGAAGCTTCATTTCCATAATTAGACCTTTTGCAAAAGGAATAAACAATATTAAATATTAAAACTTCTTTTCTCATAGTGACTAACAAGAATCGTGTTATTTGAAAATAAGGGGGGAAGGGGCTGATTTTTTAAATTTTTATTTCCGGCTGGAATTAAACTATCATATCTGGCAACTCTAGTAAAATTTGTAGTCAGTTTGGTTTGCCACTTGGAGGGCCGTTGTTGCTCTAAGATGGCCTATAAGATAATTGGTCCTTACTGCTTTAAAAATGAGGTCGCCAAGAATGTCATGCTCTGCGGAATAGAGCCTTGGAGAGGTTTGGTCACAGAAATTTATTTTTTTGTTGCGGACCATTTATAAAGGAAACGCACACTTGGTAATTTTAACACATCTTTATTCTAAATAAAAGCTAAGTGCACAGAACCTACTTTACAGACAATGTTTTCTAGCGCCTTTAACGCTGCAAGGGCAAACCTAAATAAATTTTAACTTATTTTGTTTAATAAAATCCAATGATCGCTAGATAAAGCAGAAAGAAATTAAAATGTCATAAATTTTCCAAAAAAAACAAACAATGCCAATTTGCAGCCAACTTCACTGTTTAACGCTCTGTCAGAATCCAATTTTTCAATTACAAAGCGTTGACGCCGCGCCATTTAGATTTGCTTAATACATTTTGTACACACATACTTAAGAAATTTTGACGCTTAGAGTGCTAATTTAGGTTTGGCTGTTACTCTTATAGGGCGCTAGACACCGCACTAACTTAATAAGTGTGTATGGCAGTTTGGAGGGCAGAACTACACCGGGGAAACGACATCCAATAGAAGGTAGCAAACAATATCTAACGCGGGCTGTGGTAGTGAATATTCAGAATGAAACTGAAACACAACCCCATCACAAAGGAACTGCTGACTTGAATAGCGTCGTCAGCATTATCGAAATTCAATAACGCCTTTAGCGGCTGCGATTAAATAACCTTTCCTATCGCATCAGCAACAGCCTGGGCACCAATTCAGCAGGCAGCAGTACTATACCGGCAAAAAGCCATCGGCATAACATCTCCAATGAAAAGTAGTAGCCACGAACGCAACCTCAGCACAACGGAAGTGCTAACTTCAACAGCGGTAGAAGTATCGAAACTGGGTAACGCCTTAGAAACGTTACATTATCTCGTCTTCCGCGGTAGTATACCTTTCTTATTTTTCGGCTTTGCTTTGCTTATTAACGTACCGACTCTGGATACGGCACAAGATTCTTCACTACTTTGGCTTGAGCAGTTTTCCGGGTAAGGAAAAAAATGTGGACTACACCGAATTTACTAGTTTTCAAGATCCTTCTAATTCACAGTATTAATTTAGGGGGTATATTAAAGGAGGCCACTTCTATAATGGTTCCTCTTTTATACTGTATTAAGTTCGCCGCCATCAATTAAGGCTAAATTAGTTAAAACGTGTTTTAGCGGAACGTGACATATGTAAATTGTTGATGTTTGAGAATTCCTTGTGCTCTGTTTGCTTTGGCTATCAACGAAACGTGGGTTGCACAGGTCGTCGGTTTTGGGTCCGTGTGGTCCCTTTGTGAATCAACGAAACGTAAAATAGTAAACTAATCTCTTACGTTAATCTCAAAACATAATTAAAAAGAAGGAAAAAAGAGAGCGAAGAACTTCAGACAACAAAAATTTTTATGTATTTTAATGAAACCGCAAAAAGTGAGGGTGTAATGTAAAATGCATTCTGGCTTGGGTCGATGAAAATGATTCCTAATGGCTGATAATTTTTAGACGGAATTAGATGGCCTTGACATCATTTATAATTCCACATTCACTTTGGATTGAGTTAAAATGTTTTGATTACATGACAACCGGATCATTATTTATTCTCTTTCAAATTAGTGTCTCGAACTCTTTCTACATCAGATGGAGAGCCTCTTAACTCACTTCAGGTTATTAACATATCAAAGAGAGCAGAATTTACATTATGTTTTCGAAATGATTTTTCAAACTGCCTTCTAACAATTCATTCAGCCAAGTATGACTCAATAACTAGAATGTATGAATGGTGAATGCATGTATGTGTGCGTGTGTGTGTGTGTATTATTTCATGAGAGATTATTTCAGTTATTTTTGAAAAATAAGACAAAACACAAAATAGTACGTCAAAAAAGAAATAAACACAGGTAATACAAACCTTTAGCCTTTGGATGTTAAGAATACAAATGTTTTGTTGCTACGTACCATATTGTCACTATTCTTGTGTTGTTGTTGTTGCTGCTGTTGTTGTACATAAGATATGGGAAACTATTCTTTACTTAGTACTTAACATTTATGGCATACAAGGGTTTCTTTTTCTAACCCGACTGACTGACTGACTGCCTCAAAGCGACAACAACATTATGCTCGTTTTATTTGTACAACTTGAGTTGAATATAGATTTCATAACGTATAATTTTGTATTCTTAACTTATTTTGTTTTTCTCTTTCTCTCTCTCTACTTTTCATTTCAAATACTTTAAAACCGTTGGACCAAATTCCTGATGGCTGTGAAGCAACAATAAAGTAATTTGTGAACAAGGAGAAATAATCATAAAATATAATTGATTTTGGATAAATTTACAGCGAATATTTTTGAGTGATTTTTAAAATTTTAAAGCATTTAAATTGATCTAAAGCAGGAATCGCACTGTACGAGATAGACCAACTATAAATCAAATCACGATATAACTCAAAGTTATCCACTCGTTTTCAGAAGCCAGTAGCATTTAGCCTTCATATATAGTCAGTAAGATATAAGACTATCGTAGGTTGGGGCCGAAGGTGCTGCATAATGAACGCGGCCCATTAAGAAGCGTATCGTTCCCCGCAAAAAAACCATCAAATCATATTGCTGCGTCTGGTCGTGCCTGATAAAATAAGGACTCGGAAGTGGCGAATTTCGAGGGCCAAATACGAGAAGTTAACATTCTCGGATTTTTAAGTGGTGCAAAAGATACTTCCACCTGGTCAAGGAAAAATATTTGGAAAGGGGTTTGGCAAACTGCCTTTGGAACTACTATACATCGAAAAGGTATATATTCGTGTTTTAGCCGACAACAAAGCAGCTTTAAATTCCCTTGACAGGATTGCTGAAAATACTCAAACTAAATGGCTTGAAATCGAAAAACCACCATATTTAGTTGCAGGAACATAGCTTGGTAAGGTTAAATTAATGTAAGGGTAGCTGCAATATATCATATTTTCAACACATTTACACTTATAGGGTCCATTGATCCGGAATATAATATATTCCCCAAAGTAAAATCAGCCGAAGCTCATTGTTGATCTCAACGACTTAAGGTAGATGCTTAAATTTTTCTAGGACTAGCTGTGCCCCCACACACGTTGCGTGCTTCCTGACAATAATTTGTTCGATTTTGCTTTGAAAATAATCCACACCAAATTTTAAGATTCTTACTTTTATAGTGCTTCGCGTACACGTATTTTATTTATGTAAGGTACCCATTCCTGGATAAAACTCTAAAATTTATATAAAGATTATTGTAAAGCTCTGTCCCGCTTTCAAAAATAAAAGATGCCTTAATGTGTGCTTATCGGTAAAATTGCTTATATTCACCGCTTTTTCTCCAATTTCTCTTGGAAAGAAGATATTTTTGCGGAATAATAGGTATCCTATATTTGAGTCGAGATACTGAGGTACCTCCTCACGAAATTTTATTAAAATGCATTCAGAAGTTTTTGCGTGATGCGAACACATGCAGAAAGAAAAAAGTTAATATTTTATTAACTTTTGTGACTGTGTCCGCCACGTCGTGGGCGCCCTGAAAATATTTTGCTCGATTTGGCTCTGAAAGTATTCCACACCAATTGTAAGACTCTTACATTTATATTGCTTTAGTTATGGTTTATGTGTTTACTTTATATAATGGTACCCATCCCTAGATAAAAATTATAAAAAATTCTAAATCTCTAGAAAACGGGTTTAAAATGTTTTAATAACATTGTAATTCCACAAAGAAAATATACAAATCAAATACGGTTTTTATTCAGTTGGCGCTATCTGTTGTTTAAAATATCCCACTTTTAAAAATAAAAAGTGCGCAATCGTGTTTAAAATATTCCAGTTTTAAACCCGAAATTGCGTTCATTCACTGCTTTTTCTCCACTCTGTCTTGGAAATGAGATACTTTTCCAGTATCCATCCAGTAGTTTTTACGTGATGCGACCACAAAAGAAAAGCAGATAAGCCAGTGCTCGATGATAGCTAATAACAGTCGTTAGGTTTTCATGAATCATGAACATTTTAAAATAAAGTAAAAAAAATAAGCTAAAAAGTTTATAACTCCAGCTAACCCTGTGTGTAAGCCAGCATGACTATACTAATTTCATGTGAACAATTTCTTCCTTAAGTAACAGAAACGAGGAAAGAAAAGAGGCGCAGCAGTTCTTTTGAACTTCTACAGCCATGCCTGATGACCCGTCTTCTATTAACTTCTCTTCAGTTTTGCAACGAGAGTTTAGAATACTCGCGCCTTCTAACACAGATGGAAACCGCAATGTAATACCAAGTATGGCAGTTCCTCCGGCCTGCTATTCCTGCACTCAGAACCCAAAATAGCCTTAGTTTCAACTGCTCAGCTAAATCATATAAAATTTGCGACAATCGAGCAAAGTTATTATGCTTAGTAAAGAGGATTTCTAGGCTACAATGACGATTCGACTGTCAGACTATATAATAACGGCGATTTTGTAAGTCCCGAATCACATTATGTAACTTTTGACGCTGCAATTCTTTATTAGTAGGCGAGTGGGGAGAGAGGAATAAAAAGGGGTACAAATATGCATGTACTCTTGAAATTTCTCCTCTCATTCGTAGTTTTAATTTTGAAGTTTAAAATGTTAACAAATATATCTATGCTTATATATCTATGCATCCATATAAATTTCTGCAATAAAAATTGCACGATATAAACACAAATGCCATATTAAAGAAAAAACGAGAAAAATTGCAGCGAGAAAAGTTGCATAATGTAATTCGGCACTAACCTTCTTTGTCGCCAGATTCTATGTTTGGAATGTTGCCGGACTGAATAGGGGGAAACTGAAAGATCAGAACCTTCGAGGTATGACCAGTGTCCAAACGATTGAAACCGGTAGCCCCAAAGGCATTTTACCACATTCTCTATGAACGGTTATTGGTAAACTCTTCGGGGAATAAAGTGGTGGCTGTAATTTGGACTTAAAACGCACTAATGGCGATTTAGTCTGGTGTGCTATTGCAATCTCAACAGAGGCCGCAATAGTGTGTCAGGAGTTTAGATAGTCTCCAACTCTAAGCCAGAGATATGAGCATGTTACTGTCAGTCAAGTTCCAAAATTGCTTCTTGTTCTGACACTGTGTACAACAAGAGTCAGACGTATTGTTTTCACGCAGTGGTAAGTCCACCATCACTAGGTTAAGGCAACACGCCAGGCTTAGACATAAATCTCTATCACTTTGTGATGTAGTCTCCCCCCAGAGGCGTAGTATATTTGAAATTCTCAATGCCTTGACGCTAATTGTTCCGGAGTATATCAGGGCACCAGTTGCCGAGACTTTTATAGGACCAGAAACTGAAAGATAAGAACCTTCAAGGTCTAACCACTGCCAAAACCACTGGTAGCACGGGAACCGGCAGCCACACAGATATCCAAATATCTGTAAGCGGTTTTTAGTGTGGGCCTCCAGAGAGAAATATGTTAACTGTAGTTTGGACCTAAGGCCGATTTAGTCCGATGTACTGTTGCACTCCAACAGTGTCCACCAATGGTGGCAGCTTAGATGGTCTCCGAATGCTAAACAAGGAGTATGAGCAAAGTCCTGCCAGCCATGTTTTAAAATTGCTACTTGTGGTAAAGGGCGTTGGTAAACACATTATATTCAGCTAGTGGTAAGACTACCTTTAGGTTAAGGCGACAGGCGGGGCACTAACATAAGTCTGTGTTCCATCATCATGTTATGCCCATCGACATTTTATGTGACTTTCTTGTTATGCTAGGCGAGGTTAACTAACGAGTCAATCTGCTTGAGTTTAAGAATAGCCTGGCCTCGGATGAATTGGAATAGAGAGGTATAACTTCCGAGAATGCCAATAATGCATGTACGGTACTTGATGGCTACGATCACCAGTCACAGGAAATTCAAAAACAATTTCAGGTGAATATTTCATTAAAATTTGCTTTTAGATTATGACCTTAGGGCGTCCAAATATATGGTGTGGTTTTAGATTTGATGTTTAATGGTTGTATTCTCCTCATGTTTGAAAAAAAAAATATTTTTGTACGTGAATCAATGTGTTTGTACGTGAATCAATGTATATATACATGTATGTATGTGGCAAAGATAAATAGAAAATATTTTTTTTTTAGAAAAATTAATATTATCAAAAAAAGCCTCTAACTTGGTTAACAATTTTGTTTTTAGGTTTTTTTATATTCATATTTACTTGGCCCTATTCATATTACGCTCCTCTCTCTCTCTCTCGCTCTTCATCATACTCTCCCTATCTCTCTCCCTCTCTCACTCACTCACTCACAAGCTATTCTTTCAAGTTACTTATCACTGATTTATAATTCAACATATGAATTCTTGGGATAGGCTTTTGTCTTCATTGAATTTAAAGACATTTATTTCTATTTTACGGACGCGCCATTAACTACAAAGTAACGTATTGTACATTTTAAAAGGTAATTGGAAAAGGCATTTTGTGGGAGAATTTATGTACAGATATTGTTTAGGAATGTATAGAATCTTTGTTCAAAAAGAATTCTTTTTGAAAATGAAAGAAGACTCAGTGACTTTATGACAACCTAAATCATTTAAGAGGCGATTTAAATAAAGGGTCATGAAGAGTTACTTGTCTAGAAGTGCCACAAGGTTAAGGCCAATAGAATTAGAGAAAAAAAAAAAACTAATTGAAAATTACATACAAGTTGGAAGCTACCCAGTAGTTATATTTCGAAGAATGTGCCCAGTAGTTTCCAACTTGTCTGTTTATTTTGAAAATCTAATTCTGATTTTAAAAATTTTATGAATTTAATTAGGAAAAGGATAATTGAAAAGAAAATAATTTCTTTCTTTCCTTCAGTTCATTTTTTCCTAATAAAGGCTATCCCAAAAGTTCACTTATGATGTGAGCTAAGCGTCGTTAATGGGGTAAAGTATTGACAAACATGTATATACTACAGTTTAAAGCGGGTACCACATACGATGACCCAACCCTACAGTGCTGTTAACACTGAGTAGCTCCGATCGACGATCCAACATATGAATGACAAACAGCAGCAGTTTAAATCGAAGCCTATGTAAAACTCATACCGATATATGGTTCCCCATTCCAACTCAACCTCACAATGAGCTTGCATGCTGCACATGATTGGCTTGAAAATAGTATACTTACTGCTCAACCTAAACAAGGACGTAAGGCGTAAAATAACTGTCAAAAATTCTCATGTACATACAAAATGTATGAAGCAAACCTAAATAGAGCGGCGTCAACGCTTTGCAATTGGAAAATCCAATTTTGACAGAGTGTTAGTTAGTGAAGTTGGGTGCAAACAAAATGTTATTGTTTTTTTTAATGTAAGAGTAGTGTCATTTTAGCTATTTTCTACTTTATCTAGCGGTTTTATCTCTATTTTGCGCCTTAATTTATTAGATTTTACTAAATAAAATATGTTAACATTACTGTTTATTACATAAAGTTGCGCCCTTATTTAGGTTTGTTCAAAGCTAGGCGTTAGACGTCGTTACGCCTTACGCCCTTGTTTAGGTTAGTCAATTTCCTGCCTTCAGTGACTAGAATCGACCGCCCAGAGTATAATAATTTGGACGGATAAAACTAGCCTTAAAAAAGAGTGCAAGACCAAAACGAGCTTAATCCCTCTCGACCTGATTTAATTCAGACCAACCTGCATAATAAGTAAGTCTGCGCATGTGGTCTTTTTTACGAAAAATTTTCGATAAAATTTTTACGAAAAATTTTCGATAAAATTTTTACGAAAAATTTTCGATAAAATTTTTACGAAAAATTTTCGATAAAATTTTTACGAAAAATTTTCGATAAAATTTTTACGAAAAATTTTCGATAAAATTTTTACGAAAAATTTTCGATAAAATTTTTACGAAAAATTTTCGATAAAATTTTTACGAAAAATTTTCGATAAAATTTTTACGAAAAATTTTCGATAAAATTTTTACGAAAAATTTTCGATAAAATTTTTACAAAAAATTTTCGATAAAATTTTTACGAAAAATTTTCAATAAAATTTTTACAAAAAACTTTCGATAAAATTTTTACGAAAAATTTTCGATAAAATTTTTACGAAAAATTTTCGATAAAATTTTTACGAAAAATTTTCGATAAAATTTTTAACAATTTTCGTTTACAAAAATAAAAAATTGGCTGACGAAATGTATAACCAGTCATGAAGTTTTTTTATTCTAAAGAAATTATAAAAACTTATAGAAATAATAGCAGGCATTTTAAAAAGTGATTCAAGCTGAATGGCGTCTACATTGGAAAAAGGGATTATTTCCTAATTTAGATTTGTTTTCCTTGCTTCGTTGAGGAATTTCGACAGCGCCTTCATAAGCTATCTTCATTTTTACTTATACATACATAGTGGCCTTTACTTAATATTATTTACGTCCTCTTGCTTTTTGCATATTAACATATTATTCTGCAATTATGTATGTATTTTTAATGCATTAATCTACATAAAAACTTATTCACTAAACTTTCAAAAAGAAAAGGATAAAGAGTGTATAAGAGACAACCTTTTATGTGCATAGAAGAAAATATTTCAAAACAACTCTACAAAACTACACAAAGAGGAAGAAAAAAAGACCAAGAAAATGCAATTTATTTACTTAAGAAACTGTCAAACTAAGACGCGTACGCAAAAGAAGGTGTGACGTTAATAAAAAATCTGCATAAGAATTTTAAAGACATTATAAGACATTTATCCATAAAAGCAATTTTTGTAATTATGATGCATGAGTAACAAAAATGAAGGTGGGTGGGAATAAATTAAAAGACAAAACATGTAAAAGGAATAGAACAGTAATAAGCAGACATAATTTATATACGAGTAGAAGGAACAAAATTATAAATTTATTTTGTCACAGGTAAACAATGTGGGTAGATATTATCAAACAGTTCTCATTTCTTTAAAACTTATATTAAAGAATTTTCTAAAAACTAAAAAGAAAAACATTTTTTACATCGTGTAAAAAATGTAAAAATTAAAAATGTTACCTAAATTTTTTACAATAATTCATATTTAGTTGAAAAAGTGTTTTTAAGTATTAATTTTGTAAAAAAAAATCTTTTATTTTTTAAGCTACTTTTCTTAGTTATTAAATTTTAAAAATATTTTACATTATGTAAAAAAAATATTTTAGAAAATCAGACAATTAAATAAAATTTAAAAAATCGAAAATCTTCTTTTTAATAAAAAAGTAAATAAAAAAATTTTACATGGTAAAAACTGTAAAAAATTTTGTTAAATGTAATGTAAAATTTTTCAAAAATCACTGAATATGTACACAAATTTTTATTTAAAATGTTTTAAACATGAAAATTTTCGGATATTTTTACTTAATGTCAAGAATGTAAAAATTAAGAAGAGATAATAATCCACATAATAAAATTCCACTTAGGCAAAAACACATACAACGTAACAAAAGAAAGATCAAATTTTTTCTAAAATAATCTTATAGTACCATTTTATTTTTGCAAGAAACTTTTTACAAATTTAATTTCACAAGTTATAGAATTGTTTACATAAAGAGAACAATGTAAAAATGAAAAAAAAATAGGATTAAACATTTGTAATATTTCTTGTAAAGATTTTTATTTACTATAAAAGCATTTCTTTTACTAGAAACTTTTTCAATTTCACAAGATGTCGCTACAATTATTTAAAAATTATAATAAATAAATTATTAAAAATTAAAAAAATCATATTTTACATCGCGTAAAAAATGTAAAAATTAAAAAAAATATTATTTCAGTTTTAGTTGAAGAAATATTATTAACTTTTAATTTTTTTAAAAACAAATCTTATAATTTGTACACTACTTTACATTATGTAAAAAAAAATATTTTAAAAAATCTTACAATAAAATAAAATTTTAGAAAATTAAAAACAAAATTAAATTTTTAATGAAAAACTTAAAAAAACTATTTTTTACATGGTGTAAAAATATAAAAAATATTAAAATTTAGCTAAAAATAATATAAACTTTTTCAAAAATCACTGAATATATAAACAAATTTGAATTTGAATTTTATTTAAAATGTTTTCGAAATAAATTTTTCGATATTTTACTAAATGTCAAGAATGTAAAAATTAAAAAAAAGTACGTTTTGAAATGATCTTATAGTAACATTTCTTTTACTAGAAACTTTCTAAAAATTTTATTTCATAAGTTATCGAAATGTTTACATAAGGGGAACAATGAAAAACAAAACAAAAAACAAGCAATTGTAATACATTTTTCTAAGTTGATGATTTACTATAAAATCATTTCTTTTACTAGAAACTTTTTACAAGTTATCGCTACATTTATTAAAAAATTATTATTTAATATTAAAAATAATATAACAGAAATTATTAAAAATTAAAAAAAAATCATTCTTTACATGTGTAAAAAATTAAAAAATAGCCAAACTATTACCAATTTCAAATTTAGTTCAAGAAATATTTTTAACTTTTCATTTTTTAAACAAACCTTATATTTTTTACACTACTTTACATTATGTAAAAAAATATTTTGGAAAATCTTACTTTATAATAAAATTTTAGAAAATCTAAAAACTAAAATGAATTTTTAATACAAAACTTAAAAAAAGTAATTTTTACATGATGTAAAAAAATTTTTAAATTTAGGTAAAAAATCACTGAATATGTACACAAATTTCAGTTGATAAAAAAGAAATAATTTTTATTTTAAATGTGTTAAAAATGGTGATTTTCGATATTTTTACTTAATGTCAAAATTACAAATTTTTAATACTTCTTATAAAGTTTTGAAATGATATTATAGTAATATTTCTTTTACTAGAAAGTTTAAAAAAAATAATTTCGCAAGTTATTGAATTGTTTACATAAACAATGAACAATGTAAATATGTATTTCAATAAATCCATAAATCGTTTAAAGTTTAAATATGAACCATAATAATGTCTTTTTTTTAATTTAACATTTGCTAAAAACCAATTGTTTACATAATGTAAAAAATGTAAAGAATTCTAAAAGTGGTATAAGCTCACTATAAAATGGAATTAAATTAAAGCTTTTATTAATTTTTTAAAAAAATTATTTTACCATTAATTAAAATAAAAACTATAGAAGTTTTTAAATTTTTTACTTAAAGCCTATAAGTAGAATTTTAAAAATAATTTTTTTTCCAATAAAATGTGTAAAACTTAAAACATTTGTTATAAAACGTATACTAATTTAATATAAAAAAATCTTTTATATTTAATTATTTTTTAAGAAAATATAACAGTTTTAAAGTGTTTACACAATGTCAAGAATTAAAATATTTGCTAAAGTAGGATTAAAAAAATGCAAAACATAATTTTTTTGTATAATTTTCTTTTAATTGCTTTTTGCTTTATTAAAAAGTTAAAAATTATTTGAAATATTTATTAATTACATGGGTTAAACAATGTAAATGCTTGTATTACTCAAATGTAAATATGTCAAAATATTTATGAAACCTGTAATTAGTTAGATTTTTTATTTCTTTTATTTTTAATTCCATATTATTAATTATATATAATTTTAAGATTCTTTACATATTTACAAATATATAAACAATTGCACCAATCCCTTAAAGATCTAAAAACAATATAGAAAATTAAAATTAATTAAGTCAACTAGACCTTGGGTCTTAAGTTCTATAAAGAAATTTACTATTCATCTTAAATTTCATTTTATAATTGTGAAGTTTTTTAATTGTTTACATAGCATTAAAACATGTAAATATGTAATATTTAAGAGAGTATGTATATGTAAATTTTCAATAATTCATATTTGTATTTGTCACTTATAAATCGAAAATTTTAATTTAAATTTCTACAAAATTTTAAAATTTTTGAATTGTTTACATAATGTCAATAATGTAAAGAATTAAAAATAGCGGTCAGAAACTCCAAAAAATTTTTTTGTGTATATATAATTAATAATTAAAAAAAAACTCTTAAATAATTTTAATTGTTTACATAAGGTAAAGAATTCTATAAGTATGTGTAATAGACTGTTACATAAAGTTTTTCTGTGTCAAGTTTATTATTTTTAGTTTAAATGTTAAATTTAATTATTATTGCGTTTTGAATATTTAAAAAAATTCTAACAGTTTTCTTTAACTGGAAACTTAGTGTACGTTTTGTTGGTATTAAAGTATTTATTTTTCATTTCAATAGCTAAGACACAAATCCTTTTCCATAAGTCAGCTATTTTTCTGTAATTCTCATAATTTCTCTTGAAGTTTTTCCCTGCAATCAAAGATTGAAATTTATGCTATAGTTCTTGGGAAAAGTTTACCTTTTTCTTTTCTTTTTTACAGTTTTTTGTCTTTTCTTGGGTGTCTTATAGCCAAGTGTTTGTTTCAAATTTATTTTATTAATTTAAAGTTTTTACAGAGAACTAAGAGAAGCAGTGCTAAAGAAAAAAAAAATATATACATAAATATAAATTTACAAACTTTATACGTGCTGGCTCATCGTAAAATGTATTTGAACCTGCCTCAACTAAACGCAAACTACGACGTTGGCTTAAGTATAGTAAGAAATTTTAAAATACAAAAAGATTTAGAAGAAAAATAGCTTGGAAGATAATATAAAACCAACTTATGAAAAATAATATAGTTGAGCAAATAAACAAGTATTAAGGCCGCTCACAGTTCAGCCCAAAGTTCTATTAAAAAATATACACTAGTAAACATTATTATTAACAATTGTTCACGTTACCTAGTTGTTTTAGTATAAAGCATTAGTAAAGATAATTATGTTACCTTGAAAAGTTGTTTGTTTTGCACAACCTGTGAACAGCCTTAATACATGTATTTTAAGCCAGTCAGTAAAAAAATTACTAAGGCAAGATGCGTTATTTTTTGTTTGTAAAGTTATAGTTGTTTTTGTTGTTGTTTTGTACAGCTACTGTGTGTTACCTTTTTTCTCTCCTTTTCCTTCTTTTTCGTGTGCAACAGCAACTGATTACTCCTATCCTTCTGCCATTCGCTTTCATGTTCATATTTTAAATTCAAAATGCATATCACATATTCAGATGTGTTAACAACAAATCTTTATTACTTTTATTTATACAACAACTATTATAATAAAAACAACAACTACTTTATTTTTGTAAAACACACACGAAATTTTATAACCAAAACCACTGACTGACTGAACAATGAAGTCTTGTTCTTTCTACTGCCAGAAACACGTGCATTACAAAGTAACATTTTATTTTAGACAGTTAGTTTTTTCCACTTATGTATATACATGCATACATATGCATATGTTCTAAAACCAAAATTAGGAATAAAAAACTTAAAAGGTGTATAAAATATTATTTTCAAAAATCTGTTGTGAATGTTTACATATTGTTTACATAATGTAAAATTAAAAAAAAGTTCCAAACCACAAAAAAACTTCAACGAAAATATTTATTGGGAAATGAATTTTATTTCGTTTATTCCATGTCTTTTACATTTTTTACATTATGTAAACAATTCAACTAGTTTCAAATTTAACACAATTTTCTACCTAATGTGTCCAGAACTATAATATGTTGATTCTTAAGCTTAATTAAAGAATATATTTATTTGGAAATGCATTTTCTTTTGCCTATTTCATGAGTTTTATATTTTTTACATTATGTAAACAATTTAATTATATTCCAATTTAACATAATTTTCTACCAAATTTGTCCGATAAATATAACATTTATTTTCCTAAGCTTAATTAAAGAAATATTTATTTGTAAATGCATTTTATTTCGCTTATTCCACGACTTTTACATTTTTTACATAATGTAAATAATTTAATTAGTTTCAAATTTAACACAATTTTCTACCTAATGTGTCCAGAACTATAATATGTTGTTTCTTAAGCTTAACTAAATAATATATTTATTTGGAAACGCATTTTCTTTCGCTTATTCCATGAGTTTTACAGTATTTACATTATGTAAACAATTTAATTAGTTGCAAATTTAAAATAATTTTCTACCAAAACTGCCCTATACTATAACATGTTGTTTCCTAAGCTTAATTAAAGAAAATTATTATTTGAAAATGCATTTTATTTCGCTTATTCCATGAATTTTACATTTTTTACATTATGTAAACAATTTAATTAGTTTGAAATTTGACATAATTTTCAAAAAAATGTATCCGTTACTATAACATGTTTTTCCTAAGCTTAATTAAATAAAATATTTATTTGAAACTGCATTTTATTTCGCTTATTCCATGAGTTTTACTTTTTCTACATTATGTAAACAATTTAATTAGTTTAATATTTTACATAGTTTTTTACCAAATGTGTCCAGAGCTATAATATGGTTTTTCTTAAACTTAATTTAAGATTTATTTATTTATTTATTTATTTGGAACTGCATTTTCTTTCGCTTATTCCATGAGTTTTACATTTTGTACGTAATGTAAACAATTTAATTAGTCTCAAATTTAAAATAATTTTCTGTCAAATGTGTCCGATATTATAGAGTGTTTTTACCTAAGCTTAATTAAATAAAAAATTTTTTTAGAACTGCATTTTCTTGCGTTTATTCCATGAGTTTTACATTATGTAAACAATTTAATTAGTTTCAAATTTAACATAATTTTCTACCAAATGTTCCGATAAATATAACATATTTTTTCCTAAGCTTATTTAAAGAAAATATTTATTTGAAATAGATCATTTGATGACTAATAAAAATTTTTAACATTGTTTACTAGGTGTTAAAAATTCCAAGTCTTCGAAATTTTTAATTGTGTCAACCTTAAACTAATTTATTAAGAATGTTTTAATGTCTGTTAGTATTATTTCATATTGTTTACATTGTTGACATTATGTAAATAATTAAAAAAAAACTTCCGAATCATTAGAAATTTCATTGAAATTAAAAAACAAGTTTTAACAATAACAAAATATTTAAGTTTTTAAAATAATTCTTAACCCCTTAATCATCAATACAGGACATGTTCAATATTGTTTAACCCTTTACTTATCTCTACAAGACGTGTTTATTGGTTATGAATTTCTGTTAATATATGTATTTTCTAAAAATAAAATTCATTTTCATATAATCTATTTAAAAGCAACTTTTTGTAAATTGTAAAAAGGCAATACCATTATCAAATTTATCACTGTATATGCGTATATGTATGTATGTACGTAAAGCCAGAAGTTAATTGTAATTTAATTACTTTTCAGAAAACGCAATAATTTTCACTTCAAACTTCCTAAAACAACAAAATATAAATTAAGGAACCTTCAGCCAGTCAGACACAAAAATCTGCAGGTACTTAACCAAGGCTGGTGAGAAAGAGAGGCAAACAGACAAAAGAGAGAGGCAAACAAACAGAAAAATGATTTAGGTTAAATAGCCATTTCATTTATAAAACCAAACAAATGCAGATTAAAACTTGTACAATTAATAGTTTATTTTCTTTAAAAACTTTAAATGATTTCTTTTAGAAGCACAAAACAATAAAGTCATTTAGTTTGTTTGGTTCGAAAATCTGCTTAAACAATTTTTCCTTTTGTGATTTTCTTTACTGTTTTAAAAACATTTTATTTTTCTCTAACCTGTACTACTGCTGTTAACCCCACTGTTTTTTGTTACATTCTCTTCAATAAATATGGCATACCTTAAGGCGTTACGGTTAAAAAACGTTTATTCATACAACAGCTAAGTATGAAAATCAGAAGTTTTCTTTTTATAAATAAAATAAAAAATATTAACCAAAAATAACTTTAAAAAGTCTTCTGAAAAATGTTTATTACTGCCACTGAAGAATCTGAAAATATTTTAAATGACAATTATAAAGACAGATCATAAAATATTCTTTCCATGAAAGACAGAAATTAGAGCTTTTGCAAGAAATTATTGAAATATTTATTGAAAAAAAAATAATAAAAAAAGAAACTTTATAAATTGAACAACAAGAAAATAAAAACAAAACAGTCAAGTGCTTATCAGACTCCAACATATAGGCTTCCATGCTATGGTCAATATATAACTTTTATGGAGCACCCTTTAATTTTTGTTGTTACGGTTCAAAAGATAATCCCATATACCCTTCATTAAAGTCTTCTACGGGACACTCTTTTAATTATTTTATTTTAATAATTATTATATTTCAATTATCCGCCTAGGCCAAATTCTGTTAAATCCTGACTTCTAGGGTACACCCTTTAATTTTTAATTTTATATTTGTTGTTATAGCGGACATAAATTTACATACTCTACGCATACTCTGTAAGTACATTAATTATTTTTTAAAAACCTGATCGTATCATTCTCAAGATATTAATTTCTTTATTCAATTGAAGTGATAGGTAGGTTCACAGGCATGAATTTGACAATTTTTATACTCTGTACCACAGGTGAAAGTATATGTCTGACATTCAGTGTGTAATTTCTGCAATATTCATTTTCGAATAGAGAAGTTGATTGAGATAAGGCCTTTATAGAAAGCAATACACTAGAGGTAGCCGATAGAACTGCAAGGTGCTCACTTGGAACTAGGATTAGACAACAAGCACATTGGGGGTCAATATGATCCCCCAATGTGCTTTAGTGTTGTCCTAACGATAAAATTTTCACAAAAAATGTTCGATACAATTTGAACAACAAATTTTCAAACAAAATTTACTAAAAATTTTAGAAAAATTTTCGATAATATTTTAACAAAAAAATTTTATAAATAATTTTAGGTAAAATTTTATCTAAAATAAATTTTTTTTTTTACATTTTATATAAAATAAAATTTTTTTTTACATTTTATATAAAATAAAATTTTATTTTATATAAAATATTTAGAATAAAATTTTAACAAACATAAAAATAAAATTTTTACAAAAAATTTTCGATAAAATTTTAACAAAAAATTTTCGATAAAATTTTAACAAAAAATTTTCGATAAAATTTTAACAAAAAATTTTCGATAATATTTTAACAAAAATTTTTCGATAATATTTTAACAAAAAATTTTCGATAAAATTTTGACAAAAATTTTTGAAAAAAAAATAACAAAAAATTTAAAAAAAATTTTTAGAAAAAATTTCCATAAAAATTAAAAAAAAAATTTCGATAAAATTTTAACAAAAAATTTTGATAAAATTTTTACAAAAAACTTTCTATGAAATTTTTACAAAAAACTTCGATAAAATTTTTAAGAAAAGTTTTAGATAAAATTTTAACCAAAATTTTTCGATAAAATTTAACCAAAATTTTTCGATAAAATTTTAACCAAAATTTTTCCATAAAATTTTAACCAAAATTTTTCGATAAAATTTTAAACAAAATTTTTCGTAAAATTTTAAACAAAATTTTTCGATAAAATTTCAACCAAAATTTTTACAAAAAAAAAAAAATATGAATAAAATTTTAACAAAAAATGTATGATAAAATTTTTACAAATAATTTTTGATAAAATTTTTACAAAAATTTTTTCGATAAAATTTTTAAAAATCATATAGGTAAAAGCCGAATGTATATTATTGTGAAATTGGGAAACATAACAGAGTAAGGGAATGTTTAACATTACTATGGCGAAGGGTATATAAGATTAGCATGACAGAATATAGCACTCTTACTTGCTGAGAATCTTTTTATTCTTTTATATTGTTTTGTATAATTTTTCATTAACTTCCAAATTAATCGGTTTACATTTTATTTAATGTAAAATTAATCGTTTTACTTTTTATTAAACTATTTTATAAAACATTTTATTTTAATTGCTATTCTTAGTAAGCAAAGTAATTTGTGTGTTACTTTTGAAACCCGGTTATTTTTTTTCGAGTAAAAATTTTAGTAGAAATTAATCGATTCGTTTTTAATCAATTCTCATTACATTAGTTATTTTAAATTCTATTAACAATAGAACCTTTAAAATTTATATGAATTTTTTTTGGGTTCACTTAATTTTTTATTCGATTCAAAATTATTCGATTAACTGTTATTCGATTCGTAATGAAAGGTTTTAATTTTTAATACTAATTTCTTTATAATTTATAAGTTTCAATATGTAATTTATTAAAAAATTAATTTCTATTGCGTGTAAAGGATTAGAGCTTTTAAAAATTATTTTAAGAAAACCAACCCAGTTCCTGTCCAAAAATTTTGACCTTATTTTGACATTTATGTATTTGTGCGTATATGCAGGTTAGAACGATTAAAAAAAACGTATTTAACATGTATGAAATTTTCCTTTTAAAAAAATATTTTTTTTTAATTTCAACAAAAACCTGTATTGTTTGGAAGGTGTTACAAATGTTCTGCCTTGATATCCTTCAGTACAAATTCCATATGTTATAAAGATTTTCCTGTCAACACATACATATGTTTGAAACGTGTGAATTTGTGCAATTTCACGAGCAAAATTTGTAACCAAAATACACAAATATTTCTCATTTACTCTGGCTGGTGTTTCATAAATTTTCCCAATTTCACACTTGAATTGCAATTAAAAGAATAGAGACAGGATTTTCCACAAAACTACTATGACCCTGGCAGAAAAGCAACACTTGTATAGTTTTCGAATGGCAAAGGTGAGTGAGCTAATGATAGTGTTATAATGTTGTAAAATTGTTAACAAATATTTGGGTGTTTTTCTTTTCTTTTTTTGTTTCTTTCTTGTTGCCTTTTTGGGTTTTTTCAGAAAATCCTTTCATTTGCGCTTGTATCTATAAGTCTGCAAATAAAAATTGCTGTATATGTTTACGTGTGAGCGTGTGTATTAAATGAAAGAGGGCCAAAGCAGTAATGGCTTACGAGCATTATACTTGATAATTACTGTTATAGCAACAAAGATAGCGCCGAATTAAAATTTTGCCTCAAAATGCAAAGTTTCAGTAATATTCATAGGAATCCTTTTTTTCAGTTAAACAAAACAAAAAAAAAAAAAAAAAAAAAATAATAATAATTTTGCCTCATTAATCTATTTAATGAAAAATATATAAAATATAAAGAGGAAATTATGTAATGACGGAAAATCCCCAATACAACAACAAGCAGCTAATGGACACTACAAAAAATAATAATTTCGAAGAATAAAATAATAATTATTAAGAAGAATTAAAGACTCCTTATGTTATTATCTTATCCTGTTTCATATGGTTCATATAGTGTATATGGCAAATATAGTCTTTTAAACGCATGTAAATATTTTCACTAGATTGTAGGGGGGACGCCGAAACGATCACTTACTCCATGGGACCCTTTTTGGTCTGCGTCGTCAATGAATAATTTTTAGGTAATTCACCTTTACCTTACTTTTATTGGTCTTATGATTGTGTTTCTAATAATAAAATTATTTTTTCTAACAATTTCTATTTTCTATTAAATGAAAGTTTTACAAATTGTCTTCAGTGACATTAAATAATAAATTAAAAAAATTAAATTAGAAAGACTTGCCATAAATCCACATGAACAATGCAATTTTACACCAGATTGCTTGCTTGCTTTTTTTTGCAATAACTTATTATTTTCGTTTTCAAATAAAATAAATTAAAAAAAAAACAACAACAAAGCGACAAAAAGTGACAAGTTGCATCCCGTTGTAAAGTCTCAACATCATCACTGTCATAATAAAGTCAGGTTATTTGCAACAGCAATGTATTTTCGAAATGACAGAGGAGTGAGGCACTATTCATTGTGTGTGTTAATGAAGTTAAGGTCAATATAACTTAGGGGGGGAGGGAGATGCATTGTTTGTATACATAAGTGCATCATCATTTTTGAAGTTTGCCAGCAAAAACCACCTTTAGTATTTATCAGAATGCATCTGGCTTGCATCAATGACTTTTTGTTGTTGTTCAACATTTACTGAAAGTGTCAGTCAGCAACATGGTCAAACGTTATTGACCAACAAATATAAAAGAGAAATTTGTATAAGAATGATGGGGATTGAGCGGGGATTTTGGAGAGATTTTTTGTATCAAAGAAAATTTAATTTAAGAATTTCTAATAAAAAATAAATATTTATCTCTTTCTTACCTGATGTCCTGTCTTAACGTTTGATCGCCTAATAATAATTCAAATCCGCCTTTTGATATGCTACTGTTTGGACTATAATTTAATTGTGTTAAATTATTTGTTAAACTATCGGTTTTTAAGTGTAAAACGTCATCATTTTCATCTTCATCATCTTCGGTTAGTAACTGGAATTGAAAGTAAATAAAACAAACAAATTAAAAGAAATTAAAAAAATATATTTTTGAAAGGTAACAATTCGCATTTTTAGCTGAAAACAGCCGGTTTAGCTTTTAATCAATATCTCATTATAGCGGTTTTTCAACTCCTTTAAACTTTATTAAACAGTTTGAAAAGTAAAACATCTTTTAACGATCTCTTATAATGAATAACACTTTATATATTCGATTGCGATCCACTCATGTTGTTACTAGCTAACAGTGACACGGGTAATTTTTATTCGATTATAAAGGAACCGGTTTATTTGCTAGTCGAGTAAATATCAATCGATTAATTTTTTATTCGACTAACAATAATATAATATAAATTTATATTCCGAAGTAAAATCACAAAAAATAAATAAAAAATTGATTCTTATGGAACCCGCTATTTTTTTTATCGAATCGATAATTTCATTTCATTTTATCTAACACTGTGAATAAAACAATTTATTTTTTACCAAAAAATAAACTTATTTTGATTTTTAAGGAACCGGTAAATTTTTATTCGATTAAAAAGGAACCGATTAATTTATTTTCAGCCTACAAGAAGTAAATCTATTCTTCCCTTATAGTGTACAGGACTAATCCAACAAATTTAACCAAAACCACAATTATTTTATACAAATTTAATTAAATGCGATACTATTTTATTCGATTTAAAATTAACCGGTTTAGATTTTAATCGATTAAAAATTAATCGGTCTTCGTTTAGTCAACTCTAAATAGAACTGTTTACTTTAAGGGTTATTAAAATAACTTATTTAAGTGTTATACGGAAATTTATTTTTAATGCAATTCAAAATTATTCGTTTTATTTTTATTCGGCGCTCAATAAGTTTGTTAAAAATACCATAAAATAAAGCGATTTCTTTTTGCATAATTAGTAATGAAAAAACTAATTTTTAAATGATTTTGAAATAATCGGTTTATTAGCTATTCTATTCAATCTCGGTTATGGAACCGGCTTCTTTTATTAAACTCAAAATTAATCAATACCGTCTTTCTTCGACCGGAAACATGCTGTGAATTTTTAATTGCATATTTCATTATTTGTTATTAAACCGAATAATTTTAATTCGAATAAAAATAAACTGAAACTATCTTAAATTTCTGCTTGTTATGGAACCGGTCAAATTAAAAATTTGACCGGTTCCAAAATTAATTAAATTAAATCGGTTTCTAATAAATGTGTTGGTTTTCAGTTCAGTGTAATGTAAAGTACAGTAACTATTTTTTATTCGGCTAAAAATTATTTAAACGGTTGATATCTTAATCGAATAAATATTAATTTGGTCGCTTTTTATTTATTTTAAATTCCGTTATAAATAAATTAACATTTGATTTTTATGGAACCGGTTAAATTTTTATTCGAATAAAAATTAATCGGTTCCCAATAAACGAGATCGTTTTAAATTCTGTTATATAAAGTAATTAATTTTATATTTCAGAGTAATGTACATTGCAAAAATTATTTTTTATTCGGCTAAAAATTAATTGGTTCAGCTTTATTCGACTCCATTTTAAGTGTCATTAAATGAGGCTATTAGATTTTTATGTAAGTATTAGGCAACCGGTTAAATTTTTATTCGATTCAAAACAAATTTTTTTTTAACTCTAATATTTGTGACTTATTTTCGATTTATTTTTAACTCGATGAAAGGTTGCTTGATACTGGAATCATTTCCGATTAACATATTGATGTTCCTTAGATTCTTATCAAATCATTTTTTTTTTTTTTTGTCAATTCTAATAAAGGTGCGTCGATTATCTTTCAGGAATTGTCATGTAAATATTTACTTTTTTGTTCGATTCAAACATAATCGGATCATTTCTAATCTATTAATTCTTAATTCGACCCTAAATTAATTGTTTGTATTTTTAATCCATTTTTAGTGATTAGTGAGAGAATGATTTATGTTGTTTGCGATTGAACGTACAAAGACTACTACTACTACTAACCTAATTGTATAATTCTCAATATATGTATAAACTTTTGAAATTTTTTTATTTTGTTTCGTATCATTTTTTTTATTAACTTCTAAATTAATCGGTTTATTTTTTATTTCATTTAAAATTAATCGCTTTATTTTTCATTTAAGTTCTTTATAAAACATTTTATTTTAAATGCAATTGTTAGTGAGTAGAGTAACTTGTTTGTTACTTTTGAAACCTGTTTAATTTTTATCGAATAAAAATTTTATTCGAGTAAAAATTTTATTCGAATAAAAGTTAATCGATTGTAACTTGTTTGTTACTTTTGAAAACTGGTTAATTTTTATCGAAAAAAAAATTTATTCGATTTAAAATTAGTCGATTGTTTTATAATCGACCTTTATTATATCAGTTGTTTAAAATTCTTTGAATCCTAATTAAATTTTTATCTAATAAAATTTTTTTCTAGTAAAAATTTTATTCGAATAAAAATTAATCGATTGTAACTTGTTTTTTACTTTTGAAAACTGGTTAATTTTTATCGAAAACAAATTTTATTCGAGTAAAAATTTTATTCGATTTAAAATTAGTCGATTGTTTTTTAATCGACCTTTATTATATCAGTTGTTTAAAATTCTTTGAAACCTCGTTAATTTTTATCGAATAAAAATTTTATTCCAGTAAAAATTTTATTCGAATAAAAATCAATCGATTGTAACTTGTTTTTTACTTTTGAAAACTGGTTAATTTTTATCGAATAACAATTTTATTCGAGTAAAAAATTTATTCGATTTAAAATTAATCGATTGTTTTTAATCCACTTTTATTATATCAGTTGTTTTAAATTCTATACCAATAAATCAATTAAAATTTAATTGAATTTTTATAAGTTCTGGTAATTCCTTATCCGATTCAGAATTATTCGGTTCGTAATGAAGTGCTTTAATTTTTAGTACTTAATTCTTCGTAAATTACAAGTTTCATTTTAAGATATATTACAAAACTCATAGCGAAGGCTTTAAAATTATTTTCCAGCTTACCTCTCTTCTCGGTGGTTGTTGCTGATGTTGCTGTAAATTATTGGCTGATACATATAAATCACAACTTTTGCTAGTAATAAAATTTGTTGCTGATATATTTTGGCTTTTATTCGTCGTAATGCCCTCTATATGTGGTGATGTTGATGCTGTTGATGATGATATTATTCCATATGCAGGAGCTGTAGTGGTGGCTGTTATTAAGGTTGTTGTTGTTGTTAGCTGGGCATTTGAGGCAATTGAATTTGATAAATTACTACAGGTTGATGATAATTTTTGTGAACTGTTATTGTTGGTATGTAGTAAAGCTGTAGCGGTTAATGATACATCTGCTAATGATGAGGTTGTGGTCACTGATGATTTTAAATTATTGTTATTATTATTATTAAGCAGTAATGGTTGCTGCACAATGGGCTGCTGTTGTAATTTATTTACTCCCGCAGATAAAACTCCCACAGCTGATGTTGTATTGTTAGCTATTTCAGCCACATCCTTGGTCAAATGAGGCGAGGTTATAGTCTGAGCATCTACATAGATTTTATTGGAAGGGGGCAGTTGTAAAGGCGGCGGTATATGATCGTGATAGCTGGTAGATGTTGAAGAAGCTGTTGAGGCTGTATTCGAACAATGAACATCCACAGTGGCACTTATGGTATTGGCATGTGATTTTCTTCTACCCAAAGTGGAACTTTGACCAGCTGTCGCCGTAGTCTGTGGGCTGTTATTAAATGGTGTGGCAACTACTGTGGCCGCTGTGGGCGTGGGTATTTCAGCATGTTTATTTTTGTAGTTAATGAAATTTATATTACACAAATTAGCACCTAAAGCAGCCAAATCATCGTCATCATCGTCCTCTTCCTTGACTTCCAAATGCTGTAAACTGCGTGCTATAGTTAATTTTTTATGTTGCAACCCGGGGGGTAGTTTTGATAGGGGGGTTGCTTGAAATATACTATTATGATTTGTCAATACTGAGGTGTTGTTAGCTGCTGCTGTTGTTGCCACTTGTGTGTAATTATTATTGGCATTTCTATCGGCTGCTGCTGCTGCTACTATTGCATTACTTGCTAGAGGTTGTTTAGTAACAGCTGTTGCTGATTTTACAGTCGCTGTGACTGAAGATGGTTGAGTTTGTTGTTGTTGCGCTTTAATAGAACTTGCATTAGTCGTTGTTGACGCTACTGCTGTTGGTGTTATTGTTGTTGCACTGATAAGACCAGCTGTTCCCGAGGTCGATGCTGTCGTTAAGGTCGTACTATTACAGGCCGTATGATTGCTATTGAATGAGGTCACATAGATGGGGGAGGCTTCATTTAGAAAACTTAAGTCTTGTTTTTGTGTTGAGGCTGCACCGCTCTTGTTTTGTTGCAACTAAGGAAAAAGAAGAAAGAAATTAAAAAATATATTTATATTAAATAAAATCATTGCCAAATGAATTCGCTTTCAAAACTAAATTACATATTGTTTTTTATTTAACAAAAATTGTTTTCGCTGCCAGCTGCATGTATGAGTCAGCTTCATGTATGAGTTTTAATCACTTAAAAGTCAAAGTTGCTTTTTAAAAGGAAATAACCACTGAAAAGTCTTTATGCAAACAATTATAACAGGATAAAGCTTCACAAAAACCAATTTATTATTTCCCCAAATTGATTAAGTGTTAGCGGAAAATCACAAGCAATCAATAAAAAATAAATTAAACTAAAAATAATAATAATATTAATAAAACAGACTTAGTCCATATTTTGCAGAATTAAAACATCTACTTAAGAAATTTAGATTTATGAAGTGTTCAGCTTAGAAATTTTCAAGAGAAATATTTTTATTATTAATTAAAAATGAAAAAAAAAATAAAATAATCACTTTTTTATGATGTTCGAAAATTCGATATTAATTTCGAAATAATTTTTTTTAATGAAAATTTATCTAATGTTGTATTTACTTTTATCGAGTGGCTCAATAAACTGATTGGTAGGGCGCTAGTCTATAAATCTGGGGGTTGCGGGTTCAATTCCCGCCACAGACTCGGGGTATTTTCTGCTAACAAGCCAGAAGCTTCGCAGTAAGTGTTGCCTTAACATATATGTACATATATAAAATACGATTATTAGCATAACTGGATAAATTAGTTCATGGAATCGATACTAGGCCAACTACTCGCTTGGTCTACGGAAAGCGGTCTGGAAGCAAATCCGGAGAAAACTGATTCTCCTTACGAGAAGATATAAAATTGCAAAATTACGAATAATGGGCAGCATTACCCTAATAGAATTATCGAAAAAATCCAACTATTATAGTATATAAAATGTTTTTTTTAATTCGATATCCTTTAATTTTTTTTTCGAGAGAAAGGGTTGGTTATGACGTTTTTTTGCTTCGATTTTTTTTCAAAGTGAATAATTTTTTTTTTCGTTTGAAATTATTGATGAGAACTTGATTTTTATAAAAATATTCTTTCAATCATGAATCATTTTCGCCTTTAATACGAATCTAAGTAAACAAGTCTGTTAAAAATTTCATTATAAATTAATCGATTTCTCATTTTGGGATTGTTAACGAATCAGTTAACACTTTACTCGACTCAAAATAAATACGAATTCTAATCAAGCAGTCTATCAGAAGTTTCCATGAATCGAAATCTTATTTTGTGATTGTTATAGAATCGGTTAAAATTTTTATTCGACTCAAAATTAATCGGTTTTTTATGTGATTCGAAAGGTTAATATAAACAGGGATGAGTTATGGCTTTTAAATAAGAATCGATAAAGCTTTTGCTTAAATATAAATAAATCCGTTTCATTTTTGTTTAAGTATTTATTAATTAGTTTTTATTTTAATCGATTAAATTTTAATCGGTTGAATTTTAATTTGTTTGTTGATAACCCAACTCTTTTTCGATTATTATATAAATAAATTAAGTTAATCGAATCACAATATTATGATGCCGGTTGATATTGTACCGAATACAAAATAAACCGGTTCGTTATAATTGGAAAACCGGTTCATTATAGTTTCAAAATCTTATATAAATCTATCTGTTAATTTTTATTTTGAAACCGATTATTTTTAATCGATTAAATATTAATCGGTTCAATTTTAATTTGCTTGTTAATAGCCCAATCTAGATTTCTCATTTCGAAATTGTTATAGAACCGGTTAACTTTTTAACTATGTGTTTTAAAAGGCTAATATCAACAGGGATGAGTTATGGTTAATAACTTTGAGTCCTCATTAATTAGTTCATATATTAATCGATTAAATATTATTATTTTAATTTGTTTATTTGTAAGGCGTATATTTTTTGGTTCTAATATTAATAAATCAAGTTAATCGAATCTTACTATTATGAAACCGAATAGTGTTTTTTGGATTTAAAATTAACCGGTTCATTATAATTCGAAAACCATTTTATTACAATTTCAAAGTTTCTAAATCTTATATAAATCTAACGTTGCTTTTAAATATTATTGCTGGATAAATATTATTCGGTTCAATTTGAATTTGTTTGTTAACAAACCTTTAAATTTTAGATTTTAATATTAATAAATTTAGAATTTTATCCAGGGATAGGTATATTTATATAAAGTGAATACAGAAACCATAGCTGAAGCACTATAAACATCTTTCAATTGGTGTGGAATACTTTTAAAGCAAAATTGAGCCAAATATTGTCATGACGCCTACGACGTGGCGGGCACTTCTATAAATCTAACAATTCTTTTAAGCAGCTAATATTAATCGATTAAATATTATTCGGTTAAATTTTAATGTATTTGTTAATAAATCTTTTATTTTTGATTTTAATATTAATAAATGAAATTAATCATATCTTACTATTATGAAACCGGTTGGTATTTTATTGGATACAAAATTAACCGGGTGTGTATGCCACTATTTTTGTGGAGTTTGTACAGGTCATAATGTTTGACATATCAAAATGAAATTTAGTATGTGCCTTTGGTATGTGGAAATGAAGAGCCTTATAGTTTTTGGTCATACTCGGGAAGGGGCAAGTGGTAGTTTACTTACTCCCAAATTTTGTAGACGAATAATAATTAATTTTTCGATTCGAATATACTTTGAACTTTTATTCTTCATGTAATATATCCATAAAAATATTTGTTTCCATTTGGTATGGTAAAGTTGAGTGTAGACCACTCCAGTTTTATTTTTAAAGGTAAAAACCACAGGTCAATTTAAATTATAAACTGAAATTCTTCGAAAGTTTAAAAATAACAAGTTTTTTCAATGTTCGAAAAATATGTTTACTCAGAAAAATTGCTGTAATTTATATTTATTTATTTATTTATTTGCAATTACTTAAAACGATTATAACACTCTTCCTTCCTACACATTTTTTTTATTTTTTTTCAACTTTATTTTTAACTGTCTGCGAATTTAAGTTTTTGTTTCGTATTAAAACATCTGTTGTGGTTTTTTTCTTACAAAAAAAAAGACAATAAATTTTTTTTGCATCATTTTACCATTCCTTCCAATTAGATGAATGTCGTTTTGTTTTATTCGTTCGTAAACAAAAACTTTATGATGGCGATTTATCTCCCATAATAAACGTTAAAAAAAATTATTCACTTTTGTCTTTTGATTTCTGTTGTCTTTTCTTTAAAACCTTCTCGCCCTCTTTACCAGGTAATGAAAGATTTTGTGGTTTTTCTGTTGCAGATCGGAAATTTGCATAATTTAATAATGCATTTTTGTGTTTATTTTTGTTTTTTTAATATTTATTTTTCTCTCTTGTTTTAAGATTAAATTATTTTCATTAAATTTATGCATGTAAAATTTATTAAAGTTATTGGGTGTGTTTTTGTTTCCAAGTCGTATTTATTTTTTATTTTTTTTTTTTGTAATTTGTTAACAAATATAAATTATGCATCCATAGGCATATTTTACATTTAAAAACTGCAATTTTATATCTGAAGTCTTAAGAACAAATAAAAATTTTGTTAACAACAAAGGGGGTTCAAAGAAAAAATTTCTTAGTTTAAAAAAATTTAATTTCATAGTTCTTTAAAGTCTTTAAAAATCAATAAAGTTCGAAGTTATTTTTAAAAATGTTTTGAAATATAAACAAACGTTTTTATTTTAATTCTTATTAAAAGATCCTTAAAAATATATATGTTTTTAAATATTTTGCTACAAAATCTATGGTCGAATTTCAAAATTCCCTAAAAATTTTATAAATACAATCAAATTTTCATTGTTTTCTTAATTTATACGCCTTAAACAATTTTTTGGTGTTTAAAAATTTTTCGAATTTATGTTCGAATTTTCGAATATTCAAAAAAACTACTGTTTTCAGTTATTATTTAGAACTGTATACATATATATGAATTTTTTTTTTTTAATTTTTCCAACAAATTCTATATTCGTATTTAAAGTATCTCTAATATGTTTAGAGATTTAATACAATTTAAAATTTTTTCAATCTTTTGGCTGCCGGAAGTAATTATGCAACTTAAAAAATTTTTTTCAAGTTGCAATTATGTTTATTGTTTTTTTTTTTTTTTTAATTTATAGGCCTTAACAATTTTTTTTCGGCCTAATACTTTTTCGAAGTTATGTTTGAATTTTCGAATATTGAAAAATTACTGTTTTAAGTTATTATTTCGAACTGTATACAGGTATATGAATTTTTTTTTTTAATTTTGCCAACAAATTCTATGTTCGAATTTGAGATAGCTTTGAAATCTTTAGAAATTTAATGAACATTTTAATTTTTTTAAAATTTTGGTTGTCGGAAATAATTATGCAACTTGAAAAAAATTTTCTAAATTGTGTTTATTGTTTTTTTGTTAATTTATAGGCCTTAACAATTGTTTTACGGCTTAATATTTGTCCGAGCTTATGTTCGAATTTTCGAATGTTGTGAACTGTTTTAAGTTATTATTTCAACTGTATACAGGTATATTATTTTTTTTAAATTTTTCCAACAAATTCTATGTTCGAATTTGAAATATCTTTGATATCTTCAGAAATTTTAGGAAATTTTTAATTTTTTCAATATCGGACACAACTACACAAATTGAAAAATTTTTTCGAAATTATGTTCGAATTTTCGAAAGTGTTAAATAAGTTATTACTTTTAGTGTTATTTTTTATTAATTATTATTTTCAAGTTTCGTTAAGAAACTTATAAGTCAGCAAACATAAAAATTAAAATTTCGAACTAAGAAGAACCTTTTTTAAATATTTTTTGATAATTTAAGAAAATAAATTCAGGTATTAAATCTTAAAAATTTAAAACGTTTTTTTAATGTAAGTGAAGAATTCGATTAATGTCTATTAATTTTGTTATATCTTTTAAAAATTTTATGGCTTTCAATTATTTTATGACAGTTTTCGAATTTTTAAAATATTATATTTTTATATATAATACGTATTTTACTAAAAAAAAATATTTCAGGCTTTTAATAACGTTTTGGCACATAAAACATTTTTTCGAAGTTAATTTCGAATTTTCGAATATAGAAAAATTTGATATTTTGAAATCAGCTTTTTAAATTTTAACAAATGAATTTTCTATTTTCCAAAAAATCAATGTTCGAATTTCAAAATTTCAAGCAATTTAAATAAAGACTGCAATTTTTTTTCTAATCTATTAAATCTAGTGTAAAACATGTCAAGTATAACTTTCTTCATACTAAATATCCCTGTATTTGAAGTATTAAACTCAGCTCAATATTAAAAACTTTTAAAGCTCTTTTGTTACCACAAAATTTGCGTCCTGTAAGAAATTAAAATTATTTATGATAATTTGATGCAGTTTCTTGGCACAGTTTATTGTTAAAATAAATTCCATTAATTGTAAATAATTAAATATTCTCTTGGTATCTGTTGGCAAAAAATGAAAAATGCAATTTAATAATTAATTATTTAAGCACATGCTATTGTTTAAACTCATTAATTATCAGCATGCACTTTAAATTGCAAATGTAATAAAAAAAATTTCATATTGAAGAACATACTGGCGTACATATTCACACATTCGTATTCACATGTAATCATTTAGTTGTTTGTTCAGCCAGACAGACAATGAATGCATTGATTCATGCAAACTCAAAAAAAGTGTTGAAATAAAAGTGGTTTATTTCGGATTGTACCCATTAAGAATTATAATTTAAATTATCTTTTCTATTTTTATTCGGAAATTTATTGAAACGAAACAAAGAAACACTGGAAAAAATAAGCAGGTCCCATGTTCAAGATCTACCAACCAAAGAGCTTGAAAAAGAAAAAGCAGCTGAATACCTACTGTCTGCCAACAACTTTCTGTGTAGTACGAAGTTATAGGGGTGGAATTACCTTCGATTTTTATGGAGTATTGAACCCTGAAATTATTGGATGAATCTCACATTCAACTATGAGCCGGGAAAAACTTGATCTATATTTCTAAGTTTTTGTGAAGAAATTAATCACTTCCCTTCGAAGCAATTTCTTTTGATTTGAATTAATTTTATTTTAATTTTTCCCTCTTCTCATTTCACTTAATAATTTCTTCAAGTGTTCCGCCCATTAAAAAATACAGTTTAATAATTTTATATAGCCTCATTGAATTACTTTACATATCTACAAGTACTTATGCACCCTCATACATTCATCTACGCACATACAAACATATCCATAGATACATACATACATCCATACACCCATTCATATGTTCTGTTATGAATATTTTATTATCCACATGTAAAGAGAGACACTTAATCATACCCTCATCATTTACACTCATCAACAAACAAATAAACGCACTCTTATTGTTGAAGTATAACACTTCCCAACCAGGCTTGGAAAATGGAAATTTTGCAAAATATTTAAATCAAACTTTTTTCAGGTTAAAAGTATCGGGAGTTTTTACCACCGATGTAACTTGGAAAATTGAAATATTAAAAAACCAAAATAGTACTTTTTCAGATTAAAAGTATCGGGAGTTGTTTTGAGCCGTCTAGAACTTACAAAACAGTTAACTGTCAAACGAACTTTCCAAGGCATATTTACAACAGGTAGACTCGCGCCGAAAAAAAGTACAATCCTGCAATAAAAATACGTACTTTTTGTTTTTGTATAAATCATTTTCGGCTGTCAAATAATACATTTTAACACTGGAAGATGGTGAAGCAAACGAAAGCAAAAAATAGTCATCGGAACTGTTAAGTTTCTCTGTTATGAATTCGCCTTGGGACTATCATACTGCGCTCACTCTTTTTATATTATTTTCAGTGTACTCTGGCAAATCAACATATTGACTCTTGAACAAGCCTCCCAAGTTATCCAGATCTGCTTTGAAAATCAGTCATCAATTAGCCCAACTTAGAGATAACTTCTTAATTTTTAGGGCGCATATGGGGTTGAACAATCCACAAGAGACCCTGCAGACTATTACATCAAGAATAATTAACCGTTTGGTGCAGTTTACTGTAAATAGACTGATGATTGAAATTACTTTGATGTACTTTGAAAATCACTCATCAATTTGCGCAACTTTAAGATGACTTCGTTGGAACAAACAATATTGCCAGACTAGCGATTTACACGCTATTGACATGGCTATTGGATTTTATTTCCGTAAAAATAAAGACGGAGCTAGCGTTAAGTTTAGTGAAGATCGTGATCATGATCAATGATTTTTCGTTTGGAAATATGGATGACATTGGTCCCAGGCGAGTTGTGGTTTTAATAAAGTGGCGCTACATGACATACGGTGGCTACAGCCATCTGCTTATTGAAATCAAATTTTGACGATTAATTTATTTCGAGAAATGGAGCTGTCAATTGGCCTCCAAGGTCATATGATTTGACACCTCTCGCTGATTAATGGGCAACAATTGTCGCAGATTAATCAGCAACAATTAACGCCTAGAAAGTTAACACGTTTGTAGGCTCTAAAAATTTCAGGTAGCTATTAGAAGTAATAGCGTCATATTGCATCACTATGAAAATAACTGCTATAGCATTTATGTCCGTGAATGTGTTAAAATTGTTCGTCTTACTACTGACATACGACCAGATAAATATTGAAAAGATAGAACAAAATTATTACGAACACGCTTCGTTGTTTTCAAATATTAATGTTAAAAAAAACATTGTTTTTGGATTAAAATTTAATTTTTGTTTTATTCAAAATTCGATCGGGTAAAATAAACACCCTAAAGCTGACAAGCACATTTTTGGATTTCAATTCGAAATTATTAAGAAGAAATACATTTCAAATAATGTGTTTGATTTTGTCCCTCCTCAACCGTTAAGTTGAAATTTTGTAATCAATAGTCAGTGCTACATTTACCAACCCTGCTCTGAATAGACCACCTCAGCCACGTTTTATACTTGCGCTCAGGCACACTACTGTTTATTCTCTCACACATGTTTGAATGTTGAGAGGGTGAATAATAAGGTTTAGATTTCCTCATACTTGTGTCACAAGGGAGATGACAAATGAAATCTTAAAATTGTAAAAATTGTACTTTTTGGACTCAAATTGTACCAAATACATAAGTCAGTTTTTATTCATATTAAACAAATACATTTTGTTGCCATTAAATGCACGTATCTTTACAATAATATACTATCTCAAAATGTTCTTCTTATATTGAACGTATATTTAGTAAAATAGCTTTATCCTCTTTTAAGAAGGAGTAACCCAAACAATGTAATGTGGGAGTTTTGTAGGTAAAGTACCTGCTGAATGTCGATTTTTCGAAAAAAAAAAGTAAAAGATGGAGTTAATACACTGTTGTGGTGCAACTGCTATATAATGTATGCTAGGAAGGGCAAAAGAATCAAGCCAAAATCAATTTGAGACTACCTTTGTTTAATTAGTTTGATAAATAAAATAAAAAAAGTTTCTGATAAGTATTAGTTTCTTTTCACTAGCTGAGCGAGAAAAGGCTGTGTACTCTCCCCAACTCCGTTCCAAACATTGTTAGATGAGGTAATAGGGGATACTAATTCCAAGTTCCCAAATGGTATACGTAGAACGACATAACGTTGTCGATTAAGCCGAAGATATATTTTTACTTGCAGATCGATTTGAGCATATCCACGATAAATTTGATAATTTAAACAAAAATGTCAGTAAGGTAGGTCTGAAAACAAATGGAAGATATTGACACGGCCTCAATAAAGATAACCGTGCAAACAATATATCGAGAGCCACGAAATGAAGAATATTTAATTGCAGCGTATTTCTTTATGTTTGCACAACATCGAGCACCGCAGAATATACACGGCTGCTGCAGACATTTGTTAGCAACTCTAAGAATTTGTTGGCCTAATTGGGTGACAACTTACTCCTTGACAACTTACTCCTGTGGCCCACTTCAACATAGAAATTAAACACAGAAAATGGTCCTAGATAGGACATATATTGTGCAGACCACTAATGACAACCACACTCGAATGGAATCCTTAAGGCGAAACGTAACACCTGGATCGGCATGTTTAGGAATGAAGGCGAACGTAATAGTTTATTTAAGTCTCTATTGTATTATTGTATCTATTGGATTTAAAGGAAGGAGCCATTATACTATTGTAATTCTTAGTTTCAAAAGGTACCAAAAATCGTACAATTGTACCAACTTAAGCAATCCTGTTGTGTGTCATAACACAGATGATAATTTATTTGCATAAACACATTATAAGCGACTGTGTTTATAATTCAAAACTGTTTTATGTGTAATGATGAAATAGTTAAATGGGAGGAGAATAATGATAGTATCTAAGTTATAATATTACGCTTGTTAAAAACTTGTGTCACAAAACATTTTCCATAATAAATAATGTGTTTAAAGTGGAAGAGTGAGAGTGCTGAGGTGTGTTATCAAAGCGTAAAAGTTTATTTCTTATTAAAAACTTCGAGAGAGAGAGAGAGTGAGAGAGAGAGAGCTTTGCAGGCTAGCATTTCTGATTGCAGGAGCTATACCTATAAATCCTATAATGGCTCTAGTTTTTATCTTGAATTGGTAACCATTTAATCTGAAACCCAGGAAGTTGCCAATGAGTACTGCACTGCCACTAAGCTAGACCAATTTCTGGAACCACTGCTCTTGGGAATATACAACATAGATAATAAAAAAACTAAAACTTTTTTCGAAAGGTGTCTCCTTCTGAGACGACCCAGTTTTCATGAATCCTCATGGTTTTTAACGAAATATCTCGAAGCTTAAACACATGGCTCTAAAAGTTGGCCTGAGGAAAGTGGGTAGATCTATTAAGAGGTGGAATGGATCAGAATATCCTTTAGACTCCGCAATGAATATATAATCCTCCAAGACGTTCTACGCTCTATTAGCAATTAAAAGGAAGGAACGTGAAGTGTAGCACTATAGAACATTTGAAATGCGAATCTTCACTGAACTCAAAGATGACACTTTATCGTGTGTATTTATACAAAATCCAATGTTGAAAATTTTAAAACAGGTTGACGAGACATTAACACTCATTGGGCGGCAAAGAGCCTCATTTAGTGGCGGATACAAAAGTACACATTCCTTGATGGCTTCCTCGATGGCTTCCTCGATATCGTATCTGCTTGGTCGACACCAAGACTGAGGAAATCATGCGAATTAAGGCAAATGCGTGTTGGATATGGTAACATTCTGAGTCAGGCAGGAGCAAAATTCTTAGGGGTGCAGGCATACTATTTAACACCTAAAATACCGAGCAGGGATGAATGAAAGAAGTCCGTAATTCGAAACAATGCAGTTTTGATTTTTCCGGTCGAATCCAAGACGGATTCAGGAACTGGATCGGGGATCTTCTCCGGTTATATCAAACTAATGGTCTCTATTAGACTACTAGGTACCTGAACAGTGCTACAGTTAGAAATTTTTTCTATAACTGTATGGAGAATTGGGGAACTTCTAACGGAGGCGACAGCTGTTGGTATTTTTGTGGTGAGTATTTACGACTTTCGATCGATAGTGTTTAAGTCAAGATGTGTACTGGAGTTTATGCAATCTGGCACTACTATACCTTTTAAGAATTGTTTTGCTTCCAGGGCAAGAGGGCATCCGTTAAAACGAGATGGCTAATGAATGCGCAAGCAACGGATCGAATCTAAATGTAGTAAATGCACAGGGGGACATCAACATTCTGTGAACGAATTGCTAAACTCGATTCGGTATTAGGTGCTAAATAAAACTGTTCGTTGGTGGGTTCTAATAATAATTTGAAATTTTCCAAATCAAAAAAGAAAGGACGAAGGTACCACTGCTACTAGTAGGACGCATTGGACGCATGCCGGAACATATGGCTTTCCTTGCTTGTGAGACCAGCAGAATCTGTCCGGATGAGGAGGACGGAGAGTCAGTTAAATACGTTCTTTGCAACTTTCTGGCGCTTCAAGAATGCAGGCTCAAATATTGGAGTAGAAGGTTCTTTCAGGACCTGGACTGTCCTATAGTTGTCACACTGACTTGCCTGCTAGGTTTTGCGAGAAGCTTCAGGTGGTTTTAATGGACTGGAGATGCTAGATTTCTATTGGAAACTGTGGGAGTATATGGTCGTCAGGTCATCACAATGCGCTCGTATTGAACTCGGAGGATGTCTTTTGCTCTTCATACTTCTAGGCCTTACAACAAGTCATACATACCTCAAAGAAAATTTTCTATTTGATCAATTATGTACAATATTTTCGCTTAAAGAGTTTGATAAAAACTTATAAAATAATTTTAAAAAATTGACTTTCAGGAACAATCTACTTGGATATTTAAAACTCAAATCCCTGATCTATATTATTGCATAGTGAACTCTTCTTTGGAAATTCAAAATTGTTCTTACCTTTTTCGATAGTTGTGTTATATCAACCGGTGTTACACGATTTAAAGCCGCTAAACGTTGCAAACGTTCTCTGGCATGTTCTTCAACTGCTATAACGAAAGCGTCTTGCACAGAATTCCCAATGTCCCAAGCTAAAATTAAATTTAAAAAAAGAACAATTAATTATCAATTACAAATAGCTTATGAAAAGTTTATAAAGAGTACAAAGCTGGACATACAAACTCGTAATTTTTATTTATTTTTTTTTTTTTTTTTTGAGCAAAATATATCATATTTTGTGTTAACTAAGTAACATTTACGAGGGGTTAGAAATTTGTACTTTAATTGAAAGGAAAGTACAACTGGAACGTAATGTTTTAATTAAAATAGACATTCATTTCGTAGTTCGAAGGACCAAAAGTCCGTTGTTGTAATTTCGCAAAAAAAGGTTTCACTTTGATTTTTTGTAATACAAAACACGACGATGAACACCATGACGAGGACTGCAGTCTAACAGAGAAACAATTTTTGGAACCAATAAAGGTTTTAATTAGTTTTAAATTAAAAAAATATTTTTTTAATGGATTCAAATATATGTATATTTGTTTATAACAGAACAAAACAATTATCTAATTAAAAAAATAATTGAATCTATTAATTTTTTAATTAAATTTTAATCTAAAACCAATTAAAAGCTTTAATTGCTGCAAATATTTTTTTGGTGAAATTATGAACTAAATCTTGAATTAAACCTAGTGTCTACCTATACACACTTCTTCCTATTTTTTTAAACATTTGACTTTGTGTTTGCTGATTTCCTACTTACTCAAACACATACACTCACGCACTAAATGTATGGAAGTGTTTTCATAAAAATATTTGCATTTTAAATCTATAATCAAAACACATGTCATAAAATATCGCCAATAATGAATTGTAAGCAATAATGACACCGCCATCAACAACAACGAAAACAACAATAATAACAATATGTTGATTTCAACACGAATTTATAAACAACCTTTTAAAACACACATCTATCTACACATACAAATTACATATCCTTCATATGCAGTCTCGCATTTTATACCAATTTTCCATACAAAATTAAAATTGATAGATGGCTGAAGATAGAAAAGGACAATGTAATAAACATGAATTTAAACAAGCAAGAATGCCTGCTACTAACGGGTGAGTTTTTAAGTGCTTTCAGATTTGATTTTAAAAAAAGAAAACACAGAAAATTTGTACACAGAAAAAGTTTTTTTCTCCTATTAAAGGTTTAGATTAGATTTAGATAGAAATTTAATTTAATATTTTATTAATTCAATTATTTATTTAAATCGAATGTTATTTTGTTCTTTCTTAATTAAATATACGATTGTATCAATTAAAAAATTAATTAAAATTATATCTAAAACAAATTAAAAGCCTTGTTAGGTGCAAAATATTTTTTCTGTGTATGAAACCTTTATTTGAGTCAATGTTAAAAGTTTATTTCATGTTCATATACTTGGTCCAATTTTGGCATACTCTCTTTATATCGGCCGGCAACTCACAAATAAATTCTTTAAACTTGGTCTTCAGTGCGTCAACCGTTACGGCCTTGACCCTGACTAGCTTAACATAGCTCCACAAAAAATAGTCTTAAGGCTTTAAATCTCGTGAAGGTGAAATAAAATAATCATGAACTCGCCTCTCAATTGTTTCGCGTGCTGTGTAGCATGTGGCACTGTCTAGTTGAAACCACATAACAGCTAAGTCCATATCTTTTACTTTGGGCAAAAGCAAAAAAAAATTGTAATCATCGCACACTCGCGGTCGCCATTAACAGTAGCGTTCCTGCCTTTGTAGTCTTTGAAAAACTACGGCCCAATGATACCACCGGCACATTATCCACACCAAATAGTTCATTTTTCGGGATGCATTGGCCTTTCTTGGAATGCTTTTGTCTGCTCTTCACACCAAATACGGCAATTTTGCGCGTTCACGTCTTCATTTCCCAATTTCATAATAATATACATTCGTATACATTTTATCGAAAATTTTTGTACAAATTTTATGAAAATTTTTTTGTACAAATTTTATCGATATTTTTTGCAAAAATTTTATGAAAATTATTTAAAATTTTATCGGATTTTTTTTTAACTTTTTTGAAAGTTTTTTGTTAAAATTTTATTGAAATTTTTTGTTGAAATTTAATTGAAAATATTTTGTAAAAATTTTATGAAAATTGTTTTGTAAAAATTTTATCGAAATACTTTTGTTAAAATTTTATCGCAAGTTTTTTTGTTAAAATTTAATCAAAAAATTATTGTAAAAATTTTATCAAAAATTTTTTGAAAAATTTTATTGAAAAGTTTTTGTAAAAATTTAATCCAAAATTTTTTGTAATAATTTTATCGAAAATTTTTTCTAAAAATTGAATCGAAAATTTTTTGTAAAAATTTTATCGAAAATATTTGTAATAATTTTATCGAAAATTTTTTGTAATAATTTTATCGAAAATTTTTTGTAAAAATTGTATCGAAATTTTTTGTAAAAATTTTATCAAAAATTTTTTAAGATAAATTTATAGAAAATTTTTTGTAAAAATTTTATCGAAATTTGTTTGAAAAAATTTTGTAAAAATTTTATAAAAAATTTTTTGTAAAAATTTTATTGAAAAGATTTTGTTATAATTTTATCGAAAAGTTTATGTTATAATTTTATAGAAAATTTTTTGCTTAAATTTTATCGAAATTATTTTGTTAAAATTTTATTGAATAATTTTTGTTAAATTTTAATCGAAAATTTTTTGTAAAAATTTTATTGAAAATTTTATCGAATATTTTTGTAAAAATTTTCTGGAATTTTTTTTTTAATTTTATGAAAATTATTTTGTAAATTTTTTTTAATTTTATCGGAATTTTTTTTGTTAAAATTCAATCGAAGATTTTTTGTAAAAATTGTATCGAAAATATTGTTAAAAATTTTATCGAAAATTTTTTGTAAAAATTGTACGAAAATTTTTTGTAAAAATTTTATCAAAAATTTTATAGAAAATTTTTAGTCACAATTTTATAGAGAATTTGTTGCTTATTTTATAGAAAATTTTTGGCATAAATTTTATCAAAATTTTTCAGTTAAATTTTATTGAAAATTTTTTGTTAAAATTTTATCGAAAATTTTTTTTCGAAAATTTTTTGTAAAAATTTTATCGAAAATTTATTGTAAAAATTTTATCGAAAATTTATTGTAACAATTTTAGCAAGATTTAATTGAAAATTGTTCGTAAATTTTTATCAAACCTTTTTTGTAAATGTATTACCGAAAAAAATTTTCCCATGTACCTGTTGACTGCTCCTGTTCCCAGTTTGCACCTTGTGGGTTTATCGACTACCTCTATGTCAATTATTTTCTGTAAAGTCTTTAATACAAATCAAAGCAGAGAAACCCTACCCCTTGCGCGGGGTTAATGATCCCCCAAAATCTGTAAGCACGCCACACAGTGTGGCCGTGTAGTGTATTTAATGGTCTTAAATCAAGGAGGTTGCGGAGCTTCATGAAATTTTGCACACATTTATTTTAAATTTTTTAAGAATTTTAGTTTTTTTTTTACAAAAATACGCCCACTTTTACGCCCACCTCCCATACAACTTAAATAGAAAATGTGGCATAACTTCCATGATTTTAAATATATTAACTAAATTTTCATAAAACGTTAATATTATAATAGTAGAATGACCTCCTGAAAATATGAATTTAATCCGCCCACTTTTACCCCCACCTCCCATACAAACAATATTTCAAAAATGCAATATGTTTATTTTTGGCAAAAATGCATATACAATGTATTAAATGCTGTTTTGAAAATATGAAGAAAATCCGCCCACTGTAACACCCACCCCTCATACAATCCCAATATAAAAATTTTGTAAGTTTCACTCCATTTCATTTATTAACAACTTTTCCACATCTTCGTGATAATATAATTGTTTAATCTTCAATTTCGTTCTAAATGAATTGATGTATGGGTCGGAGGATATCAACAAATGATGCATTACGTCTTCGTTAGGAGAATAGCGCCCAGTCTTGCGGGAGTGCTATAGCCTATAACGTCTATAATCTTTGTTCCTGGTTTCATCTAATAAATTTAAAATGTATGAAACAATTTGTATATTTAACCTACCTATAGGTAGAATGGCCTCAGATACAATTTTGCTACCATGTATCAAAACTTTATGCACTGTGATGGGCATGTAGTACCATCCATACAAATCAATGTACAATTTTTCCTTGTCTATACAATATATTTGGAATTTCTCAGCGTCTATTGCCTGACTGCAACTAATTATTTACTCCGGCTATGTCAGCTGTAATTTCAGGGTTTTCAAAAAATCGTCGAGATATATTCCCATTGTTTCTGGAAGCCATTCTTTGTTTAACCAAATCAACATTTATTATATTTATTATATAAAGTTTACATTTAGATTTTTTTGTTGTTTAGTCTACGTAAACAATGTACCGATATTACTTTGATAAATACTTTTGTGTACACTTGTTTTTCTAATCGGGACTCAAATTTAAGTTTTTTTTTTTATATAGTACACATGCAATGAAATTTTCGTATTTCTCGATCCCAAATTGGCACCGGCTTCGTGTACGAGTAGCAATGAAAGAAAGAATGCACAGTTGTTTTTGCACGCGTAAAATACCACATAACGCATATTTTTTACTGTAATTTTTTGGTTTTTCATTGTTTTTTCGGCGGCGGGCAAATTGGGGCAGGTTTTTTTTTTTTAGTCTGTTAGCTGAGACTCTCAGCTATAATTTGGTATAGTACTCCATGTGTCGCACTGCTTCGCACACAACTAAAAGTCTAACGGAAAATCATAAATGTTTTTATTTTTGGTTTAATATACATTGTCAAAAGAAATTTTTTTTTCAATTTTTAAATTTTTTTTTTTAATTTACATATAATGCTTAATGTCCATTTTAATTGAAAAAATACTTATAAGGTACATTCGGTGTATAGTTTATAAGTAACAGGCTTTTGAATATGACATAGAAAACTATCACATTTGAGACTTGTTCACATACTTCAACTTTGCGCTGCTCGGGACAGAAAACCAATGGAGATATTTGCATGAAATTTTTCACACATGACCTCTAGATTGTTGTTAACCATCTGTGCAAAAATCATCAAAATAGGAGAGCAGGTCCAAATTGATTTATTGCCGCAGTGGCCACAGTGTGCGCCATGAGATCTACTGGTCGCGGTCTAATTTTTATTTAACAAAAAAAACAAGCAAAAGAGAATCATTACAATCAAAAAATATAAGTCGAAGTGGTTTTTTTTCAAAACTATGTCTGTATCTCTTCTGATACCTTGGCAAAGTTGATTTCAACCCGAACACAGACGGATAGACGGACTTCGCTTAATCAACTTCTTTATGTATAAGAATCCAGAATATAGTTATATACGTCGAAAACGAAACATTTAGAAATTACGCACAGAATGACAAACTTATATATACCCTTTCCACCTGTGGAAGGTCGACAGTTACCAGTCGATAGTCTGAAATCGCCAAAGTCGAAAATATAGGCACAAGACTTCAATGACAAACATTTGTTGTTTTAGAAAACAATTTTGTATTAAAATTGAAGTACTCATTTGATGTTTCCTTAAAGACATATTGACTTAACCTTGCAATGTTATCATTTATTTTACCCAAAATCCATTTTCCTAATCCCTCCTGTCATACAAATTTGTAATAAATGTAAAGATTATTAAGTAAATAAATAAAAGCAAAATAACTATTGTATAGACTAAGAAATTTATATAGATAAATATTTACACACACCCCCATCTGTCATCCCCCATAAAAGAAATAACAAAACATGTCACATATTCAGAAATTGTTATGGATCTGTTTTATCCCTTTTAGTTTCTATTGCATATGAAGGTTTTTAGTACATGAACTAGTAATGTGTTTTTCTATTATATTTTTTTTTGCATTGTGCAATTTTGCCATTTCGTTTAATATGGTTTTATTTGATTGTGTAGGTGTGTGTGTGTGTTTAAGTGTGGTTATATGACTTGTCAATAACTCCAAAACGATAATAACAAAATATGAGACAAAAGTTATTATAAGTGATATAAACAGTTATAAACAAAAAAAAGACTAGTTCTAGACAATAGAATATAAAAATGGTAATAATGCGTAACAATGTGCTGCAATAAAGGGGGAAACAGGAAGTTTTTTTAGTAACTTGAAAAAAGTAGTTCAGTATATTTTGCACTTATTTTAAGAATACTATAGTTAATTTTCATTTATTCAGCAAATAAAAATCCTAATTTTATTACAAAAATATTAACAAAACTTTGCATTTTTTATCCAAATTAAAAATGTTTGAAATTTTAGCTGAATTAAGCTAGTAATAACAATCTTGAGAAAAATATCGAAGTAAATATACATATGTCTATTTTTATAGAAATTTTGTTGATTTAGCTGGGTTTTAGAAAATTAAGTAAATAAAAATTTTGAGTTAATCATAAAAAGTCAGCAAAATTACATATGGCTACGAATATTATAACAATTCAGCTAAGAAAAACACAATTCAACTAAACAAATTTTAAATTAAAAGGCAGTGTTTCCATTATTTTACATTTTAAACAATATTTACTTTATTCAGCTATGTTTTCTACTATTCAGCAAACCAAAATGAAAGGTTTATAACAAGAAAACAGTTAATTCATATTAAGTCGTGCATAGTTGTACAATTCAGCTAAGAACAACCCAATTCAGCTAGTCAAATAGGTCATTTAAATGATATAGATATTTGGTTGCTTTTGCTGGGTTTTAGGTAATTAAGTAAATAAAAATTCCAAGTTAATAATAAAAATTCTGCAAAGTTACACATCATTGCAAATTTTATAACAATTCAGCTGAGCAAAGCACAAGTAAGCTAAACAAATTTTCAATTTAAAAAACAATATTCCAATTATTTTACATTTTCAGCAATATTTTTTTTTATCAGCTATGTTTTGTACTATTCAGCAAACAAAAATGAAAGGTTTATAACAAGAAAACAGTTGATTCATATTAAGTCGTGCATAAATCTACAATTTAGAAAAAGAAAAGAAAAATCCAATTTAATTCTAATTGCAATTTCAAAGACATTTTTGAATATTTAGCAATTCAAATAGTTTAAATATGTAATGAGATCAATATTATTCACAATTCAGCTAAGCAAAGGTAACAATTTTAAAGTTTATTTTAATTTATTTAGCAAAGTTTTACGCTATTTAGCAAGCAAAATGTGATGGTAATAATAAAAAATGTAAAGAGTAATAATAAAAAATGTAAAGAGTACTAATATTATTTATAATTCAGCTAAGCTCAGGTTGTTACCTTTAAAGTTAATCACGAAAAAATATTGAAGTTTTACAGAAATTTATTTTATTCAGCGAAATTTTAGGCTTTTTAGCAAGAAAAATATACAGGTGATAATAAAAAATGTAATAAGTAATAATATGTATTGATACCAATATTATTTACAATTCAGCTAAGCTAAGGTTGTTACCTTTAAAATTAATAACGAAAATAAAATAAATTTTTACAGAAATTCATTTTATTCAGCGAAGTTTTAGACTATTCAGAAAGCGAAAGATGACAAAAATGCGCTTAGTTAAGAATGTTTATGTAAAAATATTTAAGATTTAATGGAGTAAATGCAATTCAGCAAAACAAAATTCGTAGTTTATTATACATTTTTCAAATATCTCTTAATTGCAAAGGAAATTCACTAATTTTATTAAATTTAAAAGTTATTCAGCCAGCAAAAATACACAGATATGACTTAATTCATTGCTTGTTTTTGTCAATTTTCTTTTACAAATTTTACTTATAAATTAGACATTACGAATACATGCTTAAATTTTAATTATGTATAAATGTTTCTGTTTAAATAAATATTTAGCTGAATTATCATTAATTGTTTGTTTAGTATTAATTAATAATAATTTGTCTAACATCTTTAGTTTTACGTATATTTATTTAAAAGCTTACATATCCAATTAAGATTAAATATTATTTGATGATGTATGTATGTATGTCTGTCTGTTTGTTTTTTCTTGTTATTGAAGAAATTTTATGAATTAAATAAAACGTGATTATTGAAGGAAAAATCTTTTCTTCTTTCGGTAGTTTCTAGAGAAATGAAAATGTTTGTTATAACATAAAGTAGTAAAATAATAAATAAAAACAAAGACGACAAGGAAAACGATAAGAAAATTATAAATTAATTGAAGTCATAAAATAGCGTCGGGTAGATATTAAAATATCCATTGGTATTAAAGTTTTATTATACAAATTTTGTGACTGCGAAATTCTGAATCTTATACACGGAATGTTATAGCATTATAAAAATTAACTAAAAAAATTATAAAGATGCTTTATTTTACAATTAAGCTAAGTAAAATGCAATTCAGCTAAGCAAAATTTACAATTTGCAAGAATATTTTTCAAGATATAGGTATTTTAATATACATTTCTAAAATTTAGCTATAGTGTAAGTAATTCAGCAAATAAAAATTATCATAAAAAAGTTTTACTTTGTCTTTTTTCTTAAATTGTAGCAATTAAAAACAAGAAAAAAGCAATTCTGCAAAACACAATAATAAAATAAAATTTTGCAATATTTTACAAGCATTAGCAAACATATTTTCTTTCTAACAACTATATCTACAAGGCTAAGGGTTAAAAAAAACGACTTAAAATTTTTTATTAAGTTCTTATTTAAAATCAAATCTTCAAATTGATTAAATATTTCTTTAATTGTTAAATAAAATTCTGTTTTGCTTTCCAATTCATATTTCAACAGATTCCACCTAACTCGAAATACTAGTCCTACAGCGGTTTTTAAGGCAGTTCCACAAACAGGATGTAAAATAAAATTAGGAAAAAAGGGTAAATTTTGTATAATTATGCGTAATTTTACAATTCAGCTGAATGAAATGCAATTCAGCTAAACGAAATTCACAATACATAAGAATATTTTCCAATATTTAGCAATTTTAGTTGCTTTAACTTTAACCCAACTACTGTAGAACTGTAGGTAATTCAGCGAACAAAGATGTCGAGCCTATGTTAAAAAAAAGCTCACTAATCTGCAATTCAGCTAAGCGAATACACAATTCATAAGAAAAACTTTCATTAATTTGCTATTTTAATAAACATTTCTTCAATTTAGCTACAGTGTAGCTAATTCAGCAAGCGAAAATGTTGAGCTTATCATAAAAAAGAGATTAGTTATAAATTTCTTTATATATTACATAAATTCAGCTAAGAAAAATGCAATTCAGCAAAGCAAAATAGTAAAATATTGCATGATTTTACAATATTTTATATGCGCCAGTAAAAAATATTTCCTTTTTAGCAGCAAAAATACGCATGTATGCTATTTATCACTATGAAAATCAATGCTATGAATGCATTTTTAATACCTGCTTTTTTATATTTATAATACCAGTTAGCAAAAATCTTTCTTGCTAGAAGTTTCTAAACTAAACCAGCTTCATATTTATTAATAAAATATTAAAACTAGTTTTATATTAAAAACAAAAAACATTGCTAATTCGGGTTATGAGCAACAGCAAAACTTAAAATAGAAAGCAAATAAACCGAAATTGAAAGATAATAAACTTTAATGGATGAAACTCTTATTTTAACGTTATAATTGACAATTTTCTTGTAACAATCTGGTTCATCATAAGACAATTTACAGGCAAAGAAAAATCTTAACAGAGAGAATAAGTAAAAGAAAATGAAATGGTTTGAATTGAATGGAATTGAATTGAATGACCAATAATAATCGTAAAATACCCAAGAGTAAGAAATAATGAAATTTCTTAAGGAAATTTACTTTGAAATTGTTGCTTTTTAATTAAAGGAAAATTAAAATGGAAATTTCTTGAGCGCTTTCTTTAATATTGAAATTGTCATTGCCATCTTATTACATTTCCCTTTTAAGGTTTATTGGCGCACACAAAAAAAGCAAACGTTTTTAATTTACAATAAAAGCATGATAATAACTTAATTTTGTAGACATAAATATGGAGTTGTAGAGGCTGTCGCCAGGCAGGCATGATATGGGTATGACTCGCCTTAATTGACTTATACGTGTTGGCGGCCAAAAACAGGCCTCTAGTTAGATTTTGTCTCTGCTAGTAGGATCGATGAATTAAGTAATTAGAACTTTGGATTCCTGTCAACCCTCAGCTTTAATTCCTAAAAGTCTGAAAACGGTTATTGGTGAAGCCCTTCGGGGAGTAATGTGGTGGCTGTGGTTTAGACCTATTTTTTTATTTTTAAGACAACACTACTTTCACTTGTCTTAAGTGGGAATCGAGTCCGTAACCCCTAGACTGATAGATTAGCCCTCTACCAATCAGTCTATCGAGGCACAACCGCAATAGCGGTTCTTAAGTTCTTATCCAACTTATTCAGCTGGATAAGAACTTGTTTAGCGTAGCAGAAATTGCAAAGTAATAAACAATTTGGGAATATTTAAGCTATTCTGCTGCAGTAAATGTAATTCAGCAAAGAAAAGATGGTACTTTTTATGAGTTCTCAATTGTTATTTATATGTTTTCCTTTGGGTCTAAGCAATTCAAAAAACTTATTTTTTAAGATTGATAACATATTAATGCCTTAAAATGCAATTTTAATGTAATTCAGATGAAAACGTCACGTTATTTTGCATTCACGTCCGTGAAAGTGTTAAGTGAATAAAAATAAACTCTTTGGACATATTTAAACTTTTCTACTGCAGTAAATGTAATTCAGCAAAGAAAATATACTAATTATTAATAATTCTTAATGGTTTTTATATGTTTTCTTTTAATTTTAAGCAATTCAGCTGGCTTAAATGGTATTCAGCTAGATTAAAACTTAATTTTTTTAAGAATGATAACACGCTAATACTATAAAATGAAATTTTTTTAATGTAATTCAGTTTTCACGCCCGAATCAGAATTTTCTGCTGCAATAAATGTAATAATGCAGTACTGCTTGATTAAAAATTATTTTTTTTTTTTAATATTAAATTGATTGAATGAAATTTTTAATGCAATTCAGCTGAAAAAAACAACTTAACCTCTTACAATTTATAATTAGTGTCATTTTTTTTTAATTATAGGTTATTCAGCTGGGTATTAAGCAATTAAAAAGTAAGTTATCACTACATAAAGTTTTTTAGAATTTTTTCTGCAATTCAGCCAATTCTTATCTAATTCAGCTAGACTTATATTGCCCTTTTGAAGGAATGTTTAAATTTTCATGTTGTTTCAGCCAATTTGTCATCTTTATTTCTATCTAAAGTTTGTTTATTTCCTTTATCATATGACTTAAGAATGTATTCTTCGAATTACAACCACCTTCCTGTAGTATAAATAAATATTTTGGCAGATTTTATGCTTACGTTCACATACAATTCATGCTTAATATCTATCCTACATTATTTGCAGTTGTAAATAATTATGCTTAAACATGTCGTTATTTGTTTTTTCTTCTTCTTTATTTAGTTTCCCTGTTCCGCAACAACATTTTTTACAACTACTCATATTGCAGCATGCATTCAGAAACATTGCTAGTATTAGAAAAAACAGATATAGAAAAATAAATGGAGAAAGAAAATAAAAAAATATATATTTTTTGTAGCAGAAATAAAAACATGAGCAGCAATAAAACTTAGTTTTTTTCTAGTTACAAAAAATATTAGGAAAAAAAGAAGAATCTTAGATTGAAATTATAAATTAATGTGGGCGTGGCCATTTCAAAAATGCAAAGTACTTGAGGTTTCCATGACCTGTCACTAACGCACTTCCAGCTTAAGGTACTTTGTTTAAGTCCTGAAAAGTAGGAGGGAAGCCACTACCTGTAGGCAGGCTCGAATGGTGGTTCTTTGAGCACCATGCCATAGGCATGAAGTCAGTAAGGTGGTCAGATATAATAGAAATAACTTAAGCTGGATAACTATGTTGGTGATAGGTCATGGAAACTTTTAAGTGACATCAAGCCAAGATGAATATCGAAGAAGGTGATATTTGCAGACAAAGCATGGAATAGACTGACACGGCAGCGCATTGCGTTTAAATTTCCATCACTGGCCAGCATAAGACTCAGGACCACTGGTAGAAGCTTGATAAATGTGGATGCCATTGGGTAACTGAGATTTGAACAAATGATAGCAATTATTAGAGACTGCGTGATAAGAACGAAATCGCCAAGTTTAAAGGCTGGCTGTAGCACGTAACTGGTTGCCTATAATCATAGAGGAGGGAAGGAGATCGAAAAAGGGGACCATTATGCTTCGATAATCCCCCTACGTTAAGAAGCCAACGGCATCTTCTAATTTCACCGCGCGATGTCGTATAGCCATCTAAGTCTGCGGGGTTGTAATACCGGGCAGTGACACACAATGTCTTCTACTAACTTGCGACTTGTCCCAGGTTATTAAGAAAAATTCGCACTTAAAAGTGAACAGCCAATTAAAAATTTTCCAACAAAATCTTATTTCCCAAATAAACAGAAGGTTAAAACAAAAGTTTCCTTTCAAATTATCAAGCAGTAAATAATTTAATAGAATTATAATTTATTTATGATGGAATGTCGTAGAAAATTTGTATGATGCTTTGAAGCATACTTGTATGTTGGTTGGTTGATGCATACAACTGGCTGACATACAAACTTGTTTACTTGTTAAACTCGTGTATTATTCACCCAAACACCCTGCTATAACTTTCTTTCAGCCAGCCAGCCAGCCTGACAAGTGTGTAAAGGTAAATTATCTGGGACGCACAGTGGGAGTAAAAACAAATAATGTAAATGAAGTCTAAAGACAATAGGATTGGGAGTCTGTGGAGATCTAGAATCTATTCACAATTGATATTGTACGCTTTCCATCTGTGGTGAAGGGCATACAAATTAAGAATAGATAATGGAAATTGTATCATTTCCAAAAGCAAAATAGTTTAGAATGTATTGCAGAATAATAACAAGACTAGAATCTTCCTAACCGTAAGCTTATAGCTATTTGCGTTATAACAGTATCTTTTTGGTATCAGGAGAAGGCGACCTACTTCCAAATTTTTTTATTCAGTAACTATCCTTTTATATCCAGGAATATATGGATTAAATTTCAGACCCAATTTGACTGCTACTAAACTAACTAAACACCGGGTGCCCCCCAGTGAACTAGTAGCTAGTGTGCTAGTCTATCAGTTCGGGTTTGTGAGTTCGATTCCCACCAAAGACTTATTGTTATTTTTATTTGTTATTTTTCATTACAAGTTGGCACGAAGCCCAGAAAGGGTATAATCTTTGTAAACTGATTAACTGCGTTAGTGACAGGTCATGTAAACTTCGAGTATCATCTGGAAAAGATGAAAATCGAGGTCAGACAATTTTTGCAGACTTTGCCTGGAAAAAGGTTCAAACGGAAATGTCCAACACATTGGTTAAATCATCTGGCCAAGATAAAAATCGAGAAAGGACAATACTTGCAGACTTCGCCTGAAAAAATACTAAAATGGTAGCGCATCAAGTGTGTGAATGTCTAGCACACAAGCTAGGTTTGGAATATGGGCAGACACGTATTAAATGTAGATGCTAAGGGGCCTTTAACACTAAACAAATCTTAAATATTGCGAGAGACTCTGCATTGAGGTAGTAGGTAGACATTTATCACTCGCCAGTCTGAAATCACTACAGTTGAGACAGCACGACACCTTATGAAATTAAGGTACCAGAAATCATTTAGAAACAAAGGGGATTGAAAAGGGAACCATAAGTTTTGTACTCTGCATGGATGTTCCCCCTAAAAGGCAAAAAAAAAGTAATTGTGGAGATATCGCGATTTTCTTTTTCCTTTTCTTTTTGTTCTTAAATCCCCCACTGTAAGCCGGCTGTTAATGTTAAGCAGTTTCTAAGGAAGGTATTTGGGTCAACGTTTGAATAAACTAAAGATCATTTAAGTTGCTTAAGAAATACAAATTCCTTTGGCAAAAACTAAAAATAAAAATCAACAACTTGTTTTTTTTTTGCTATTGTTGTTGTTGTGTTCTCTTGACTTAAAATACAAACAATGTAAACGAGCAATCATTTCAGCGAAATGTGACACACAAGGAAAAAATGTTGAAGGCAGCAGCCAGCAACAAGACAATAAAAATCAGCAACAAAAAAAACTTAAGCACAAGATATTTAATTTCAAGATTAAAAAATTCTTTAAAAAAAAAAACAAAAAAAAAAAAATAATAAAAAGAATAAAAAAGTTGTTAAGATTAATCGAAATAATTTGTTAGAAAAATAGACAGAATAATCTAAACTAAGCAAATGAGCAGAAAATAACCCCTTCACATCTTTTTGTTTATTTTATTTTAATTATAATTAAAAAAAAAACTTTTGTTTGGTACTTTTATTAAAGGTACTTTTTGGAAATTTTATCAAAAGTACTTATTTGACTGCAAGAAAAAAAAACTAAAAAAAATTAAAATTAAATAAAAATGCTGTTAATATTTTCATGCTTTCAAACAATTTTTGTAAAACACAAAATTATTAACAAATATTTAATGATTTTTCCAGCTTAAAGGAATTTTTGGTACTATTTTACGAAAGTACTTTGTTTACATTTTAAGGTATAATTTTTTGACTTTGTTCTTTTAAGTTTTTTTTTTTTTGTTAAAAAAATTGTTTGGTACTATTTTACGACAGTACTTTGTTTACATTTTAAGGTACAATTTTTTTATACTTTGGTTTTTAAAGTTATTTTGTTGGCCCCAAAATGTCAACAAAAACTGAATTTCAAATTTTTATAGAACATTTTTATCTTGAAGTACCTTTTAAGGACTTTTCTAAAAACGTACTTTTCTAAAGTTACGTGTGAATTAACGCAGAGCCACCCTTAATCTCAACAAGGAGGATGACGAGGATGCCATCGTTACTGGCGAAAGCTACAGGGCCATGATAAACGGATTCTTACTGCCGAAATTCAATGAGCGGTGCTTGGTAAACATGTAGTTGCAACCGCACACATAGCATATTGTAAAGGAATCGTAGGAAAGGAAGCTTCGTGTAATTTTCCGTTTTTTAGCGATTTGGAATGGCCAGAAAAGTGAGATGGTTAAATCGAGCAGATTTCTTTGAGGCTACTTGAAGTAAAGGGTTTATGCTAGCAAGTCACATATAATTGCAGCCCCTAAAGAAAATATTCGACAGGAATGCGAATAGTTATTACCGAAAATCTTGCAGAAAGTCATGGAATATGAGATAAAACAGGCACAAATGTTAGACAACAGCCACTTAACAGGTTTGCGGATTTGAATTTGAATTTAATAGTGATCACAAATGAAATGAATGCTATTCAGCTATTGTAACTAGTATCTAAATAGCAGTCATATCAAATTTGCAGCTCCCTAAAATTTTTAGCGTCCGCGAACGTGTTAACAGTTAAATTCAAATTTATTTATGATATTTCTTTTTTGGTACTTTTTAAAAGGTACTCTTTTCGAGATTTTTTTTATATATAGTCATAGCGGACACCATTAACAGTCGCTGCTGGATTAACTTTATTTGCGAAGATGTATGATATTATTAAAATTTTATATTAATTTTTTCAATTTTATGCAGCTGAATTAAAATATTGCTCAGCTGAATTAAAATTTTTGCAGCTGAATTAAAATTTTTCTCAGCTGAAAAAAATTTTGCTCAGCTGATTTAAAATGTTTGCAGCTGAATTGGATTTACGCTCATGACTTGAATTTTTAAATTAAAATTTGCTTAGTTTTCTTAATTTTAAATAAAACCAAATTACATTTTGTAGCTAAATTATCTTCATTATTTAGTTGTTTTTTTTTTTTTTGGTTTTTGCTTTAAAAATAATAAAACTGCAAATTACTTTAACTGCATTATAATTTGATTTTTATTCATTAAAACTCTATAACATTTTACTCTTACCTAAGTTAAGTTTTGAAACAAAATTTCGTTTTCTAAAGTCGCGTGTTGTGAATATTTATTTTTTTAGTTTTGCTAAATTTTTTCGTTACAAACTTTGTCATTCATTAAGTGACGTTGTCACTATTTTGTAATAACTTTTGTTATTTTTTTACTTTTGGTTTTTTATTACATTTCAAACTTTTCATTTTTATTGATTGCTTTAAAATTGTTTTTATGATAGACCAGCGTTCATATTTGTTTCGTTTGTAACCCAACAAACATTTAAAATGTAAAAGTTTTCTTACTTCTGAAATATTTTCGAATTCAAGGCAGCAAATAAATAAACAAACTCACTTTTTCAAAAATAAAACTAATCTAATAACGACGTAGCAAAGAACTAACTGTTCTGGATATATGGGCGTTGAAGATATTTAAATATGAATGGTTTCAGCGACCAAGGAAGCAATGCTAGAGCTTTATATTGCTAAATATATGAAATTCTTTAGAATATTTTTTGTAAAAATTATATACATTTTTTTTTAATTTTAATAAAATTTTTTCGTATACATATTTTTTGCAACAATTTTATCGAAAATTATTTGTTAAAATTTTATCGAAATTTTTTTCACAATTTTATCGACAATTTTTGTAAAAATTTTATCGATAATTTTTTGTAAAAATTTTATCGATAATTTTTTGTAAAAATTTTATCGATAATTTTTCTAAAAATTTTATCAATAATTTTTCTAAAAATTTTATCGACAATTTTTTGTAAAAATTTTACCGAAAATTTTTCTAAAATTTTTATCGAAAATTTTTCTAAAATTTTTATCGAAAATTTTTATAAAAATTTTATCGAAAATTTTTATAAAAATTTTATCGAAAATTTTTTCTAAAAATTTTATCGAAATTTTTTCTAAAAATTTTATCGAAATTTTTTCTAAAAATTTTATCGAAATTTTTTCTAAAAATTTTATCGAAATTTTTTCTAAAAATTTTATCGAAAATTTTTTCTAAAAATTTTATCGAAATTTTTTTTTTAAATTTTATCGAAAGTTTAGCAAAAATTTTACAGAAATTTTTTTGTAAAAGGATCTTCCTGCAATCTGTATTGCGTTAAAACGATCAGAATAAACCACCCACCCTCAATGTGCCTATTGTCTACTCCTGGTTTCCAGTGGGCACCCTGTGGTCCTTCGGCCTACCTACGAGATCTGTATGCACTTCATGCGATCTACTAGTCGCGGTCTTATATTTATTTAATAAAAAAAAGCAAAAGAGAAATATAGCTGGTCGTGGTTTTTTGCATCCTCGAATGGAATGGTATGATGTTGCTGAATGGTATTTTCGAAACTATGCCTGGCAAAGTTGATTTCAACCCCAACAGACATCGCCCAATCAACTTCTCTATGTATAAGGATCTAGAACATATATACTTTATAGGTCAGAAATGAATATTGTAGGAATTACACACGAAATGACATACGAGTATATCCTTTCCGCCTTAAAGGCTGTGCTATAATGTGCTTGAGAAAATATTTCTCGATTTTTTTTTGAAAACGCTACGTATTTGAAATTATTTTTAAATTATTATTAAATTATAAAATATTCTTTATTTTAATTCACACTCATATGTTGGCTGGGATGTTATTTGTTTCTTATTTTTTTGGAGATGGTTTTTAAAATATAAAATTGAATTGCAAATTAAATTTTTGTTTATTGTTTCGCAAGTGTTTATAAACTTCCAGCGAACAGCTTATTTCGTTACGAACATATGATATCGATTATAGACGCAGTTGTTGTACCATAATGGCTGTTGATGTTATTTTTGTTGCTGTTATTAACAGTATTATTGTTATTATAGTTGCTGTATGATTTTTATTATTTACTTATTGTATTAAAAAATTTTTTTATAAATGAAAAATATAAAGGAAAAGTAATGAATCGCAAAATTTACAGTAAACAGGGACGGGGTACTATATTCGGCCGTGTCGAATCTTATATACTCTTTACCATAGTGATGTTAGATATCGCAATACCCTGTTATGTTTCCTAGTTAACAAAGCTATATATTCAGTTTTTACTTTTATGGGTTTCAATTTTATTTATACAATTAAAATACAATTGTTTTTTTATAATTGATTTTATATAATTTATAATACATTTTTTTTTTAACTTTTGGTCGAAAATGGAATCTATTTGTGAAATAATGGATATTTTTTAGTTTTCTCTTGTGCATTTGCAGTTTTTAATGAAATTTAAATTTTTTGGTCAAATATACATTTTTCGGTAAAATTTAAGTTTGCTATGAAATTTTAGTGATACTGTAATATTTTGGTAACATTTTGTTTGCTTTGGGAAATTAAAATTTTGTGGCAATCTAGAGTTTATTTTTCTGCTAGTTCGGTTTTAAATGAAATTTAAATTTTTTGGTCAAATATAAATTTTTCGGTGAAATTAAAATTTTCCAGTGAAATTTTAGTGAAACTGTAAAATTTTTTCGTGAAATTTCAATTGTTTATTTTTCTGCAATTTTGGTTTTCAATGAAATTTATATTTTTTGGTCAAAAAAAAATTTTTCGGTAATATTAAAATATTCTAGTGAAGTTTTAGCGAAACAGGAAAATTTTTTGGTGAAATTTCCATTGTTTTGTGAAACTCAAAATTTTTCGTAATCTATAGTTTATTTTTCTGCAATTTTGGTTTTCAATACAACAAAGCGAAAACAACAATAACATACATAAAATATTAACAACATGGGAAAAACGTAAGGAAAATAGAGGTGTTCTCCTGTTTTTGACCACATCTCCATCAATTACGGACCGATTATTTAACTGATTTTTAATAGAAAAATTCTCCAACCTATACCTAACAGTTTGGTATACCCACAATTTCTAAGTTACCTTGAGTATGCAGAAAAGATATTTCAACTTAAACGCGGACAGAAAATATGATTTTTTGGTGAAAGTAACAACTTTTAGCGAATTTTAAAAATGTTGATAGTTTTTTTTTTATCTCTTATTTTTTTTTTTTTTTGGAAAATTTTGGTTTGTAATGAATTTGGAAAATTTTAAGCTAAATTGCCATTTATAGGTGAAATTTAAATTTTTAGTGAAATTGTGGTGAAAATATGACATTTTGGTGAAATTTGGATTTTTTTTTGTTAATCCAGAGTTTTGTTTTCTTAATTTTTGATTTTCAGTACAGCAATGCAAAGACAGAAAAGATATTTCAACTTAAACGCGGACTGAAAATGTGATTTTTTGGTGAAAGTAACAAATTTTAGCGAATTTTAAAAATGTTGATAGTTTTTTTTTATTTCTTATTTTTTTGGAAAATTTTGGTTTTTAATGAATTCGAAATATTTTAAGCGAAATTGCCATTTATGGGTGAAATTTAAATTTTTAGTGAAATTGTGGTGAAAATATGACATTTTGGTGAAATTTCGATTTTTTTTTGGTTTTGTTAATCCAGAGTTTTGTTTTCTTAATTTTTGATTTTCAATACCGCAAAGCAAAGACTTCAAAAAATACAATAACAACATGTTTAGACCGTAAGGAACATAGAGACCTTTGCCTTTTTGCAACCATATCACCACTATGTACGAATGTTGCTGGATTCCAATAGCAAATCTTTCGAAACTTTCATTCGACAAAGGGCTTTCGACAAACTTGATTTCAACCCGATTATGGACATGCAGACAACGCCAATCGACTTCCCTATGCATGGGGTATATATGTAAGTATGAGGTATATAGGTTACCTTTTAGTGTGGGAAATGAACATTGTTGAAATTTCCTGTTCCTAAATTTGCAGAAATGGCTGGGTGGTAAGATTTAGATCATAAAATTGACAATAAGAATCTAGAAATACTCTGCTTCGAGCTAAAAGGAACTATGTTTAGAAATAAAACGCTTTTTACTTTACCATACGTAGTATAAGGTAAAGTATATTAATCATGAAAAAATCGAGGTCGGGATTTCGACGAATTTATACGTTTTGAGGTCTCCTGAATCCATTTTGACTATTTTCGCAGTGATATCTGTGATGCCTTTGTTATATGGAGATGAAAAGCTGTATAGTTTTTGGGCATAATCGTGACGGGGCAAGGGGTAGTTTACTTACTCCCAAATTTTGTAAACGCTCTACAGGTTATACCGTATGACATATCAAAATGAAATGCAGTATGTGCCTTTGATATATTGAGAAGAAGAGTGGTGTAAATGTTGGTCTTAATCGGGAAGGGGCAAGGGGTAGTTTACTTCACAACCCAAACCGAAAATAATTAAATTTTCGACTCCAATATACTTTGAACTTACATTCTTTATGTAATATATCCATACAAATATCTGTTTCCATTGGGAATGGTAAAGTTGAGTGTAGGCCACTCCAGATTTTTTTTTGGCGAAAAAATATATTTTTACCAAAAATTGGCGAAATTTTAAACTTCTCAGAAATGTGCACATCAAATTGAAAAAAAATTTAAGAACAATTTTTATTCCATTTAAGAATAATCAATAATTTTGTTGTTATAAAATAAAAATGGAAAAACTCATAAAAAATTTTAAACTAAACTTCTGTTAAAAAAAAAAATAAAAAACAAAATTAAAAACCTTAACGGAAATATACTATCAACTCTCTAATGATTTTCTTTATAATTTCCTTTCTCGCGCTCTCTCTCCCTACCACCCTCCCCAGAATATAATCTTTAATCTATTAGTCTGTCAAAAAGCTAAATATTGTCGTCGTAATGTCAAGCAGACGCACGCACACACAAACACTTTCACATATAATTTCCTATTTATTTTTAAAAATAACTTTAGAACCTTTTTAATAAGCCTGTATATAAAGGGTGTTTTTTATAGAGGCGGAGATTTTTAAATTGAATTAAAACAGAAAAACGTTTTTCATCCCTCCATCCAATCGGATTTATTAATTAAATAATTTTATGAGATTAATGTTGAAATGTGACTTGGGTTTTGTGGATGCCGCGGGTATCCAACTCCAAGTGTTCGATCGTTTCTAGTTTATCTGCATCGACCTGGGACCTTACACATCCTCCGATTAAGTAATCTAATGGCATCAAATCACATGAACGAGGTGGTCAGGTCTATATCTTGGAAATATTATTTTGCCATATGTTTCTTTCAGTGGGTTTTTCTAGAGGTAATTGTGTTTAGAAAATGGCTTGAGGATTAATATCGGTCCAAATACGGAGATTCTTATTATTCACATGGTCATACAACAAAAAGCGTGCTTCAGCACTGAACAGACTTTTCTCTGGTGTTAAATTGCCAAACCAAACTACAGTGCTGCCAATTGAAAGTACTCCTCCTTTAAAAAAAAAGACGCAATAGTTGTAAAACATGCATATATATATACATACATACATTTTATTTATAGCTTACATAAACATAGCTTACATTAACAAAATTCTCTACGAATCACAAAATTTTAATTGGATTTAAAACAGAAAATAAATTGCTAATAACTTATAATTTTTTATTTGGTTGTTACGTAGATCTGTTGTTATTGGGAAATACAAATTAAAAGCAAATTACGTACGAAGCTAAGCTATTTTTAAGAATATAACTTAAATGAATAGAATAAATATAAAGCTTTTTTTAAACTTTGCTGAATGTTATTTTCGCAAGCCGATGAATGATAAGGTTTACTATTTTCTTATTAAAATTAGGTATAAGTTAAACTTCAACAAAACAAGCTTGTCTATATTTAATTTTTCTTTGCTGAATACATATATTCTAGCTGAATTATAAAAATAGTATTTTTTAGCTGCTATTTACATTTTTTAAATGAATTTAAATTTAAAATTCCATTTGCATGCATTTTTCTTAGATAAAAAAGAGAAGAAACCTATTTTTTCCAGTAGCTACTTAGCTGAATTGCATTTTTCTTAGCTGAATAACTTAAATTCGTCCTTCATCGCGATTGTTATTTAATTTTAGATTAAATTTCAACATAAAATTCCAGCTGAATAATATTTTTTTAAGCTGAATGGAGAAAATTTTTTTATGAATTTTGAAAAAAAAATCCGTGCACCGAATTTTATTTTTCTAGCTGAATATGAAAAGTTGTACTCTTATTCAGTTACTTACTATTTTATTATTATATTACTGCTTTGCTGAGATAAGAAAAATCCTATTTTTTATCGTGTTCAAAAATAGGTAAATGCAACAAAAATCTTTAGCTAAAATATATATTTCATAGCTGAATAGCAAAAATATGATATATTTTTAAGAAAACAATTAGCTGAATTAAATTTTTTTATACTGAATACCTTAAATCTTTAATAATTTATAGTTTCTATTTTACTAAATAGCAGTTTTAGTATAAACACCTTGCTGAATAGATTTTTTCAGGTTCAAAAATAAGTAAAACCAATACAAATATTATGCTAAATTACACATTTTATAGCTGAATATCAAAAATTTGTTTTTTTTTTCTAGTAGTTATTGATTTAAGTTCTTTTAGTGTAAATTACCCAGAAAACACTAAGCTGAATTAAAATTTTTTCAGCTGAATTTCTAAAATTTTTAATAATTTCTAGTTGTTATTTTACTAAATAGCATCTTTAGTATAAAAACCCTGCTAAATAGCTTTTTTTCGCGTTCCAAAATCTGTAAGTTCAACAAGTATATTAAGCTAAATTACACATTTTATAGCTGAATAGAAAAAATCTGTAATATTTTCTAGGCAATATTTAAGTTTATTTCTAACCATAATTAATTAGTTTAAATAATTAAGATAACTCTAAGCTGAATTACATTTTTTATGCTGCATTCCGATAGTCTTTATAAATTTCTAGTTGCTGCTTAGTTGTAAATATTTTTTACATAATTTATAGCTGAATAGCAAAAATCTTATCTTAGCTGCATTAAATTATTTTTGCAGCTAATTACCTAATTTCTTTAATCATTTCTAGTTGTTATTGAGCGGAAAGTCGAATCATAAGATAAAGCTCTTGCTGAATAGCATTTTTCTTAGCTGAATAGAAAAAATTCTTAATTTTTTGTAGTACTAGTTTTGGTTTCAAGTAAAATTCGACAAAAATGGTAAATCTAACAATGATTTTCTAAGCTGAATACTAAATTCTTTCTATAAATCGTGCTACTGGTGATTTTTTTTAGTTGAATACTTAAAATTTGTAATAATTTCTAGTTGCTATTTAGCGGGAAATCGAATTTGTAGATAAATCTCTTGCTGAATAGCACTTTTCTCATCTGTATAGAAAAAACTCATAATGTGTTCTAGTGCTAATTTTGCTTTCAAGTAAATTTCGACAAAAAAGACCAATCAAACAATGATTTTGTAGACTAAGTTCGTTCTATAAATCTTGCTTCAGGTTCTTTCTGATTTTGAAAAAATGTATTCTTAGAGAAATAAACTTTTCGGCGCTTTCTTATTTTTTTTTTTTTTTTTTGTTTAAATTTTAAGTAAAAATTCTAGCTGAATTACACTTTGCTTGGTAGTATAAAATTTTTTGATTTTTTTTATTAGTTCTAACTTAGTTTAAGGTTAAATTTTAACAAAATTTTGTTGCTGAATTAATTTCTTCTAGCTGAGCGTTGAAATTTTTACATAACCTCATGATGTTCATGGTGATGAATGATGAATGCAAGTTTTACGGTAAATTTAAGAAATAGATGTTTATGTCTGCAAAGGTTATTTTGTGTTTTAGATTCGTTAAGCCTTAAAACGACCTCCAACATCATTCGCAAGGGAGATGAAGTTCAGACATAACTGGAATTTGTAACTAAAGATAAACTGTCTTTTTCTTAATCCCAAGTACTGTTTTAAAAACTCTATTAACAAGTCTCTTTTATCTCATTTGCAAACATTTGGATTTTTTCTTGGCTCTAAATCATTTGCCATTTAATAAATAAGTTCAACATTTTGTTTTTGTTTTCGTTTTTTTTTTTAGATTTTAGATTTTATTGCCAACAAAGTATGTTAACAAGCGGAAATTATAAACAAGTTAAATGGGAATTTATCATTTTAGTTTTAAACGTTTCTTTTTTACATTCTTTGTATACTCGAATTTTGCAAAATACTTAAGAGACATGGTGGCTTAAAACATAAACATTTAGGTAAAAATTATTAACATAATTTTCGCAAAAGATACTAAAAAGAAAAAGATCGTGTTAATTAAAAAGAAAAATAAGTAGCAGTAAGAGAAACCAAAAAGTGGAGTGCTTATGGAAAAAAATTAAAAATAAATAGGTAAACGAGGGCAGTTGTGGAAGTACAACAATGCATATAATACCAGTTATTTAAAATATCCCACTTTCAAGAATAAAAAGGTACCTCCTTAAAGTATTTTCCATATTTTTTCATTATGTATTTTAAAACACCGCCATCTGTTGCGAAACCGTAATGTCCCACTTTTAAACCGTTTTTACTCTACTGTTTTGGTTTTTTCTTGATTTAAAGGGTTCCATTTTCATTCATTTGATTAGACTTTTTATCATCAATACACTAACGCAAATTAGGCAAATAAAATCAATTTATTCCCTAAACCATATGAGCTCCGGTAAGCTAGTAGATAATCCATCTGTCTGTGGGTTGCGGGTTCGATTCCCACCAAAGACTCTGGGTGTTGAAATAAGAGTGTTGGTCTTCGTTATTATACTTGTTAACTTAAGTTAGATATATAGTAATTGTATAGTTACATTTAAATAATAAATAAATACGTATTTCGAAAATCATGGTTTACTTCGGGAATCTAGCCATGATCCACTTCTATTTCTTTTTGACAATGGACATAATCGCTCATAGAAGTGACTAATTTGAGTAGCTATGTAACATTTTAGCAACTAATAATACGCACCTCTAAAAACAATGAAAATTAAAGAAGCAATTCAGCTGCTGTAGAGCATAATAATGAGTTGGGGTACCCAAAAGTCTAGGCCATTCACTTTATGGAAAATTTTACGTTATAAGTATGACCCACGCCACTTTTATAAGATTCGGATTCAGGTGCAAAAGCCACAGCCGAATGATTGCCGTTTGTACTCTGTAACTCCAGGCAAAAAGGATGCAGATAAACTAAACATCAACCCTGAGTTGTATGACAATATTCTGTTCGGTAATGAGGCTCAGTTCTTGCTCAATGGGCGGGTTAATAAATCATAACTCCAGATTTGGAGAAGGGAAAGTCCAACAGTTACAGATAGAAAAACTTCTTTTTGGTTCATTTTATGGGCCGGTGGCGCATATGATCCTTAATTTTTTTAAAATTAAGGCTGGTGAAAACTCTTCCCTCAGTGACGAGCAGTATAGAAACGTGATTGTCTAAGTGTTTGCGATCCTAATTGGATTATATGTTTACTGAAAACATATATTTCCAACAGAATGGCGCTACATGCTATACAACGCTTCATGAAATCGACTTTCTAAAGGAATGATTTTAGAAACTCGTTGTGCGGTTGAGTACTCCACTCAACAAGCCACTAAGATCTTGGTTTATTTTCTTTTTTGGGCTACTTGTGTCATTGGGAACAAGTAAGAAGCTTCGGACGAATTAAAAGACACTAAAGACACACAATTGACTATTGTCGAGAAGCGGCTCAAAATTCTTGATAAACTGATCGAAAGTTGGGCTTTCAGAATGTATTCTAACCGAGCCAGTTTCAGCGTTCACAAACCTGAAATCTTATCGTTTTTTACACAAAAAATGGGACTTTGTACACCCTGATAAGGTGGGGTATGAATTGGTGATGAATCGTTATAAAAACCACATTTACAGCTGTTAAAAGCCTCTGAATACTTTATACGATGCTGGGTTCAGTCTATTATGAGCAATTGGTCTAATCGACCATACAAAATTTTTGTAGTTATTCTACATTATAATATGGTGTGGCAAGCCTAATTTCTGAATAATGAATTAAAGAGCTTCTATATTCTGATTTTCTAAATGAAGAACGAGGCTATCCTAGAGTAAAATCTAGCTCATCTCTTCCTGTTTATGAGAGCAGAAAAAGCTTGTTTATTTTCACTAGTATTTTTTAGTCTTTTCACTTGTTAACGCCGTTAAACGAAATACAAACTTTATATTTTAAATGCTGCTATTTTAATTTTTATAACTTTATATACTTAGCTAGGGTAATTTTGTACTGCCCTCGTATGCAAAAAATAATAATAAGTTCAACCATATACTACACATGTGTATTGTGGATGTTTTAAAAACAATCAACTGCCCCTGTTTTAATGCAATCTAAAGAACTGTTCATATAAAATTGGGATGAACAGCATAGAAAATATAACAATAAAAGTTGTTAATTAGTTAAAGATACAAATTTAATTAAAATTTTAATTTATTCAAGTATTTATTTAATTGGATTAATAAAAAAATAATTAAAATTAAGCTACGTAAGCTCCTTGACGATGTATATAAGTTTCGAGGGCAGCTTGATAACTCCGTGACATTCTGTAATTCCATCGCAGTAACTTTCAATGCAACACAGCACCTGTTAACAGTTATCAATTACCATTGGTAGTTGGTATTGGTTGGTAGTGCACTAGTATGGGGGTTGGGGGTTGAGGGTTCGATTCCTGCCAAAAACTTGAAAAAGTGAACATAAAATTCACGAAACGTTGGGGAAATATGTAATAAAACTCGTTTTTTATTTACATAAAAACACTTTAGGCCTTATTAGCTTAAGAATTATATACTTCTAAACGAAAATTCTACATGGCCAAAGACAAATAAACAACTATAACTATAAATGTTTTCTGCAGACAACCGAAAAGCTTACCAAGGTACGACGCCCACTGTTCCTATCCAATCTGTTTTTTGCTAGACTATGCGTAATAACACGATAATAAGATTTGACCTTGTATGGGAGGTACCAGATCGACTATTCTAATCCAGTCTATATTTTGCTAGACTATGAACATTAGTATCATGGTTACTTGTGCAAATTTTCAAGACTCTACCTATTGTAGGAGGTACCATGACCACCATCGCAATCCAGTCTGTGTTTTTTTAAACTCTTTACATTAGTATGAGGATTAATTGTGCAACGGTTAAGGACTCTACCTATTGCAGATCTCCAGGTAGACGATAATAATGGATCACTTTGTATGCGAGGTCCACGCTCACTATTCCAATGCAGCCTGTGGTTCGCTAAACTATATATATTAATAAGGGGGTTACTGGTGTAAAATTTTAAACCTCTACCTATTTTAGTTATCTAGCTACTTTAAAAGGGGATGTTAAAGTAGGCGTGGTCAATTTTTCTTTACGTAAAAACCTAAGTTGTGTTATGATGGAGATTAAAAAAAATACGTCTAAACCGGTGCAGCCGTGTTCTTAAGTAATGCGATTGCCAACGAACGACATTTGATTTTATTTATATAGATATGACAATATTTTGTTTTGAAAGTAATCAATATCAAATTTTAAGACCTTTACGTATTTACTTTATATAAAGATACCCATCCCTAGCAAAAATTCTAAAATTTATATAAAATTCTAAATATTATTGTAAGCCTTTGTAAAAGAGAGACAGGAAAAGAGTTACTGATTATTTTAAAACAGCGCCATCTATTGAGCAACCGTATTAAAAAATACAGCTTTCAAAAATAAAAATAAAATACTTTAAATTATGCAGTGAAAAAATTTAGTGCACCTGAATTTTATATGAACCCTTTTTCGTTGCATATGTTTTCGCAGCACTTTTTTTTACCCATTTAGCAACATTTAACCTCTTTCTTACATTTATTTTAACGTTTTTTATTGAACTTTTTTTCCTTTAAACTTAAACTTTTATGCAAATCAAGACACTCGTAGTTGAACGACTGAAGATTATTTCCTATAAATTGTTTTACATCTTCTACTGACTTTTTGTTTTCCTTTTAGTCTAATTTAAAGTTGAAATACTGACTGAAGCACATTCTATGCTATTGGTTCTTTCAACTTGCAGCAGATTTCTTCCACTTTGATTGTAAATATGCAGTTCCTGTTTGAATTGTGGCAATAAACACATGTAGTTAAATGCCGTTTGTAACGTTTAGCTTAAGTCTAAATAAAAGAAAAATCTGACAACAGTTAGTTGCTATGTTTAGTTTAGATCATAAAAACTAGAGAATTCATGCTACAGCAAGAACAACAGCAGTAGCTGTAGCGGGAAAGCGCAATAGTGTTTCATATGTTTAACGAAGCCTATGATAAGCTTAACAGCTTTTAAATGGTGTTTGGAGGTCTTAATAGGAAAAAAGTGTAATAAAAAGAATGAACAAAATGTATTAAATGCTAAAATTAAGTTTTTATTTTTGGAGAGTGGGGGTGGATATGAGAGTACACCGCATGGTCATATACGTTGAGGTCAGCAAATCTACTACAGTTTTACTGTAAAAAAAACCAAAGAAGCCCTATTTTTCGAACCATTTATTTTCAGTAAAAAGCTAAAAGGTTTTCCAATAGGTCAGAGCAATGAGGGTAGTGTAATGTCTTGTTTTATTTAATTTTAAATGAAAAAGTTAAAAAATTAACCTGCAAGTTTTAGGGTATCCAGCAAATGATAAACTTTTTTTCTCAAAATAGGTCATTCTTGGCAATCAACTATTTACAGATTGGTGGGCAAATTAGAGTAAGCTGATTCAAGAAACAATCGAAAATCTGTCGAAAACAAAGCCTTTGGCAGCAAGAGTATGCAGGAGTACCCGAGATACTCAATTTTATTTCGGTGGATGCAACCAAAATATGAGTTCAGCAGATATCATAAAGAGCAAAGGGTGTGATTATCGCATGCCGGGGGAGGCATGTACCCTCCCCTCGACAACTTGCAATTTAAGAAATTTATAATATTCCTTGTAAGGTATCCGTAAATCGCACATCGCTGCCTATGAACTCAACATAAAATCAACCCGGGAGCACTTTCGTCTTGTTGACTTCAATGTTCTAATCAATGGATTTCCCCGCGTCTTAGTGATCGGTTATTGAAGACGACCTTCGGGAGGTAACGTGGTGGCTGTGGTTTGGACCTTAATCACAGGAAGGGCGATTTAGTTCGCTGTTGTAATCTTAACAATTGTGTCAATATTATGTAACGAGTTAATATAGTCTCCAACTCTTAAATGAGCATGAGCATGAGCATGGTCCTGCCTGCCCTGTCATGTTTTAAGACTGCTAATTATTTATAGACGAATTATTTTCAGCAAGTGGTTAAGGCAATATGTAAATCTGTATCACACTAAACTCCTCATAAACCAGGCCGGTTTCATTGCTCCGAACCAGAAATCCCTTGATATATCTACGCATATACTCGAATTTTTATATTTTATTAGAGCATTTACCCATCCATATGGGAAACCCCTTAAACCCAATCCTGTAGTTGAACTTTTTTTTTTCTTTTATTATTTGAAGTGAAATTAATTATGTTATAGCTAAATTTAAAACAAAATTTTAATTTTCGAACTAATAGGTCCAGTGTTTTAACTCATTTGTAATAAAGAAATTTTTCGAACATCGAATCACGAATGTTTGTTTTTTGCTTTTTCATTTAAATTTTTTAAGGGTACACAAATCATAAATTTTTTTAACTTGAACTTGAATTTTCGAACATACGAAAAAAGGTTAATCTCTGTTTCCTAAGCTAAGAAAAATAAATAAAAAATTATTATTTTAGATCAAACTGTTTCATTTAAATTGAGTCATTAAAATTAAAAATCGAATTTCGAAAATTTCAACTAGTTATTTTCGAAAATTTTGCAAAAGTTTAGAGTTAATTTTTTTTTTGGTAAAGAAAATGAAAAACCAAACAAAAAAATATTTTCATTAAAAATGTGTATGTTTAGAGTTAACCTAAATTCGAAATTCACTTCGAATTTTCGTTACCACTTAGGACACCTCTAAAAATTTATTTTAAAAAGATGAATTTAAATTGTGTACAAAATAATATTTCAACTAAAAGTTTTGCGATCAATTGGCGGTCTCTTTAAAAATAAAACTTTAATTCGATATTAATATCGAATTTGCGTAAACTATTAAAACGTAAAAATATTTATTCAAAATAAGAATTATTTATTTGTTTATTCCAATAAATAATTAAATAATTCTTATTTTTTAATTTTAGGGTTTAACTGAAATTTTTAATTGGACAAAAAGCATTTTTAATATTAAGTTCGAATTTTTTTGTAAATAAAATTTATTTAGAAATTTCACTATGATTCAGTTAGTTATTATTTTTAGCGAAATTGACGTACTTAAGAGCCAAGAAGTGTATTCGAAATTGACTTCGAATTTTTAATTACTTGTAAAAGTTTAGATTATGAAGTCTTGTTTTATAACAAAAACTTCGAAATTAAGTAATAATATATTATTTACACTAAGTTGGTGTTTTTTTGAGATTAAACCTTAATGAAATAAATAATTTCGAAATTTCGAAAATAATTAAAACACCTGTTGTACCAAACATTTAACCACATATAATTAGTTTTATTAGCAATGTGTTTTAGATAAAGTTTTCTAATTAAAAAACTGTAGCTTATTTTAATTTAACTTCAAAATTTCTACAAAAAGGTTTAGAATTAGAGTTTTTGCTCAAGAAATTTAATTTACATTAATTATTATTACTTTTTTTCAGCTGAATTTCGCTTAAACTTCAGCCTGAAATTTATTTCGAATTTTCGAAATTGTTTACAACATCGTACTTTTTATTTTTTATTTAATTTGTTTGTTTCAGCATTAATATTGTTTAACTACCAGTATTATTATTTTTTGTAATTGTTCTTTAATTTGCCATTTCGTTCCCACAATGAAAGTTTTTTTTATAAAAAAAGGTTTCCGCCTTTGAAATTTTTTAATGGCACAATTAAGTTGATGTTTATAAAAGTAAAAATAGCAACAAATAAACAATTTAAATTAAAGATTATTGAAAGCATTTTCCACATCTAAGGAGAAACACATAAGCTTTGTAATAAATTTAAAATTAGTATTAAATTTTGTTACTCTTGCTAAAACAATATTGTTCTTTTAATGCATTTTAAATGAAAATTCCTTTTCAAAGCCAACACTTTGTTTGAATTGTTGTAGCAAATAAAAAAAAATTTCAAGGAATTTTCTTTCAATTCATAACAATTATGTTGTGCAATTTTAACTTATGTTTGTTTTATATTTTTCTTTTAATTAAATTATATTTCGTTTACTTTGCATCCCATATGGGTTTACTTTTTTATAATTTTTATTTTTTTTATTTTTTTTTTTTTTTTTGTTTGTACTGCATGAATCATAAATGGGGCACACCAAACCAACTGGAAGTAGAAAAACAAAAAATAATGCAATTTTGTATTCATTATGTTACAAAATTTCATTGAAATAATATTGTTGAATTTATTAAAATTTTCAGACATTCATTCAGGCTTACATGATTCTTAGTTGAATAAATTTAAAGGAATAAATGTCAGAGGTTGAAGAAAATTTTAATTATTTAAATAATATTTCAAGTTTAAATATCTAAATTTAAAATATTTAAATAATATTTCTTATAAATTATATTATTACTATAATTTCTAAACTTTAAGATAAATTAGTTGCAAATTGGCAATACAAAAGCAGATAGGAGGAAATTTAACAAATAGCTATTTAATTCAGCTACTTTAAATACAATTCAGCAAGAGTTTTTTGTATAACTTTTTCTTACAGTATTCAATAAAATAAAAAGAAATAATTCAGCTGAGCTTTTTACCTTGATCCTTGATTTTTTAAATAATATTTCAATTCAGCATATTTTTTTAAATGCAGCTCCCTTTTAATAATCCAGATTGATTTTCTACTATAGTTTCGAAACTTTAAGATAAATTAGTTGCAAGTTGACAACACAAAGGCAAAGAAACAGAAATTTAAAAAATAGCTATTTAAACTTGAAATTCAGCTACTTTAAACAAAATTCAGCAACAGTGTTTTGTATGATATTTTCTTACAATATTCAATAAAATAAAAAAAAAATTCAGATGGATATTTTAGACTTTTTTAATTTTATATATCAATTAAGCATATTTTTAAAATATAATAATTCAGATTGAATTTTTACCCTAATTTCTAAACCTTAAGATAAATTAGTTGCAAGTTGACAATACAAAAGAAAAGAAACAGAAATTTAAAAAATAGCTATTTAATCTTTAAATTCAGCTTCTTTAAACACAATTCAGCAACAGGTTTTTGTATAATTTTTTCTTACAGTATTCAATAAAAGAAAAAAAACAATTCAGTTGGATATTTTAGACTTTTTTTTAATTTCTTGTAGTTTGCATATTTATAAATAATATATCAATTCAGCATATTTTCAGCATATTTAGGTTCTTTTTAATAATTCAGATTAAATTTTTACTATAATTTCTAAACCTTAAGATAAGTTAATTGCAAGTTGACAATACAGAGGTAAAGAAACAGAATTTTAAAAAAATAGCTATTTAAACTTTAAATTCAGCTACTTTAAACACAACGCAGCAACAGTTTGTTTTATAATTTTTTTTTTTCTTATAGTAATCATTAAAATTAAAATAAACTAATTCAGCTTTACTTCTCATAAAAAATACTTGATCTTTTGTAATTTCTTGTAGTTGGGCATATTTTCTGTTTTTTTAATTTATCACTTAATAACAATTTTTTTATAAATCACAAACAAATTTTGCAATTCAGCTGGTGTTTTTTTTTTTTAATTTGTTACCTAATAACAAATTTCTTATAAATCACAAATAAATTCTGCAATTCAGATACTTTATACACAATTCAGCTGCTGTTTTCTCTTTACTATATAGACTTTTTTCATAAATTATTTAAAAATACCAAAATTGTTTGCAATTCAGCTGCTTTTAACTTAATTCAGCAGTACTTTGGTTAAAAAATTTTCAATTTCTTTATTAAATTTTCGTAAAATAGCGCTAAAATTGAAAAATTTTTATAAAAAAAATATTACGGACTTTTCATGGTTTCTTGTAGTTTGACAAAAAAAGCACATTTCTATTATTTAAAATTCAAATTCAGCTACATTATTAAATTAAATTACTTAAAAATTCAAAGAATTTTAATCAGATAAGTTAGAATTTTTAGTAAAAGTATAAAATTTTTGAACTTTTAAATTTGAAACTTTGCACCAAAACTATTTTGAATACAATTCAGCGGGTAATTTTCTAAGACATATTATTTTTTTTACAAATTTTCTCATAAATAATCAACTAAAATTATATTCCAGCTAACGAAGATATAATTCAGCTAGACTTTGTGTAATAAAATCTAAAAAAAAAAGTTAAATCTGTGAAAAATTAAAAAAGAGGTAAATCAGCTGTTTTAAATTGCATTCAGCAGCTGTTTTTTGTATATACCACACATTTAATTTAGCACTAAAGTGATTTAGCAATATTTCAGGAATACTATTGTTGAAAATTTTTCGAATTTTTCAGAAGAAGTTTTGATTAAACTTAATTAAGCTAGAATTTGTATAGAATTTTTTGCGAATATATACATATCTATTTTTTTTTTTTGTGAGAATTATTATCTCTAAATGCAATTCGGATTTCTTCGTCAAAAAGAATTTAGCTTTAAAAGAAATCGAATTCCTTTTAAAGCTGTCTAATACTTTGTTGCAGTATTGTTGGATACACATTAGCGTTAAAAACTTAACATAAAACTTATTTCATTCACAAAAAAGATACTTAAAAGTAGCGGGCTGCATGTTCTTCAATGCATTTAATGCTTCGCCAGGCTTCAGCTGAACAACATTGTACAAATGTTATTTGAAAAAAAAAACACAAAATAACAAAATAACAAAATAGCATGAAATGAAACTGAACGAGTAACATGAACTGTTAAGGTTACTTTTCGTGATTTGGGTTTTTATTTTACTTATTTGTCTTATGCTGATTTTTTTTGCAACATGAAACACACTGCATTCCACAGATTTATAAGAAAAACTTTAAAACGCAATACAAATGCTCAACAAATGGCGTAAAACCTATTTTGAAAAAAAAAACGATGTAATACCTAGCCATCGAATCAGAACTGTTGGATAAAATAATGAAAAAAAAAACAAACTTTGAAAACAACAAACACCAAACTCTATAAACAATTTATGGAAGAAAAAAACATTTATTGCGTGCCAAGCTTAAAAAAACACACTAGCGAACGAACAACACAGCAACTAGAAAGATAAAACTCTAAAGTAATTGAAAGGAAAAAAATGGTAAAAATTCATAAAAGAAAAGCAAAATAATAGTGACTGAACAAAAAACACGATTAAAAATTATTTTTCAAATCCTAAACCAGTTTAACGTTTAAAAATGTTTGCAGTAAGCTGCTTTTTTTCTATATTTTCCTAAAAATAGCCAATATAATTTAATTCAGCTCCATTAAGTGCAATTCAGCTACACTTGTTTAATAACATATTAATATATACACTGTTTTTAATTAACCACAAACCTTGCCTGCTTAATATGCGATTCAGCTAAACTTTTTTATACAATATGCTGAGATTTTTTTTATAAATTCCTCTGAAATTTTCAATAAGTTATAATTCAGCTGCTTAAAATGCCAGCTAGACGGTTTTCTTTAAATTGTCGATGTGTGTACAAATTTCTTTCAAATAAGCAACAAAGCTAAAAAATCGCGGACGTTAAAAATTCAGAGAGCTGCAAAATTAGACATTAATGCTATGCTATGCTATGCTGAATTACATACACTCCATTCTGTATCACTATGAAAATAATTGCTATAGCACTTACGCCCGCGAACGTTTTAAATAACAACTCAGCTAGACAAAATTAACAAAAATTATATATTCAGCTGCTTTCATATGAATTCAGCTAGAACTTTTCCATTATATTTCTGCTGTTGTATCTATTTCCTTATAAAATATAAAATATCAATTATAATACTGAAAAAATCAAAGTCTGAAAAATACTTAACACGTTCGCGGACGCTAAAATTGCAGGGAGCTGCAAAAATAGGTATGAATGCTATTCAGCTAGTAGTTGTAATAGCTGAATAGTATTCACGTCATTTTGCATCAATATGAAAATGAATGCTGAATAGCATTTACGTCCGCGAACATTTCAAATAAGTCCTGCTGGCGTTGTATATGCAATTCAGCTAGACTTTTTTTTTAAATATGTTGAAATTTTTAAATTTTGTAATAAATTATAAGGATAAGGAATTATAAAACAAAAAACTATTAAAGGAATTTTATTTCAGCTGATTAAAATGCAATTCAGCAGGATGTTTTCACGGCATTTTACTATTTTTATATGCAATTTGGTTACATTATTTACAAAACTTACAATTCAGCTACTTAAAGTGTATTTCAGCAGGATGTTTTCACTGCATTTTACTATTTTTATATGCAATTTGGTTAGATTATTTACAAAACTTACAATTCAGCTACTTGAACTGTAATTCAGCTAGACTTTTTTGCTTAAACCTAATCTAGTTTTCACTTTTTCCATTAGTTTTATAAAAAATCTTAAATATAATGATTTTAGGGCAATTCAGCTAAACAGTTCACAGCAAATTTGAAGATTTTTGTTGAAGATTATTTTAAATTCAACATTAAAGGCAATATTCAGCTGCTTTATATATAATTTAGCTTGCCTTTTGTAACATATATGTAGCATTAAAATTTTGTATTTTTTTACACGAAATTAAAGTCTTTTATATAGTTTCTTCAAATATAGAAATAAATATTTTTTAAATGTTTGTTTACTTGTTTTAAATTTTATACCGTATACAAATTGGAATAAGTTGAAAGTTAAATATTTAAACTCATTTCGAAATTTCTCTTGATGCATAATAAAATATATTTATAAGTTTTCGAAGAAATTTCAACTCCTGTTATTACAACTTTGCCTTAAATCTCATTTGATGTTTTTTTGTAAAACGCTGTGCAATAGTTTATGTTGGAGCTTTGCATACCTCAGAGCAGACAGCCAACTAAATTGCATCTTTTCAGTATTGGAAATTGTGTCCAAAAATTTACATTTCTTGCAACCAGTCTACATTCCATTAATTTTGTATGACACATTTAGATAACAAAAAAAAAACAACGCTGTTTAGAAAGTTTAAAGAAGAAGTTGAACTATTTTTCTTGAAATTTGCAAGCAAGTTTGTAAACTTCTTAAAATAATGATGAGTTTCTGCAAAACTTTTATTGTAATTGTAAAACATACAAAATATTAGATGAATATTATTACAAATTATATTTGATACTTTTTTGCTCTTTGCAGAATATGATTCAGTCGTCAGCAAATAGCAAATGCCAAAATACCAGAGATTCAAAAAAATGTCAATATTATTTATTCCACTCAAATCCGAAGATCTAAACTGAACCTATTTTTAGAGCAAAGAATATAATTTTGTTAGGGAGACACAGCAGCCAATACGAAATTAAGTAACTGTTCATGTAAATTTGGGAATCAGTGCAGTGTATTTTTTAAGGCCTATCAAGTATAAAAGAAATAAGTATTTTATTGACAACTGAGGCATCTTAACACGTTCGCGTACGTGAAAGCTATAGCATTAATATTCATAGTGATTCAAAATGACGTGAATGCTATTCAGCTATTACAACTAATAGCTATTATTTGTTAATATTCAGCTATTACAACTAATAGCTGAATAGCTTTAATGCCTATTTTTGCAACTCCCTGAAATTTTCAGCGTCCGCAAACGTGTTAAACTGGAAAAAGTTTCAATTAATTCAAGAATTAAGATTTCAAAACCGCATTCTAGATTTTTTAAAAAACTAAAATTTTACAAAATGTTTTTTTAATAAAAAGAATATTAAAAAATATAAAACAATATAAAAAATGTAATTAAATTAAAAGATTCAACTTACTTTAAAACGTTTTAAATCCTTAAAAGGGAATCTGAGCTGATTCAAAATTATATTAAAGCTGATTCGAGGTTATTTTATATTATTAACATTTGACAAAATTCTTAATTTTATTTCAGTATATTTATTTCTAAATGTAACAATTATTTTATTTTTCAACTAGTTTTTTTAATACTTGTTCTTATTTTCGTGGTTAATTTAAAATTTCTAAAAAATTTTTGTTTTTTGTTTATTTTTTATTTTTGTATTTAAGTGGTTAAGTGTTGCTAACGAGTTGAAGTTTTTTTTTTAACGGTGTGCTACACTAAATAACAAGATTTTCAATTATCAGCATTTTTAATTTATTGTTTTTTAATAAATTATATATTTAAACAAAATAATATTTATTAAAAATAAATTATTAATTTTTAATTAAAAATTTTATATTTTATTTTTGTTTTTTTTTATTTTTTTTATTTTTTTAATTATTTTATATTATATACAAAAAAATAAATTTGGAATCGTATTATATGAAATTATTTAGTTTTAATCAAGCACGATTCCTTGACAATATTAAGTAAATAATTATTATAATATTATTATTTATATTATAAATAAATATTTTATGATTACAATTTCATTTCAATTTATTTTCAAAAATATAATAATCGAAATTGATTACTATGGGGAAAGCATATCCAGATAGCTATTTCGCTAGTGCTTAACTAGATTAAAAACTCAGCTTCTATGCTTAAAACTTAATAGACTAAATGAGAAATTCAATCAGTCTAGAAAGATAGCCAAATCTAAATTTCTAACCAAAAAACCACAGCAACTACTTCGATTTTTAAGGAATCTTGCCCGATTAAATACAAATAATGTTATTTTATGCTATTTACCCACATAAAATGTTATGGATAAATAGCATAATATAATATAATTAGAAAATTAAAAAATAAAAAAATAAAATATAAAATTTTTATTTATTCATTTATTTATTAATAATTAATTTTAAATAGAAATTAATTATAATTTTATTTTTTTTATTTTTTATATTTTATAATTAGTTAGCATAATACATATCTAAAACAATTTTATAAATATTTTTTTATTTTATAGGTAGTTTAATTTTTAATATTGTGTTTTTATTTATAATTATTTAAAATTTTTTTATGTGTAATTCTTTTTATTTTGTTTTATAAATATTAAGGTATTTTTTTATTAAAATAGTTTAAAAAAATATATTAAAATAATATATTATTATATTATTTTTATTATAATTATTATATATTATTATATAAATTTCATTTTATTTGAATTATTTTCTTTTTTTTTTTTTTGTAATTAGTTAATAATTATTCAGGCTTAAATTCTTTATTATAAAGAGATAAAGGAAAATTCGACACCAGTAAAATGTAAGGCTGCAGACGGATTTAGCGATGCAGAAAATGCATTACATTCTGCTAGGGTCTAATTTTTCTTTATCTCTTTATAATAAATATTAATTTATTACATATTATTATTTTTTTTTATTATTTATATTATTAATGTTATTGTTATTATTATTATTATTATTATTATTATTATTATTATTATTATTTATATTATTAATATTATAGTTATTACTATTATTAATTAATTAATATTAAATTATTATACTTCTTTTTTTCTATTATTATGCAAGCCCCATATAGCAGAACTGTGGTGAAAGTATTTTAAATGCCTTGGGCTTTTTCCCTCCCTACCGGGAGGGTTGACATTATCTTTGCCAAAGCACCAGAAGAGATACCGAATAATTAAGCCCACCAATCGTCCAGGCATAGTTTCGAAAAATTCGCTAATGGAGTTGAGCAATATCAGACTATTTTTTTCGACGCTGTTCAAGTTGTTTTTATTTTTTCGGTTGTAATGATTCTCATTTACTTTTTTTTGTTAAATAAATATTATACCGCGACCATTAGATGGCATGGAGTGCATACAGATCTCGCTGGGCGATCTTTGTTTGTTTTTAGGTTGGTAGGGTTTGTCAGGTTAGTAATTGTATTAAAGGCCTTTATAGAAATCACTACACATAGAGGTATCCGATAGACCAACAAGGTACCCAGTAGGAACCATCCCCCCACATTGGGAGCGATTTCAATATGAGGAAATTTTTTTAAAGGATTTTTTTTAGCTTTAGTCTGACAATTCTAACCTAACGCAATATAGATTTCAGGAAGGTCCTAATTTTAACTAAAAATCTAAAAAAATTTTACAAAAAATTAAAAAAAAAAGTATTATTTATTATTCTTTAAAAGTTACAAAAAATTCTCAAAAAAATTTTCACCAAAAATTTAAAAATTTAAAAATTTACAAATAAATTTAAACAAAATATACGAAAATTTTAAAAAAAATTTTTACAAATAATTTTCTATAAAATTTTACAAAAAAAAATTTTATAAAGTTTTTACAAAAAAATTTCTACAAAATTTTTACAAAAAAATTTCTACAAAATTTTTACAAAAAAAATTTCTATAAAATTTAAAAAAAAAATTTATAAAATTTTAGAAAAAAAATTCTGTAAAATTTTTACAAAAAAAAATTTCTATAAAATTTTTACAAAAAAAAATTCTATAAAATTTTTACACAAAAAAAAATTTCTATAAATTTTTACAACAAAATTTTCTATAAAATTTTTACAAAAAAATTTTCTTAAAATTTTTACAAAAAAATTTTCTTAAAATTTTTACAAAAAACAACTTTTCTAAAAATTTTTACAAAAAAATTTATTTCTTTTTTATATTAATATTTTTGTTTCAGTACAATGCTGATCTCATGGCAGTTCAACATTTTATGTAATTTTTATTGTATCAAATTTACTTATTATCCTTAAGTGGATAGATGTAAATAGAGAATTTGAAAAAAAATGTTTAACATAAAATGATTTTGTAAAAATTGTTTACGTGGTTAGACATTTCAGGTGAAAATAATTGTAAAATAGTTATTTTTAGCGCTCCGTACCCAAAGGGTGAAAACGTAACCCTGTTGTTTTCGCTACAATGTATGTCCGTATGTCCGTCCCTCTGTCAGCGCCTTTTATCTCTGCAACCGTAATAGTTAGACTCTTGAAATTTTCACAAAAGATGTATAACTGTGGCCGCTATAGCAGCATATACGGAAACTTATAGGGTGTTCCGAAAGCGATGTGCTATTTACGTTTATGTCTTTATTTCTTTAGCTGTGGGAGGCAACCACTTAAAATTTACAGACAGTAATTTAAATTATAGGGTGTTCCGATAGTGACGTGATTTGCATGTATATGGCCAAAGTTTTAAACGATGATAGGTAGACTCTTAAAGTATTTACATGAGGTGTATTACTATGGCCACAGTGTCATGTTTATCATGTGTAGTGCTTTTTAATCATAATAGGCAGACTCGATGTATTCATACAAAGAGAATTTCCATGGCCGCTATAACAAAAATTAAAGAGTATCCCGAGAGAGAGAGCTGATTTGTACCGAAATAGCCTTATTTTTTGAACCATAATAGGTATGCTCTTTAAATGTTTACAGTAGATGTTGTACTTTGGCCGCTGAAATAATTACTAATAACTAAAGGGTGTTCCATCATTGACATGTTTTTTTAATAACTTGAATTTTTAAAGTTGTAATAAACATAGTACGGAACCCTACGTGTGTGACGCTAACTCGCACTTGACTGATTTATTTTAATGCGTTTGCCCTATTGACTTTGTCAAATGAGAGATAACCATGGTTGCAAGATATGGCGGTTTCTACCAGAACGTGGTGATTTCAAAACTTATTTAGCGATTTAATTTTTGATATGGCGACATAGCTATTTTTCATTGACTGCTGGTGTCTGTATAAATAAAATCACCACGGTAAAGGGTACAGAGGATTCGGCACGTCGGAATATAGTACTCTTACTTGCTTTTTTTCCAATTATTTTTAAGTTTCATTTAAGTTATTATTGGTTTGATTTATAGTTTTTTGTTAATTTTGAAAATTTTAATTATTATTAGTCGAACTGTTTTATGTATTACATACAATGAAATTTATAATCAAGCTTAAGTTCGTTTTTATTCTCTCTAAGATGTAATCTAATTTGTAATTTAATTAATTCTTTCTTAGAGAAAATAAAAACGAACTTAAGCTTGATTATAAATTTCTTTGTTTTTTGTTAATTTTAAAAATATTTTTAATGGTCTAAAAATATATTTAATAGTTTTAAATGTGTTAATATATTTTATAAATAGAAACATTTTTTTTTATTTTTGTTTTAAAATATTTATATTTTTTTTTTTATTTTTTATTAGTGAGTTTTTAACATTTTTTTTAATAAACTTTTCATAAAATATATTATATATTTTTCATTAAATATATACATATATTTTCATTTGGATTATTATTTATAATAATTATTTATTCTTTAACCCCTGTTTAATTATTTAAAATTATTAACTTTTGTAAATATTTAATTTAAATATTGTAAATATTTTTTTAATGTGTAATTTTTATTTTCGCTTGAGGATTTTTTTTTTTTAATTTCGTTTTTCTACTTTTATTTTTTTTTTTTTTTTTTTTAATGTGAAAATTTATTTTTAAACTTTTCTTATATAAAGTAATATTTATTTAAATATATTTGTGTTAATTTCAAATAAATTAATAAATATTTTGAATCGATTTTTAAATTTTCATTATTTTTTAAAAATATGTAATTTTTACTTTTTATATTTTTTATCGAATTGTGATTTAATATTTTTTTAATTTCAGTTCACACAACTTTCCACTTTTTTTACTGTCGAAAAAAAATTCCATAAATATTTTCCTAGAAAATCACATGTATTTGATGTTAAATTTTCAAATATTTTTCACTTTATTGACTATAGTTGTTTTTGGTGTTTTTTTTTTTTGTTGTTGTCTAGTTTTAAATTCAGCATTAGTTTTGGTATGTTGAATGTTTGGACTTCCTCTTCAGCACAAAATAAAAGAAATAGCCACAAAAACAACAAAAAGAACAAATATAAAACAGGTCGCGCATACGCACATACACAAACATTTAAACAGCCGTCGTACATAAATATTTAAACAAACAAACACTCACACACACACATGCTTATACATGTGTGTATTTTTCAGTATAAACCTGTCTAAAACCAGGTATAGATTTCAATACAAGCAAAAGCAAACAAAACTTGGCTAACACAACGTACAACAATAAGAAGAAAAAGAAGAACACGATAGAAAAGAAAAATTGAAATTATTGATTTTAAAATAAACTTTTTGTTTTCTAATTGATAATATTGATAAAATACGAAAAATCTTACAAAGTATTATTAAATATTCTTTTAGTTTTATTTAAAAGTTGAATCATAAAACTTTTATTATTACAGTAACAATGTTCAATCTTTAACTTTATAACTGAAAATCCCGCTGAATTTGGCTTTGCGATCGTATTAACAAAAACGCGTTCAGGGTCTGAGCTGCTGTGGCCAGAGACTAAAACTGAACGTTTGAGTCGACTGATTATGTTCGGTGTTGCGGTTATTTAACTATTGAATTCGCGTCTGAGTGATAAGGTAACTTACTTTTTGTTAGACTAAACTGAATAGCAATGCATATTTAAAAGAAAAAAATCATAATTTAGTTTTAAAATTGGTTTTATGGTAATATTTTGTTTGCTGAATTTCAAATCTAACAGCTGAATAACTGTTAGATTTGATAAAACATACAAAATTAGTATTTTTTAATTAATGCTTGCTGAATTATGTTTTTATTAGCTGAATTGAAGTTTTTATTTATAAATGACTGTTACACATATTTTTTGTATGATTTCTTGTTTAAAAATTGAATGCTGAACTATATTTTAATTATTAACTTTTAAAATTGTTTTTACTTATTTGTTGCAAGCTGAACTAAGTTTTTACCAGCTGAATTTTCATTTTTATTAACCGGATAAAAAGTTGTATATAATTACTTGCATTCAGTGTGAAATTTTTGCTAGCTGAATTGGGTTTTTATAAACAAATTATTGTTTTAATAAGTTAAAGTTAAAGAAATTCGTATTTTTGCTGCGTAATTACAAGATTTTGCTTAATTGTAAAGTGTTTATGACGAAATCCTAGAAAAGTTTACATCAAATCTATCTTTATCATGAAATTTTGTTTGCTGAATAACATTATACTTAGCTTAATTCAAAAGTTTTACTTTAAATTAGACTAATAATGATTTTTCTTCAATTGCTAAGTAACATTTTGCCTGTGGAACTAGGCTATCGCAAGCTGAATGCAGTTTTTTTTATAAAAAAAACACAACTTATGTTTTATAAATTTAACATTTACAGTTTTTATGTCGAAATGTAAAAAAAATCTTACACTGACTTGCTTCTAAGGCTAAATGCTACTGACTGAATAAAGTTTCGCAAAGCTCAACTATAATTTTCAATATAAAATTAAACAAATCTATTTTATTATTTATATTAAGATTAAATACTCATTGCTGAATAAGGTTTTAATGTTCTTAGTTAAATGTTTAATTGCACAATATAAGAAATAGGCATTTTTTCTATCCTTAAGTAAATATTGCTTGCTGAATTGAGATTTTATTAGCCAATTTTTAGTTTTTAATACAAAATAACAAAATTAGGGTTTCATTATCTGAATTTAAGTTCTTCTCTAAACTACAAAAACATTTTACATTTAATTGCTTTTAATGTAAAATTGTGGAGTTAAGTTTCCTCTAATCTTAATCATAATTTTTGCCAAGAAATACAGGAACGTAACTTAGCTTGTATATTTATTGCTGAATGAAGCTAATTAAATCTTGATTACTGTTATAATAATAGGTTAAAAAATAGTAATATTAGCTTGGTTGCCCTTAAGATAAGATTTAGCTGGCTGAATGACTTTTTTTTATAGCAGTATTCAACATTTTTACTTCAAGTGTTGTATCAAATGGTCAAAATAAATGTATTTAAGAAAAATTTCTCTAACTGAAATTTTGTTTTAATAAAAAAACATGATAAGTAACATTTAACACGATTTTTTTTTGCTGAATTAGGTTTACTTAAGTTGTATTTTAAATCTTTTATAAGAAAAACAAAAACTTATTTTTTTAATAAAATTAAAAATAACTTGTAATTTAAATTAATATTATCTTGCTGAATTAGGTTTATATGATATGAATTTAATTTTTCAAGTTCTTAGAAAACAAATTGTGTATATTTCTTGAATTATGTACATATATGCAAACTTTTGCTTGCTGAATTAGGTTTAAGTAAGCTGCATTTTATCATTATTATTTTTTTAATATTAAAAAATATTTTTTTATTATTAAAATTAGAAACAAAAACGCAGTAATTATCTAACATGTATTTAAGGTACTCGAACAATACAATAATATTCTTTGTAATTGAAAAAACAACAAGTGACCCTATTGCATTGATGCGTACTTTAGTGTATATCTAGATGTTGTTATTATTTTACTTAAAGCTGAGAACCTGTATGGGTTTTTGTTTAATCTTTTTTTTGTATTCTCATGTTTCTTTTATTTGTGTTTCTGTTTTGTCTGTCTTATCTTCGTTAAGATCCCCACCAACTATCTCTATTCCCCACTCAAACGAAACAAACAAACAATAAACAATCAGCTTTGCTTGTGCATGCAGTTCGAGAAACAGAGATAGAAACATTTAAACAAACAAGGTAAAAAGCACACTTATAACTACATACATATGTACATATGTAAGTAAACAAATGACGTTGACGTAAACGTCAACATTGGTGTTTTGTTTTGTTTTGTTTTGGCTAGTGGATCCCAATAAACGACACCAGCTGAAAATTTATTACAAATTTTGTTTTTCATTTATCTTTATCATCAATTTTGTAACCTAGCCTATTGCTCTCTCTCTCTCTCCATAGAAATTTCTCTATATCTAATTCTTTTCTGTAAAGCATTTAACACATAAATAAATAAAACATTTTTAACTATACTTGATTATTAATTAATACTTGTCTACCTGATTAATAACCAATTTTAATACTAAATATATTTTTTCTAAAAATAAATTGCTTTTTGTTTACAATTTGCTTTATCTTGCCACAACTCAGTTATCTAAAGAATTTTTTTAAAAAAAGAACTAGAAAACAAGACTCTTTCTACCATTTTTAAATAACCAAGTTTATAACTGAGATTTTTATTATGACAATAAAATACAGTGGTGCATAATAGAGAAAATTTAACACGTACGCGGACGTAAATGCTATAGCATGCTATTCAGCTATTACAACTAATAGCTGAATAGCATTCATATCTATTTTTGCAGCGCCCTCAAATTTTTATTAACATTTTTTCTAAAAAACTAATTTAGAAGAGTAATTGTTTATTCAGCAACAGTTTCTTTAATTTTATAATTAAAAAAGTACCTATAGCAAAAGAAACTTTATTCAGCATTGGATATTTATTTTTAGAAGAAAAAACTATATAAATTTTGATAAGTTTTTAGAAAAAACTAAAACTTAGCTTGCGAAAACTTAATTCAGCTAGCAGCAAATATGCTTAGAAACAGGATCAAATAATAATCTCTTATACAACTAAAATTCAGCTATTTTTATTGTAACGAACGAACTGGAAATCTGTAATTTATTCTAAAACTAAATTAAATTTTAGCTTTTAACCGTATTGTTGAAATTAAAATCATAAAAAAGTTTATTTAAAAAATCATATTTAACATAAAATTTAAACTTTGATATCATTTCGTTTTTATTTTATAATTAAAAAATTAAAATCACAATAAAGTCAGAAATCTTTTTTAAAATTCCAGATAAGTTATTAATTTATATTACGTCGAATTTAACTGCCAGTTTCTCAATATCGAAAGAATTCGTTCTTTTTTCGTACAATTATATTTAAAACAAATACAAATTCGAAAATTTTGTTTTAAATGTAATTATACGAAAGAACGAATTCTTTCGACATTGAGAAACTGACAGTTAGTCTTAAATTTAAGCAATACAAATTTAATTCATTTAGTAAAAGTTCAACTTAAAAACAGGTTAAAGTAACGATTTTTAATATTTTGTCACAAAAACTATAATTCAGCTTACAGAAACTTCATTCAGCAGTGAAACCTTATCAGAAAATAATTAAAATATATACATAATTCAGATAATAAAACAGCATAAGAATCATCCGCGAGTTTGAGAACAATTTTGCGACAAAAAAATGCAATTCAGCTGAAAAAAATGTATTCAGCTAGCAGTTTTTATTTGCTTACCTTACAACTTGGCTAAATTTGGTTTTATTAAATAATGAAGTTTTACTTAGTATTATATATTCTCGTTATAAAATTGAATACGATCTGAAGTAGGTTTTATAAGCTTAATTTGTCATATTTAAAAATTCCAAATGTTATATATATATTGAAATTTTCCCAGCTGAATTGCATTTAAACTTTAGAGAATACCATATTATTGCTGTTGTTTGCTTAAAAGCGAATAAATTTTGCAAGTTTTGTTAGCTAAATTAAGTAAACGCTAGCTGAATAACAATATTTATTAAAAACCTAGGGAAAGCATTTATTAAAAAATAAAATTAATCAGATTTCTCTCAGCTGAATTGAAATTTTCGATATAAAGTAAAATATTTTATTAAAAATTGCGAGCTGAATAGTTTTAAACTTTGCTGAATTGCATATTTATTTTAAGTTATGTCTAAAAACTGAATGTTTTTTTAAATATGCTTAATTTTTGCTAGAGAAATGGAGTAATAATTAGCTGAATAATAACACTTAGTGAAATTTTGAGTAAAAACAGAACAGAGCAATTTATTTCTAGCCAGAGATGGTAAGTAATAAATAAATGGAAGAAACGGTAATAAAACATTTAGGGCAAAAAATTGTTTTTGAAAAGCTATTGCTAAGTAACTCAATGTATCCAATGATTATTTATTGCTAGATACAAAATAACTATAAAAACCTATTACTATGTATCACAAAAATATTATCACAAAACTATAATTTCTGCTTAGAATAACTATAAAAACAAGTCATACACCCCCAAAAAAATATTAAAGGGAATAATCAAAGTATTATCAGACAAAATATAAACTTCATATAAATTTTTTATCTCATCTAAAATGCTGTCGTTCTAGCTATTGATAACGCAATGCAGATGAGGAAATGTGACATTAATTTAACACAAAATAAAGTTGTATACTCAAAATGCAATAAATACAAGATAATAAAAGTCTTTGAATTACGAAAACAAAGCGAAGATATCTTAAAAGATTAATAATATGATTCCTAAGTGAATAACTAATAAAAAATATTCTTAAAGAACTTTAAATTTGCTGTTTAGCAGGAAATTATTAACAAACAAAAAATTTATTAATTCAGTTAAAAAAATAAGGCTGAATTGGTAATATTATTAGCTGAAGAGCCTTTTTAGTAGCTGAATTATAGAAATAAGTATTACGTTTTAAAAGGCAACACAAATATATGAAAACAATCCAGCTGAATAGCGATTTACTTCGCTGAATTGGAACGATACGTTAAAATCATGAAAATTTTAATATAAATAACAGTTTTTTACAATATCAGTAGTAAGTTAGTATAATATACATAGATCTTAATTACACATGATGAACAATAACCAAAGCTGCTATTCATTTTCAAGTTCGAAATATGTTAGCTTTTGTTAAGGTTTTGTTTACCAGAATGTATATTTTAATTATAGTTTAGATTTTGAAATAAAAATTTGGGAAATTTTATTTAGCTGAATTCAACATTCTGCTGAGTGTTAACAAAAAGGGATATCTAACAAAAGTTATTATAGCTGCCTGCATATATGTTTGCCTAGCTGAACTTTAAATTTTTTAAATTAATGTTCTTTTTATTTCTTAGCTCAATTAACTTTTTATATAAATTTAATAGCTGAATTAGCGATATCTTTGATATATTGTTATATTGTATTAGTGTTTTATATTTTTAGCTTAATTCATTACTTATACAAATTTAATAGCTGAATTAGAGATATCTCTGCTATATTGCAGAGATATCTTCACTGCATATACATCTTTCTAACCGACCCTTCAGTATTTTACATTTTTTCTACTAATTTCATAGCTTAATTCATTTCTTGTAAAAATTGAATTGCTGCATTTGAAATATCTCTGGTAAAATGTAGTTTTTAGCAATTTTTGCAATGATTTTGTAAAACGGTGTGTAAAATTAGTGAACATTTCTAACTGGTTACAATTTTTGTTTAGTTAAATTCCGCATTTTAGCCAGAGTTTGTAATTAGCAATAAAAATCTGTTCAAAGCTTTATAAAATAGCTTGCTGAATTAGGCTTTTATTAACCAACTCGCATGTTTATAGCATTTATTGTACTTTATTTCCAACAATTTTGTGAAAATCTAAAGAAATTTGATAAATGAAGGATTTTTGTTTGAATATCATATTAAAAATGCGCCTAAAAGTTTGCTACTTTCTGAAAAATTAATTGCTAAATAAATATTTATCCAGCTGAACAGCAGTTTCATGTAATTTTTTGCAATTTTTATACAAGTTTTTTAAAAATATCTTAGCTGAATTAAATTTTTGTCCAGCTGAATTACACCATTTGGTTTTATTTCACAATAAACAAAAGAACTTATACTTTTTGCTTACAAAACAAATATTTATCCCGCTGAATGGTAGTTTCAAGTAATTTTTTGCAATTTCAATTTTCTGCTGAATTAAATTTTTGTCCAGCTGAATTACACCATTTGGTTTTAGTTCACAATAAACACAAGAACTGATACTTTGTGCTTACAAAATAAATATGAGTAGTATTTTCAAGTAATTTTTTGCAATTTTTATACCAATTTTTTTTTTTTTATTTCTTAGCTGAATTAAATTTTTGTCCTGCTGAATTTCATCATTTGGTTTTATTTCACAATAAAAAAATAAAAAAACTGTTAATTTATGCTTACAAAATTTTCAGCTGAATTTTAGTTTTCTAGCTGAATTAATGTTTTATTTAGTGAAATACTCTTTTAAGTAAAAATTGTTAGCAAAGTTTTAATAAATTTAACATTTAAATAAAAAATTGTTGTATTTAACCTAAAAACCTCTCGAACATTTATTTCTTCTCACACAAATCGCGTAAATGTTTAGATTATTTAAGCCAATTTGTAATCAATTGGACAGCCATCATTATGGACTTGTTGTGTTCAACATAAATCATTGATGCATAAAATACAATCAATTTTAACACACCCGTAGTGAAAAAGTCACTTACATAATAAATTTAATTGAATTGTTTAAAAACACACCCACTATATATATAAACCACATGACCCAGAGACTACAATAGTTAAACAAACAGCAACGTAAAAATAAATATTGACAAAAATGCACTTAAAACAAACTGAATGTTAGAAGAAAAAAAAACAAACACATTTTTTTTTTGTTCTAAAATCACCAATTCTATTCAGTTCTGTTGACTTCTAACTCTAAAGCCAATTCATGATTAATGAGCACTATTCACTTTTCTTTCTCAGTGACATATAAGGCTTAAAATAGATTTGTTTTTTTTTGGAAATTAGCTGGCTTGCCTGACAAATGTGTGTCAACGGTTTTGTTAGAGCTGTATGGTTGTTGACAAATGAATTGAACCATTAAGAAAGTGAATCACTGAATTAGTGAATATTACAAAAAGCTGCATTTAAGTGATACGCATTTTTATTTGGAATGATGTTGTTGTTGTTGGCCTTTAAATAAAGACTTCCGTTTTGTTTGGCTGCTTGTTTGGCTGCAAACGAAATTCCACCAAAGCCTAGCCAAGCATCACAAATATTTCCGTTTAAAAGGCCAACGACAAACGAAGAATACATGATTGCAGGTTCATAATGAGATGTGAGTGCTTACTCTTTTAACAATAGGGAGTAAAAAAGTAGCACAGCTAATATTTTTATAGAAAAATTTAACAAAAAACTGAGCAAGTTTTGTAATAAGCAAATTGGAAGAAAATCTATAGTTTTGTATAAAAAAAAACTATTCAGCAAATATATTAGAGAATATTTTTAACAAAAACCGAGCAAATTTTTTATAGAAAAAAATTTATTGAAGAAAAAATTTGCAAAAAACATAGCAAAAAAAAATCTAATTTTATTTAACACGACGTGAATGTTATTCAGCTATTACAACTAATAGCTGAATAGCATTCATGCCTGTTTTTGCAGCTACCAGAAATTTTGAGCATCCGTGAAAGTGTTATTATAATAACAACAAACAAACCCTGCAATTTAAAATCCTGGCTAAACTATTAGGTGGTCAGGACCAGGCAGACGCTGTTAAAAAAACCTTCAGCATTTTATACTGTCCTTGAGGGGTCTTTTTTTAATGACTTACCATTTTTTGGCGCCCAAAGGTATGCTGCGATTTAATATTTGCAAATGAGCTCCTATAAGTATGTGACAATTCCCTTGGTAAACACTGTTATGAATTAATTCTTTATGCCGCCCAAGGGTATGCTGCGAATTTATATATCCGAATGAGTATGGGAAAAATTCTCATAAGATTCATGGGGAAAGAGGATAACTATCCTCTCCTATAGGCAAGCTGCTTTAAACATAGTTACTCTTTGCTGAATACCCAAACACTAGGGGTAGCAGGCAACGAAATTGCATATAGACTGGAAGGGGATGGAGAAGGAAAACAAATACCCCCATGATTGCAGTTGGATCAAATATAATCCAAAGAAGAAATCTCAACGGAGAAAAGAACACCAGGGATTATCAGTTGGTTAGTCACACGGGATTAAGACATGCAAAGTTAGCAACTGGCTGACTAAGTTAAAATAACGCATGAATGTTCACGGGTTCCTCACAGACCATTGCGGATTAAGGCAACAGCTAAAGAAGGTAGACATTGAGAGCAACAGCTGGAGTATATCTTGTGATTACGACAAGAAAACGCCACAGCATATTCTAAAGGATTGTGATGTTTTATGTAGCAACAACTGCAACCAGCTAGACAGATGGGGATTTTTCAACACTAGAACCAACTGCAATCCAGAGATTCCTCGGGAGAGCAGGTCTTGATAAGATACTGGAGCACTTGGAAGCGAACGCCATAGGTCTGCCTTTTTAATTTTTTTTCGAATTTATTCTTTTAAGAAATGTGCTGAACAAGAGCAGCAGTAAACCAATGAAAATATCAGTCAATAGCAGAAAAAATACCATCAATATTATTAAATGTTAATGGAATTTTTTATAGCTACATACATTTCATACCTACATACTTACATACTTATATGTGTATTTAAAATTTTATTTTACCCCCTGATTTTCGTTAGTTACAGAGTACTTGGGGTGAATACCATACACATAGACAACACATTGACTTCCCCAGGCACCTACACACACCCACACCAACACACTCGAACTGGGTGAAGTGCCAAATGAGAAAATTGATGGATGAATGAATGATGATTTGCTTATTCACTATTTGATGAGCGATGTGTAAAAGAGAGAGAGAGAGAGAGAGAGTGAGAGTTTCAGTATTGGTGTAATAAACTACCCAATTGTCCAAAATATTCGCAATGATATAATCTTCGACGATGTTTTTTTGAAAGACAATATTATCTGTGAAGCTTCTAGCTTGTCTGCAGAAAACACTCAAAGCTTTTGTCGGGAATAGAACCCGCAACCCCCAGAATTATAAGCTCTCACCTCCGTAGACTCACTGGTAGTACGCACGATTTGTCCGCATTTGTTTAGGTTTTCTTAGAAAATTTTACGAAAATCGTCGACCACGACATTATTGACGACAACCTTTTGTATAGCGTCATCTATCAGCACTTTCCTGTTGAAACCCCTTGTCTTCAACACTAATACCTTCCAATTAAGATAGGAAAAATGTCTCTTCACCCTTGACAGTGACGTTCTGAACATCGTTATTTCTACCGGCCCATAAAACGATTAAAACACAGAGGTTTCCTGGATGTAATGCTGATTCGACAGTGGTTTAAGGATTGTCATCGGTCCAAATGCGACAATTCTGTTTATTTAACTGATGGCCATTTAACCAATAGTATGCTTAAACGCTGAACATATTCCATAATTGGGATGATTACAAGTTTAATTGTTGTTGCACGATAAGAAATTGAAATATCATGCGAAAACGATCTACAGTGTCTCGAATTAATCGCTCTGATGGATGCATGAGTAGGTTAGGTTAAACGGGCCGCCTGTACAAGGCGAGTTCACTCGGAGGCCATTAAGGCCCATTGTGGTGCCCTGACGATAATACTCAGTATCGCATCCTTGAAGAATCTTTGGCCCAGAAATTTAAGCCTGCGTGCCGGAAGAGCCGGCCAGTCGTAGAAAAGGTGTTGAAATGATTTCTATTGCTCCTCATCCATATAGCTTCTGCAACTCTCACCACTAGACATTTCCATATGCTCCGACATACGTTCAATCATGCAGAACCCCTTAATGCCTACAAGAAGCGCTATCGAATTTTTCACGAGAGCCAGTAGTGCCCTCAGTATTTTTCTGTCAATAGAGGGCCAAAGAATTCTAGACAATCTGTAAGTGTACACCACCAGCTAGCCATTTCCTGTAGCGACCATTCCCGTAGCGTGTTAGAAATTTCGGACAAGGGGGTACTAACATCCCCCTGGACATTTACCACGTCCTGGTTCGTGTCGTTCCTGGCACATTGATCAACCATCTCGTTTCCACGAATGTCCTGGAACCGACACTATCCTCATGCGATGTCGTTCAAGTAGGGCCAATACACGTCTCGACTTCACTACTTTCGAATCAAGGCTTTTATGGCAGCCAGACTATCAACAAAAATATCAACAGCCATTTCTTCCGTTCAAAGTTTCCCAATTATCCTTGTCGCTACCATTATAGCATATATTTTCGTCCGAAGCACGGTACAGCTATCGGAAAGAATAAGTAAAACTGAAAGGTCAGGATCCTCAGAGAAAATTGTCGATCCAGTTGCTGTATCTGCCTTGGAACCATTCGTAAAGATTGAAACCACATTGTTCCGAATTACGGAATTCTCCTTCCACTTCGGATGAGTAAATATGAACAATCTGGAAACGTTGACTCTATCCTGAGTCTATTCATGACTCAGCAGAACTAAACTAAAAACTATCAAATCGGCTGTTACAGAAAACAGTGCTACGAAGTAAAAGTTTTCTGCCTCTAAGAAGCACACCCACATGGTGAAGGGAAATGTCGCTTATGTAGTCGTCGAAGACAACCTTTAAGAAATTGTCGCTTATGTAGTCATCGACGAAGGCAAGGTGCTGGAAATTTGCACTCTTTTAGTCTTGTATGATATCATGGTCATTTGTTAAAAAATTTCATCGATTTGTTTGAGCGATTTACTTTTGTTTGGTAGCCGTCATTAAGGATGTATTACAGACAATGTCAACTGGGTAGGTAAGTATTGCCCTATTTAACAGGTGGTATTATTATTTGTCTTGTTTGTTTCACTTTGTAGAATTTCGGTAACCATGTGAAATGTGAATGTACGAGTATTTTAAGCTTTTTTTTTTTGTTTTCTTGTTGGCTTGCAAATATTTTGAAAAGTTAATTATTGTAGTTGTTGCTATAATGTCGTTTTTCTTAAAACATTATTGTGCATTAGCAATACATACAAACAACAACAAGAACAACAGCTTTTTAAAAGATACTACAACAGGCATCTATTTAAAGGGAACTTGGGTATGGTTTGATTGTGGTTTCTGCCTTTGATTTCTTCCTTGTGGTTAAAAAATTTTAAGATTTCAGATATTTTACTTTATTGTTTAATTTTTTCAATGAATGCTTATAGCACTTTTTACCTCTCATTCATATTTGCTAGAATACGAAAGCCACTTGACAAGACATTTCTTTGGAACTTTTCAAATTGTGATTATAATTAATGAAGATAATTTATCATTATAATTAAAGAAAAAAGAAAGTACAAAGTAAAAGAAATATAAAAGAAAATGGTTTGAGGTTACAAGTAATTAAAGCTTCCAAATAATTTGAAGAAAATGCAATAAAATTTATTTTATTAATAAAGCATCTCAAATAAAATTTTCTATGTATGTATTGTTGATCAAGTAAAATGAAATGGCAAAAATCTGCAATATTAAGAAAAAAAGGAAATTCCACAATTCCCAAAATAAAGACCAAAAATCCCAAAATTGGGATTTTTTACTCTTTTGTCCATAAAGTCTACATACGGACTAGGGCTCATTAAATATATTCAGAAACAATTTAGAGCATATATAGCTTTATTACTGCAGTCTTATTTTTTTCGATCCCAGCTTTGGCATTTTAGACTATATAGGCTAAATTCAAAATTTCGATGTAAAATAGGTCATATTGTGGGACCTCCATCTTCTGCAAGGATGATCAATATACATTTTACACAAAAATGTAAAATTTTTATATATTCCTTAAAAAAAAAAAAATTGTCTATGAAAAAAATACGTTAAGGGCCTTTTTTAGGCTAAAGTACACAAAAATGCAATAATTTTGGATTTTTTAAATTAAAAATCGTCTAGTTTTTAACTTAGTAAAGATACAATCTTCACATTTATCAAAAATATTTAGAATTTGGCTCGCTAACTACGGAAAAATTTAAAAAAAAAAATTTGGTAAAAAATTGTACTCAATATTTTGAAAAAACTGGACAGGGTAGCGAATAATCAAAAATTGTATTTCTCAAAATGCTTATAACTCAATCATTTTAAACTATTATTTACAAATTTAGATACCATTTTGTCGGTATTGACAAGACCATGTATAATTTAAAAAAATCAGAATAAAACTGAAGAAATGGAAAGCTGTAAAAGAATTTCCAGTTGCGAAGTTTCCAACTTTGAGACCACATAGCGCCACCTCTCGAGGGTGTATGGTAGCCACTTTTAAAACTTAAGTTCAGATACTCCTCTGCTAGACTCATGTCAAATTTTGGATTAATCGGCCAAGCCGTTTATAAATTACGAGGTTATTTCCAAAATATTTTGATTCTGCCCCACTGTGCATTGTACGCCAAATTTTGATTTTCTTACACAAATATTTTGTATATTTTAACCAAACTTTTATATAGCACTTAAATTAAATTTACTACACTTTATAAAAAAAAGTACTTTTATACTACTATTTAAGATATCAATATTATAATTGAAATTTGTTTTTTTAATACTTTCACTTTTTTCTTGGAATTGCAGAAAAACATTACAATATTAAAAGATTTAGGTTACCCCAGGTTTTTAAGATAAAAAATATTTCATTAAAAAATACCTTTTTACTACTTTTTAAAAATAATATTAGCAAAATTTTGATTTTCTTACACAAACATTGAGTATATATTTTACCTAAGCTCATATATATCACTTAAATTAAATTTACTATACTTTATTAAAAAAAAAGTACTTTTATGCTACTATTTAAGGTAACAAATTTTTTTTTTTTTTAGAAATATTTTCTGATTTTTTGTTGGAATTGCAGAAAAACATTAAAATTTAAATCGTTTTAAAAAGTACTTTTTTACTACTTTTACCAATGCTAAAGTATCTTTGAAGTACAACACAAAAGATCTACTCTCAATTCAAAAAATCTTCAAAATATTTTTTAATAAAAAATTCAGCTTAAATTTGAATTTTTTTTTTTACTTACCCAGCCTCGAATCATTTTTCTTTCGTACACGCAAGCAGATTGTACAGGATTTGATGCACTGCAAGATAAAGCAAAACAATAATTAAAAACTTTTTAGAGAAATTGCAATTTGTTAAGCCCTACATCATGAATATGTCGTATAACTTCCGTACGCGAAATATTGTCCAATGTTAAACCATTAACTTCGAGTATCTCATCGCCCACTTCCAAATTATCACGATCGGGTGGTGAGCCATATAATTTAATTTTTCCTTCAGCATTTTCCACTAGTATAATGACATAGCCGGATAATTCAACAACTTGTTGCTAGAATGAAACAAACAAATCCAAAGTTTTTAAATTATTTAATAATTATATTAATTTTTTTTTTAATAATTTCTAAAGCATACTTTTGGGCGACTTTTAGAATTAATATTATTTCGCTTAATAAATTTTTGAAATCATTAAACTAATTTGACTACTTTTATATCTCTAGCCCCTTTATTTCCTTTAATATATGAAGTCGCTCTCACCATTAGTCACTTGCCATTAATTTCGGCATTTATTTTATTATTAAACCAAGAAGTAATTAAATGTGTCAGTTAAAGCCAACATATCCCAGGCCATTAACTTTTGAATGATGCTTTAAATACTTTATAGGTACGCAGTCTTTTAAAGACGAAGAAAGTTTGTCTTCAAATATGTTTAATGACTTCTTTCATTACATAAATACATGTTAAGGATTCTCTTGTTTGGCAACTCAAAATATTATTTTTGTGGGATGTGTATGTGTGTTTCTAATAGACGTTTTTAGAGTTCCTTACAAATTGCTTTAAATTTTTAAGATTAAATTAACACAGCTTATAATTGCCATTAAACTGTCACATATTAAATATGATATAATTAATGACAATTTAAAACTTAAGGGAAGTTGAAGGAAATTTGAATATTAAATGGTTTTAATTAGCCACATAGACTATAACTATATTAAACAAATGGATTTTAAAATGAATTTTATTAAAAAGAGTAGTAGAAAAGTACTTTATTTATAACAAAAAAAAATTAAAATTAATAAGTTTTATTAAGCCTAAGAAATTTTCATTTTTAGAAATGTGTTCAATCTCAAAAAAGAGCGAAAACGTTTAAATTGAAAATAGTAGTAGAAAAGTACTTTTTCTAACTTATTAAAAAATATCAAATTATAGTTTTATATGGACTAAAAATCATAATAAACCTAACATACATAAAAAAATTATTGTTTTTAAAAAAAACTAGTAGAAAAGTAATTTTTTTAATTGACCAAAAATGCAAAAATATAAAGTTGTAGTATCTTAGAGACTTAACCCAATATTACACTCATTATCGTCCAAGTTTCTTTTTAATTTTAAAAAAATAGTAGGAAAATATTTTTTATATTGAAAAGAATTTCTCAAATAATATTTATAAAAAAATTAACTCAATTTTTTAGTTATAAAAATCCAAGTTTCCTAACAAAAAATAAAAAAAAGGTAGTAGAGAAGTACTTTTTGTAAAATACAATGTAAAAAATTTTTAAGTGAAATATATTTAAAAATGAACGTCTTGATTTTAAATAAAAAACATCAAATATGGAAAATTGTCATTCAAAAGTAATTATTTTGTAGAAAAAGTAATTTTTGAGTAATTTTTAAAAGTACTATAAGGAGTTTTAAAAAAAGAATTTATATCATTATGGACAATTTTCTAAATAAAGAGCAATAAAAATTAAATTTCTATAAATTAATAAAAATAATTATTTCAAATAGTAGTAAAAATTACCTTTTCTATCTTAATCAAATGTTTACAAAAACACTTAATTATAATCTCTTGTACACTAACAACTACATTACACACATAAACCTTAAAAATATTGTAGTTTAAAAAAGGTAGTAGAAAAATATTTTAATCAAATTAACAAAAAATTTCGGAGTTTATAAATTATTAAAAGAAATGTATTGAAAAGATTATAAAACTTTTAAGTTCTAAAACGCCAAGTTGCGTTATAAAAACAAAATATTTAAAAAAAAAAAAACAGAAAAGTACTTTTTAGTAATTGACAATTATAAATTTTTTAATTAACAATTACAAAAAATACGTAAAACTAAAAAAATTTTAATGAAATCTATTTTAAAACAGCTAGATCATAATTTAAAAAATTTTAAAAAAGTGGGGAACGTACAGCACATGAAAAAGAAATATTTTTAAATAAAAAGTAATAAAACGAAAACATTTGTTATTTCAAAAAGTAGTAAAGTAGTATACGAGTATATAAAAATAGAGAGACTACCTTTAGTCATAGAAGAAGTATCTATGAAAGCAATAAATGGGACTGGTGAAAATGTTTAAAACAAATGTTTAAAAAAATGTAAAAATGTATAAAAATAGTAGTAGCAAAATATATTTTTTTTTAGTTTAAAATAATAGTTTAAAAAAATAAAATTTTAAGGTCTTTTGTGAAAAAATTTTTAATTTTGTGAAAAAAAATATTTTTGTAAATGGTAGTAGAATAAGTACTTTTATATAAATTTTGCCAGATCAATAGTAATCTTCAGATAATAAGCATTAATCATCACATTCCATTAATAAAGCAAAACTACCACATAAAACATATTTTTAGAATTGTAGTAAAAATAAGTAGCAGAAAAGTACTTTTTAAAACTCAAATGTTAGTAGAAAAATTACGTTTTATAAATTTTGCTAGTTCAATAGTAATCTTCAAAATAATAAGCATTAATCATAACATTCCATTAACAAAGCAAAACTACTACATAAAAGCTATTTTAAGAATTGTACTAAAAATTAGTAGCAGAAAAGTACTTTTTTAAAATTCAAATGTTAAATTTTAATCTTTTTAAATTTTAATTTTTTAAAGTTGCTTTAAAATATATTACTTTTTAAAATATCAATGTTTAAAAATGTAGTAGAAAAGTACTTTCTTGGTACATTTTTGTTTTTTTTTTTTTTTTTTTGTTTTATTAACTACAAATTTTAAAAATAATACTAAATATTATAAATAAAAATAATACTAAAATGGTAGTAAAAATTGGCTGAAGAAAAGTACTTTTCCAAAATATTTAATCAAATATTAAATTTTAATAATTTTTTTAAATAGTAGTATAATAGTAGTTTTTTGTAATTTTTTTGTTTTATTATTTACAAAAATGAAAAAATATAATTGTTTTATTAATTACAAAATTCCATGAATTAAGCAAAATTACTACAAAACAGCAATTTTTAAAATGGTAGTAAAAATTATTAGGAGAAAATTTTTTTTTTATTTCGAGATAATTAGTGAAATGTTAAATTTAAATCTAAGGAACTTTAAATAATATAAAATTACTGAGTTAAATATCATTATTTTAAAAAGTAGTAGAAAAGTACTTTTTTCGTACTATAATTTCTTTTATTAATTAAAAAAATGTCATTAATTTATGTTAATTGAACTATTTTCATAAATTAAGTTTTGTTAATATTATTTTTCTGTCATATTTCTTGTGCTATTCTTTTGCACATGTAGTCTCTTGAACACCACTAAAATCAGGCTGTTGAGATCAACAGTTTTGTGACCAAATAAAATCAACCATCGCAAATTTTCAACGACAGTCAATTACAAACAACACAGAGACCAGAGAAATCCCTTTACTCAAACGCCTTAACTTTTTTTGCAGTAAAAAACCCACATACACTTGTAGCCCCCTAAGATATGCTACGGAAAAAATGAAAGATAGAAAGCCATCAACTTGAGCAAACACTATTTGCAATGCAAAAATATTAAGAAAAAATTTTTTAGAGAAAATTGTCATCAGTAGCTAGACATTTATGCAGTCAAACCGCTAAAAGCAGCCACAGTCACAGCTGCAGCAACAGCAACAACTTGTATGTGTTAACAACAATCACAGCCATTAGTATTCAACAGCAACTTTTTTAGTTTTTGTTTAAAGATGACAACTAGGTAAACACTTCATTTTACCATTCCGTGTCGTTTTTAGTTGTTCAGCGAAAAAAAAAAACTGCAGGAATTGCAAAACGAGGCAACTGGCCTAAAACACATTTTGGTTTTTGGTATTACAGATGGCTGCTTGTTGCAACCTGTGAACTTTGTCTGTCGTCCAAGTATTTGTTGCAAACATTTAACTAAGGCGCCAGTTGTAAATATTACAATTTGGCAAAAAACCAAATAAAACTTTTTGTTGTGTTTTTGTGAAAAGAAATAAAAAAGTCACAATTCTTTCATCTCTGAAATTTATCAAGGATTTTTTATGAATTTTGTTTAAGAATTTTTGTGATTTTAGAGTAAAGTTTTGTTTTTAATATACTTGAGTTGAAGTGAATAATTTTCCTGGTTTTAATTTGTTGCTGGGTTTCATTAACAAATTTTATTTAAGGTGTGGAGTCCTATTTTACCAAACATTTGGGGAGTTTAGTAAAAGTTTGTGGGAATTGTCTTTTTTTTGGAGGAACGCTTTTTTAATTGGATTAACGCTTTATTGAATCATAAAGTTTTTTTTTCATTTTAGAATTGTACTTGTAATAATTTTTGCAAAAAAGACTTCAGAGCAGAGGAATTTCGAAAAAAAAATTTAAAATAAATAAGCAATATACGTCATAATTACTTTTAGTATTGGGACACCCTTTAATTTTAAGTTTTTTGTATACTCTTTACTATAGCAGCCAAAGTAATATAAATTTTGTTTAAATTTGAAGGTTGCAAAAGATAAGTAAAAATCGCCTCTTATATGGGTCACCCTTTAGTTTTTTTTTATTTTATGTTTTTACTACTTTTTACACAATCTGTGTACATTTCAAGCATTTATCTCAACAAATATATATGTACATACATAGCTAGAACGGCAATATCAGGTCCTTTATAGGGTTACCCTTTAGTTTAGATTTTTTTACTTGTCACTATACCGCAAAAAGTAATATAGATTTTGTGTAATTTGAATAGTCTGTCTGCTAGGTTGGAGAAGATAGGCCCAGAAAAGTAAAAATCGCCTCTTATATGGGTCACCCTTTAGTTTTTAATTTATTGCTTTTACTATTTTTTATTTTAGCGGGTATAGAATTATACACTCTATGTACATTATAAGCATTAGCCTATTATAGTTCAAAAGTTAAGCTATAAGCAGCAAAATCACGTCCTTTATAGGGTTACCCTTTAATTTTAATTTGTTTACTTGTCACTATAGCAAACAAAGTAATACAGAGTTTAAGTAAATTTGAAGAGTCTTCCTGCTAGGTTGTAAAAGATAGGCCCATATAACTAAATATCGCCTCTTATATGGGTCACCCTTTAGTTGTTAGTTTTATGTTTTTACTACTTTTTATTGTAGCGGACTTTGAGGCACAAGAGATATGTACATTTCGAGCACTTGGTTATTCCAGTTTAAAAGGTAAGCTATATACAGCATATCCTTTATAGGGTTACCCCAATTTTAATTCATAATCTTGGAGTAGGTAAAATACACACACATTTTTGTTATTTTCAAGTGTCTATATTTAAACAAAAGATAAGGCCTTATACATGAGATTAAAAAACCTGAGGGACACCCTTTAAATATTACTTTCTTATACTTTTTCATATTAAAACACACTCTATGTATAATTTAAGTATCTGTCTATCACTGTTCAAAGGATAAGGCTATATACATAAATATAAAATCACACCCTTTAAATTGAAAATTAAAATGTTATTTTTTTTTTTTTTAGTTTAATAAAGCGGACATTGCAATACACATTCTGTATAATGTTTAAGGGTCTGTCTATTTGAATTACTAATGGTTCACCCTTTAATTTTAACACATTTTTGTTTTTACCTTTTGTTATTGGTAGCTTCTAGTGATGTGCACTTTGTAAAAAAATCTAAAAACCTGCCCGATATGGTTGAAAAGATACATTTAAAACCTGTGTTTTTTATAGGAACACCCTTTAGATTTTTAAATTATGAAATTTTGTTTTACATGGAAACTAAAAAATTTCAAAATCGTTTCAGAAATGACTGACTTCTCTTTACATTATTTTCAGCATTAGTTGTTATCTCTTGTTTTTTTATTTTTTTGTTATATGTATGTATTTGTTGTTGTTCTTGCTGTTTTATTAACACATCAACTTTACACTCAAAAATAAAAACATTCTCTTACACTCGCTGGCACTTATTCAGTCAATAATCGCCTTTCATACATACAAATGTATACCCAAGCAGTAACATCTTATTTAAACACAACACACTGACACCAACAAACACTTTTATAAACTTCAATAAAATACTTACAGTTGGGGAGCAAAGGAATTGGAACAAAAAAAAATGCTTAGAGAGTAAATTTTATTGAACTCTATTTAAAATTGATGGGGAACAACGGTCTTCTTAAGCTACTAAAAGAAATTTTTAAACAGATGATTGTAAATGAGAGCGAGAGGAGGTTACAAATACATTCAGTTGAACATTGTTTAACAAAAAACTTAAAATTCATTTGGCTTAAAGGATATTAATTCTCTAAATGTCTGCGTGTGTAAGTCTAATCATGAGAGTGACGTGGAGTCTCTGTGTGTAAAAGTAAATGGTCGCTCATTTATTTTTTTTTTATAAACTTGAATTACTTTTTTAATAAAAACATAAAACTGACGTTTTATTAGTAGACGTATAAGTAATTTGTATTTATTTCATTAAATATTAATCATACGCCAGCAGGACAACACCGTAGACAACAGATAGCTACACATTAAACATTTTAGTTGATTTTAAAGCATATTTTCCAATCACGAAACGTTTAGGTTTTTATTGGAGTTATTAAAAACACTTTTATACATTTTTTTAATTTTCTCCAAAAAACAAATTTTAAACACTTTCACAGCGAAGACAATTGAAAAAAATAATTTTAGTATTTTTTTTTTTCAATTAACAAATAGTGAACAATGTTTTAAACTAAAGGTTTTGACAACATTTTAATTTTAAAGATTTATATTTAAAATGTTTAGCTAAATAACTTGTTTCTAACCCGTTTTGAGAATAAAGCCTTTTTTTCCTTTTTTATTTAAAATTTTCTTAATTTATCATACAAAAAAATTTTAAAAAAATAATGAAAATATTAAAATTCTAACAACGAAGACCCACAATGAAATAAGAAATTTATCCTTTTGCAAAAAAAACAAAATTATTTTAACACATTTTTATAGTGATGCAAAATAATATGAATGATATTCAGCTATTAGTTGTAAATTCATTTATATTTTTGCAGCTCTCTGAAATATTTAACGCCGCGAACGTGTTAAGTGATAATTTTGGAAACATTTTGGTTTTTTTTTTAATTTTAATTGAGGAAATTTTGGGAATTTTTATCACACTTCATGGGAATAAAGAAATTTTCTAGATTTACTAAAAATTATATTAAAACCTAACTTAAAAATTGAATTTTTAATTTTCTCAAAAAAAAATTAAAAATATTTATACATATCGCATCCTAAATACAAAAGGGTCACAACTCAAAATACTAAAATTTTCAGGAGAGACAGAAAACCGTTTATGTACAGAAGCAACACACTTAACATAAAAATAGACATAACTGTATTTTAGTTAGAGATATGTACTCTGAATTAATTTATGGAAAGCAGCCAGTTTTGGGTAATTTTGAGTTGTGACCCTTTTGTATTTAGGGTGCGATATGTAAAATAAGTTATAAGGAACTCACAAGGATTAAAGAAATTTTTTTAATTTTAATAAAAAAAAGAAACAATTATGTAAATATTATATCACAACTGTGTATAATTTTTACAGAAATTCGTAACAATTATATTTTTTAGCATTTCTATTAAAAATTTTTAATCAGGGAAATTTTGGGGATTTTTCTCACACTTAATTAGGATAAAAAAAATAGGTGGTTGTTAATAAAAAAAATACATTAAAATTAAATATTCTTTTTTTTTTAATAAGTATTTGCAAATAGTTATGTAAAATTACTCAGAGCAAAGACTCTCGGGAAAAAAGGAATTTTTTCAGTTTTGTAAAAACAAATATCAAAAATGTGCAAATATTATATTACAAAAAGTATATATAGTTTTAAAATGAAATATTTGTAATCATTTTAATTTTTTTAAATTTAAAAAAAATATAATTAAGGAAATTTTGGGGATTTTCTTACACTTCAAGGGAATAAAGAAATTTTATGATTTTTAATTATTTTTTTTTTGTTCAATTAAATGTTTTCCATTTCTTAATAATGTTAATAAATATTTTCAAATAAAATTCCTATGTAAAAGTACTTATAGGAAAGACCTTCAGGGAAATATGAATTTTTTAAATATTTATAAAAAACTAAAAATTATTTATATTATATAACAAAATATTATTTAAAGTGAAAAATGTTAAAACAATTACATTTTTCAACATTATTTAAAATATTTTTAATAAAGGATATTTTGGGGATTTTTCTCATACTTCATAGGAATAAAGATTTAAGATTATGATTTTAACAATAAAATATATTTAACAGTGGAAATTATCTCTTTTTCTCAAAAAAAAAAAAATATTTGCAAATATTTAATATTAGTTAGCGGGAAAACCCACAGGGAAATAAGAAGTTTCTTTATTTTTTGTTAAAAATGTGTAATTATAATAAATAATATTATAATTAAGAAAAATGTTTCAATTATTTTATTTTCCAAGTTGTCATAAAATTTTAAACTAAAAAACTCTTGAGGAATTTTTTAAGGTTTTCGCAAAATATATATGTATATGGGATTTACTTAGATTTTTTGGGAATTAATAAAACTAATTTTTTAGTTTTTTGTTTAGTTAATTTGTGAGTTTAAAATATTTAAATAGTATAGTTGAACAGAATAATTTCGAAAAGGTTATTTTTATTTTTTTGGGGATTTTTCAACAACTTTTTGGGAATTCATAAATAGTTTGAAATTTAAGTTATTTTAGTTTAACCGTGATTTTTTTAGTATATTACAAAAATTGTGTGGAAAGTAACAAATAGCTTGGATTTACCAATTTATTTTTATTTAAAAGTAATTTTTTGGGGATTTTATAAAACTTTTTCGGAATTCACAAATGGTTTGAAATGAAAGTTATTTTAGGTTAACTCTGATTTTTTCTATCGGATATTACAAAAATTCTTTGGAAACTAACAAATAGCTTGGAATTAACAAGTTATTTTTGTTTAAATGTAGATTTTATTGGGGGATTTTACAAAAACTTTATCGGAATAAAAAATTAGTGTCTTTTGGGCAAAAAAAAATTATTAGAAAAATTGGAAAATATATTATAAGAAAATTAAAAAAAAATAAATATACATATTAATGTTGGTTCTAAAACCTTTCGATTTTTCTTTTTTAAGTAAGGGTATTTTGGAAATTTTTCAAATACGACTTTTTAGGGATTTAAAAATTTCTCAGTTTAACAAAAAAAAAAGTTATTTAAAGTAATAAATATGGAAATATTGTAATTTATTGAGAGTTTTGTTAGTTGTATTATTTAAAATTTTGGGATTACTTAAAGACTTTTTGGGAATTAAGAAGTTTTATAATATTTGCAATAAAAGTTTAATTCAGACCAATTTCGTAACTAATTTTTTAATGTTTTTATGGTATTTTTGACCTTGGAAATTTTGGGGATATTATAAAATTTTTTAGGAATTACGAAAATTTTATAGGTTTTGTTTTAATAAATTTTTTTAAATAATAATTATTATAAAGTAGGCCAATTTCTCAACCAATTTTTTAATGTATTTATGATAGTTCTGACCTTGGAAATTTTGGGGATTTTTGAAAACTTTTTAGGAATTACGAAAATTTTATGGGTTTTTTTATTATTTTTTTTAAATAAAAATTTATAAAATATTTTATTTTAAATATGATGTTATGATTTTCTTAGATATTATTTAATTTTTTTTTGTAACCGGGGAAGTTTAAGGGGTTTTTATATAATAATTTTTTAAACGCAAAAATCGGTTAGGGTGTTTTTAAGTGTAAGTCTAAATAACAATTATAAATATAAACATTTATAGAATTTTCAATTATTTTTCGCCCCACTTGATTTGATTTTTTTATATTTATTTTTTTTTTTTTTTTTGTTTTGTTTTCTTTTCATTTTTTTGTATAAAATCAATTTCTTTATTTGTACATACAAGCATAAAAACCTTACAATTTTTTTAATAAAACAAAACAAAATCCATCTATCAAACTAAACTAATAAAGAACAACCGACAATAAGTATGTATCTGTCTGCCGTCCTACAACTTTAATTCAATTTCATTCACAGCAGCATTTCGCATCTCTCTTTTATTTTTAATGAGTAACGTGTGTTAAACACAAAGAGCAAAAAACTTAAACTACAATAGAAAAGAAACACACACACTTTCAGGTTTCAAGAAACCATTAAGATTAATAAAAGAAAAATTAGCACAAACATTTATTCCTACGCAACCACACACTTTCACATACACAAACACATATCTGCTCTGAGTAGGAGGCAAATGCAGTTAAATAGCAAAAAGGTAAAAAGCACACACACAATCCTTTACTTGTATTAAAATTGTTTAAAGAGTACAAAGGCTCTGCCAAAAAAAAATGGGAGAGTAAAAAAGAACAGATAAGGAAAATTCAAAGAATATGTGTGTGACACATGTGATAAAAGTGTGTGCGTAAAGTTTCATGTGTCATAGATATTGGTTTTTTAAAGGAAAAATTTGTGTGTGTAAGTACACATCTTGCCTTAACATCAGCTGTCAAATGTTATGAGAGGGTAAATGTGACTTAGTGTTTGTATTTATTAATGCTATGCACTCTAACCCATACACATGCATATATTGAAATAATGGTGGTGCTAAAGAAGTTACGGAGAAGGGGTGTTTTAAAATATAAAGTAAAATTTTTTTCAAAATACCAGAGTTACTTTCGATTTCAAAAAAAAATTAAAAAACATTAAGAAAAATTTCAAAAATAATGTACCAAAATAGTACTTTTTACTTAAAAATAAATTAAAAACATAATTTAGCATTTATTCAATAAAAAAGAGTTCATGTTAAGCTTATCATAAATAAATTAAAGGAAAGTATTGCTTTTGATAAAAAAAGTACCAGTTTAAAAAATCCCTTTCAGGAAAAATAAGTAAGATTTAAAGAACTGTATTTCACATAACAAAGTAATTTTTTACACTAAGTACTAGAAAAAAGCTTTTGAAACACGTTGTTAATTTATCAAAAAATAAATTATTGAAAATAAATAAAAAACCCCAAGCTATTTTTGATAAGAAAGTACCAGCTGATTTTTGAACATACACATGTTTAAATAATAGTAAAGCTAAAGAAGTTACAAAAGATGGTACTTTTAAATATAAAGAATTTTTTTTAACATAAAAGAGTTACTATCGATATGAAAAAAAAAATTATAAAAATATTAAGAAACATTTCCAAAAATAAAGTACCAAAATAGTACTTTTTATTTAAAAAGAACTTAAAACATAATTTAGCATTTATTCAATAAAAAAGAGTTCATGTTAAGCTTATCATAAATAAATCAAAGGAAATGGAGTAATGAAAATTACCAAAGTATTACTTTTCATAAAAAAAATACCAGTTTGAAAATATCCATTTCTAGAAAGATAAAAAAGATTTAAAGAACTTTTATCAAAAAAGTACCAGTTGAGTTGAAAATATCCCTTTTTTATTAAAAGACTTTACCTAAAGTACTAAAAAAAGTAATAATTTTTGCAAAAAAAAAAACATTTTAAAAATCATGGAAAATGAAGTAACCGAATAGTTTTGTTTTTTACTTTGAAGGTACTTAAAATAAAAAGTACCAAAATATTAGTTTTGATAAAAAGTACTATTTATTTTCGAATTTCAATAATATTTTCTGTTGATATTTTTGGTATTTAACAAACCAAAAAGGGGAAAAAATTAACTTAGAAAATAAGTACCTAAAATGGTACATACTACCGATGTGTTTTTTTTAATTAATGACAATCTAAGCTACTAGCTGTATTCGGTTGCTTCGCCACCTACATTGTCTTTAAATTGTCTTAAAACAAAGATGAATGATATTTGACAATTACTTTGTAGTGGAGTACCCCTCCCATAATCTTTTATATGAGGTTTTTGCTAGAGTTCACGCTTTATTTACTTAAAGAAATCTTCAATTTAATGATATTTTAAAATTACTTTTAACAGGATAGGACACCGCTGCCCTTTGACATTTGTTATGAAAGTAATCCACACTAAATTTTAAGACGGGCTGTATAAGTACCCCAGATATGACAAAGTTTATACTTACTTAGTGTAAAAAGGGTAGCCGTCTCTGGGTAATTTCTCAATAGTTTATAACAGCTGTTGTCATATAAAATTTATATTATTGTAAAATTCTACAAAAAATATCCATTTAAAAAACTAAAAGGTGCTGCCAAGTTTTCAATATCATTCAAATCAATAAAACTGCGTACTCTCAATTTTTTCATTATTTTCCTTAAAAATAACATATTTTCTCAAATAAAAAATATACATATATAAGTAGGTATTGATATAGGTACTTAAATACCTCCACACAAAATGTTATTAATTTGGTTGCTGTGTGGACACAGAAACACAGACGAAAATAATTTTGAAATTGTGTTTTATATTGCAAATCGTTAAGTGTTTAAAACATGCTTTAAAAATTATACAAAAAATATTACATGCACACATACGCTCTTTTTATAGTTTTTTATATGTATTGATGATTAAGTATTTTTTTCCAAAAAGTACCAAAAAAGTACTTTTGAGAGAAACTTAATTTTTTTCTTACAGAATATTTTACAACTCAAATACAATTTAAATTTAAGCTTCTCTTTAAGAAAACAAATAAAAAAGGATAATTTTTGGTACTTTTTTAAATAATAAATATTTTTTAATATTTAATATTTGGTACTTTTTTAAATAATATTTTTTTAATATTTGATATATGTTACCATTTTTTGGAGTACCTAAAAGGTTATATTTTGTAGGGCGATCAGGCTCTATTATTCAAAGAGCATTACTGTTTAAGTTAATTAAAGTTGGTACTTTTTTCTTTACTTCGGAAAATGTTGCTTAAAAACTCTTTTGGTTTTTTATCAGTCTGGCTAACATTTCTTATATAAAATACCACAATATAATTTTTTTTATTTTCACATATCTCCCTATAACTAAAACTAGAGTATTACAAATAACATCCCTCAATTAAATGTGGAGACTTTTTAAATTGTGTTCAAAGAGCTGCTTTCGTTGAAACAGCAAACCTGCGCTTTTAATTTACAATCCACTATAAAAAAATATTATTGAAAAAAACACCACAGCAATTTTCTTAAATTTAAAAAAAGCTGGATTTTTATAGCAGGGAAAGCTATTGGCGGCAGCAGCATCAACAGCACATTTGAACTAAACATGCGAGGCAGTCATCCAGCCAGCCAGCCAGCCAGCCAGCCAGCCGGCCAGTCTGTCTGTCAGTCAATAAGTCAGCCAAACACATTTGAAATGTTTTCACAATATTTTCGTAGCGTCTCTTAAAGTGCTTTTATAATACAATATGTTTTTTTTTTCTTAAAGTAGAGTGTGTTATTCACACCCACATGCTTTCTCACACACACACAGCCAAAAAACTTTTATAAAAACACATACATAATTCCACACTTCTATAACATGCGACTGCAATTAATAGCAAATGTTTGTTATCAAATTTTCAAGCAGTACGTTTTAGGTAACATGTTCAAACATGTTCAAATTTGTAGCTGTACAGGGTAAAAGTTTGAAAGAATTAATAGAAAATTGTTTTTTTTTTTTGGAAACAAGTTTTAGCAATAATTGTAAGAATTTAAGAAAAAAAAAAGTAGGGAATTGTGGCAAAAGTTGTGATAAATTACGAGTATATGCAACTTAAATCAAGTGTGAGTGAGACTGACACTCGCATTTAATAAATAACTTTCGAAGCACAAAATTTATATTTTTTAACATCCTGTATGGAACACCCTTTAATTTATCACACCCTTTAATTTATAATTTTTAGTTGCATGTACAAAGTTTAAGTGTATGCTACGGTACGGTACGATGCGGTTCAACAGATAAGCACATAAACGTAACAATCATGTCCTCTATAGGGACACCCTTTATTTTTTAATTATTTTTTGTACTTGTTATTATAGCGAGCATAGAACTTCGCACTCTGTTTAATTTCCCAGTGTCTTTCTATAACCTTTAAGCGGAAAGGCCGAATTCGCGACTACTAAGGAATACCCTTTAGTTTTTTAGTAATCTTCTTTTTGATACTTAATATTATAGTAAACATTATTCATAAAAAAAAACATTACGGTTCGAATAATACGAACCTTTACGTAAAAATTAAAGTCACTATTGGACCACCCTTTAAGTTCTAGTAATTGTTGTTATAGTAGCCATAGCAATAGCAATACAACATCTGTAAAAAATTCAAGCGTTTACCTATTACGGTACAAATATAAGGCCATATATGCAAAAAATCCCTTCACTATTAGAACACCCTTTAGTTTTGAATTTTATTTTTTTATACTTTCTTATATAGCGAAAATAGTTTCAATTACTTCATCATGTGTCTGCCTATTATGGTTTGAAAAATAAGGGCATATACGTATAACATGATACTACCGGAACACCCTTTAAGTATTAGTATTTAGTATTCGTTAACATAGTATAACACTTTTTTGAAAAGTGTACCTTTTACAGTTCCCGAGAAAGAGGGCTCTAATAGATGAACAGACATTGTAACGAAAGTAATAGGGTTTACATTTTTGTCCCTTCGATACGGATCCATAAAAATATTTCTCTATAATATATATCTTAAACGTCCATAAACCTTAAATAACTCAGTACTAAGTTATTATTCGATTACTTTATTATTTTAAAATATCCGGTTACCCGAATTATTCAGTACTTAAAAATTTAGTTACTAGATTACTCCATTCATAATTGTATTGCCTTGCAGACACTAATTAAGAGTATTATTCTATTACTCGATTATCCGACTATTCAGAAAATGTTATAACAGTACACAAAACTAGCTTATTTTAAACGGCATTGCCCAGGTCCACTCCTAGGGTCTTCGTTACTGATGAATTACATACACATTTGTCAACACTTTTTCTCTCTCCATTCCACTAATCAAACAATTATTTAAATAATTTTATTCGAATAATCAGAAAATCTATTTTTTAGGTTAAAAATTGCCTTGAGTACGATTTTCTTATTTTAATGAATACCTACACAGTCGGTTTTGCGATTATTTGATCAATCAAATAATCATTATATTCGATTAATCAAAAAACCTATTTTTTCGCTTCGAATTTTCTATGAGTTCCTATTTGTTTTTATAATTAATAACTATATAAGCGATTTAACGATTATTCGCTCAATATAATTATGATTTAAATGGCGATTATTTGATAAATCGGATAATCAATATATTCGTTTAATCAAAAAACCTATTTTTTTAGTGTCTAATTTTCCATGAATTTCTTTTTGCTTTTTTAATGAATAACTACATAATCGGTTTAACGATTATTCGCCCAATATTATTATGATGTAAATGGTTATATTCGATTATATATTTTTCGTTTTTATCTTTAATCAAGAACATAATCAATTTTGTGATAAATCCAAAAAGCATTTAAATGATTATATTCGATTAATCCAAAAATATATTTTTAGCTTTAAACATTTATTTTTTAAATGAATAACTACATAAACGGTTTTAAAATTATTTAATTAATCGAATAATCGTTAAAATAATTATATTCGATTATTTAAAAAAGAAGGTTAAAAGTTTTCCTTAGTTTTTTCCATTTTCCTTTATTGAAGAACAACATAATCGATTTTGGTATTAATCGAATAATCATTTAAATAATTATATTCGATTAATCGAAAAATATATTTTTAACTTAAAACTTGGTATGAAACCTCTTTTCTTTTTTAAACGAAAAACGACAACATAGGTTTTGTGATTATTTGGTTAATCGAATAATATTTTAAATGTTTATATTCGATTAATAAGGAAATAGTTTAAAATTGATGTAAGTTTTTTCGTTTTTTCTATTATAATGAAAAATTTATATTCGACTGATCAAAAAATCAATTTTTATGGTAAAAATTGCCAATTAATCGAATATAATTATTGAATGGATCATTCGAATATAATAATTTAAATAATTAATATATATTCGATTAAAAGAAAAATCATATATATATGTATTTTTTTTTTTTTTTTTTGTAAAAATTGCCACAAGTTTCTTTTTCCTTTTAAATGAATAACTACATAACAAGTTTAGTGCTTATTCGATTAATCGAATTATTATTTAAATCGTTATATTCGATTGATTATAAAATCAATTTTTAGATTCAAACTTTCCATAAGTTTATTTTTCTTTTTTAATTAAAAACCACATAAATGGTTTTGACAGATTATTCGAAAAATCATTTTAATTTTTATTGTTTTCGATTAATTAAAAAAAATAAAAATTACTGAGTTTTTTCTTCTCTCCTTTAATCAGTAACCACATAATAGATTTTGCGAGTTTGCAAATAAAATTCCTTTTTATCAATACAGGGTGGCCCGGTAGGCTAGTGAATAGTGTGCTGGTCTATTGGGTTGGGTTGGCTGTTTTACTACAACTAGTTAAAATCTTCGTTGATATGCTCGATAATTTAAGTTAGAATATAATTTTTAATTATATGGTAACATTTAATAGGTAAATAAAAAATAATCGATTAATCGAATATATGTTGTTTAATCGAATAATCGTAAAACCGATTAAAAATAAATATTAATAATAAAGGAAACTCAGGAAAAATTTTAAATTTAAAAAATTATTTTTAATAAAATTATTAAAAAATTATTTTAATAAATCTCAATTAACTCGTTTTGTATTTTATTTAAACTGAACTTAGGCATATCTTAGTATTTGTTTTAAATTTTTTAAATTGCCCCGAAAATTGTTAGGCCATCAGAATTTTAATTTTTCCTTTAATGATATTGAAACCTCAAATTTAAGTAATTCATTTATTTATTTTTAATTTTTATTGTTAATTTTTTTTTTCTTTTCATAATTTCTTTTTTATATAGTGACAATGAAATTGCCAGAGTTGGCCTTTGTCAGCCATTATTATCGTCATCATACGACAAATGTGTTGTCATTGTGTGTTTTTTTATTCAGCATTAGCAATCATTTGGTCACCAAAATACAAAAGATGCCAAAGAAAAAAAAAGAAAAAATGTCGCTTAAAGTTTTAACGTTTTCATCATCCTCAACATGAGGGAGGAGGGTCTTTGAAAAGATGCAAAAATATAAAAGAAAAGAAACAATCACAGGCTTTTAAACTCATTCAAGCTTTTTGACTTCCTTTTCTTTTCTTTTTGTTTTTTTTTTTTTTAATAAATTATTATACACTATTGTCTGTGTATTGGCCGACCTGCTGTCTGCTGACAATTGTCTGATTAGCTGGGTGACTTAAGAGCTCAACAAATTGTTAGGGTATAAAACGCAAAACTGTCTTTAATTGCAAATGTAACGAATACAACAACAAAATAAATACAATAAAGGGACATTGTTTTCTTGAATGATTGTACTGGCATTAACGCTTGAAGGGCCGTTAAAAATGAAGTCAAAGGGGGGTGGTTGTCTAAACTTTAAAGCCTTGTTTTACAAATAATTTTTTATTTTTTTCTTTTAATTTTGTAATACTTTTTTTTAACTTCCACCTTTGGAGACATTAATACTTTGCTTATTGTTTTTATTGTTGTTATTTTATTCTTTTATTTCTAAGTTCATAATCATCATTACTCGATTATTCGACTATTCAGAAAAGTGTATAAGACTAGACAAAAGTAGATTATTTTAATCGGCATTGCCCAGGTCCACTCTTAGAGTCTTCATTAGACCTGCTGAATTGATTACACATTTGTCGACCTTTTTTCTCTCTCTATTCGATTAATATTATAATTATTTAAATAATTATATTCGAATAACCAGAAAATCAATTTTTTAGGTTAAAAATTGCCTTGAGTTCGATTTTCTTATTTTAGTGAATAACTACATAGTCGGTTTTGCGATTACTCATTCGATTAATCGAATAATAATTAAATTCGAATAATTTAAAAAGCCTATTTTTTTCGTTACGAATTAGCTATTAGTTTCTTTTTGCTTTTTTAATGAATAACTATATAATCGGTTGTACGATTATTCGCTCAATATAAATATGATTTAAATGGTTATATTCGAGTATATATTTTTCGTTTTTTCTTCAATGAAGAAATGATCCATTTTGCGATAAATCTAATAATCAATTAAATGATTATATTCGATTGTCTTATTTAAATGAATAACAACATAAACAGTTTTACGATTATTCAATTAATCGAATAATAATAAAAATAATTATATTCGATTATTTAAAAAAGAGGTTAAAACTTGCCCTTAGTTTTTTATTTTCCTTTATTGAAGAACAACATAATCGATTTTGGGATTAATCGAATAATCATTAAAATAATTAAAATATACGATTAATCGAAAAATATACTTTTAGGTTAAAAATTGCTTTAAGATATATTTTTCTTTTAATGAATAACTACATAGTCGGTTTAGCGATTTGACGATTAATCGAATTGTCATTATATTCGATTAATTTAAAAAAACAATTTTTAGTTTCGAATTTGCCGTGCATATCTTTTTCCTTTTTTTTAAAGAATAACTATATAAACGGTTTTACGATTATTCGCACAGAGTTATGATTTAAATAACTATATTCAATTAATTAAAAAATAGGTTAAAAGTTGAAGTGAGTTTTTTCGTTTTTTTTTTTTTCTTTAATGAAGAACTACATAATCGATATTGCGATAAATCATTTGAATGATTATATTCGATTTAAGTGATTATACTCGATTGATCGAAAATATATTTTTTAAGTAAGTTCATTTTTCTTTTTTATATGCATAACTACATAATGAGTTTAACGGTTATTCAATTAATCGGAGAATAATTTAAATTATTATATTCGATTAATTCAAAAAGAGGTATAAGGACTTGATTTACAAATAATTTTTATGTTTTTTTCTTAATTTTTTTTTTCTAATTTTCTAATACTTTTTTTAACCTCTGGCCCTTAAAGGTATAATGTGTAACACTCCCACCTTTGCAGACATTTATACTTTGCTTATTATTTTTTATTGTTGTTGTTGTTTTATTCTTTTATTTCTAAGTTCATCATCATCGTGCCATCGGGGAAGAATGTCTTCAAATTTTCTATTGTCCTCAAAATGTGTTGCAAAAATGTCCTTTGTTGTTTTTGTAGCGTTTTGAACGTGTGATGAATGCTCGTATATATTTTTGTTGTAGTAGAGGATAAGAGCAAATGTTTTACTTAAGAGCTTTTTTAGTTTATTACGTTTGTTATTGTTGCAAGCATTTGCATGTTCATTTAAAGTTTAGCAAGGATGAACGAAAAAAAACTGTCTGACAATTAATATTTAACGCAGAATTTATTTAGTTTTTTTGTGTTTTATAGCGGAAACGGAAACTATTGTTTCACTTTGACACTTTGCGCTGTAGTCCAAGAAATGAGAGAGCTGAAAAAACTTCTTCAAGAAGGAATTTTTTCAGCTTAAAAAATTAATTTCTTTTTAATTAAAGAAAAATTATTCGTATTGATATACACTCCTGTTTACTTATGAAATGTTGTTTTTTTTAATATAGGGTGATTATTTTTTGTTTGGTTTTACAGACTTTTTTACAATTTGTACTTTTCATCACACTATATTCACACTTCACCTTCTGTTTGGTTATGGAGACTTTTTTGGGACAGTTTGTAATTTTTGACAATTGAAATAAGGTGGATTTTTTCTGTTTGGATTTAAAATTTTGACTTCTTTAACGTTTAACATCTGTCAAATTGAACCCTAACAAAAAGGGTGAAATGGATATGTATGAAATCTGAAACATTCAATAATTTTAAACTGTCAAAAATCAATGAAACTACAATGACTTGTTAACAGTTTAAATTTTTTGAATAATTAAGATTTTACTTAATGCAACTTTATAGAAATAGCTGTTCATGGCAGTTAGTACAAATGATTATATTCGATTAATTAAAAGATAGGTTCAAAGTTGCAGTTTGCATAGTTTTTCTTATTTTATATATTTAAGAACTACATAATAGATTTTGAGATTATTCGAATAATCATTTGAACGACTATATTCGATTATTCGAAAAAAAAATGTTTTTTTTTTGTTAAAAATTGCTACGAGTTCGTTTTTCATTTTAAATGAAAAACTATATGGTAGGTTTAGTAATTATTCGATTAATCGAATAATTATTTAAATGGTTATATTCGATTGATAAAAAAAATCTATTTTTAAGTTAAAACTTGACATGAGTTTATTTTTCACTTTTATTTTAACAACTACATTAATTGATTATTCGATTAATCGAATAATTATTTAAATAGTTATATTCGTGTGATCAAAAAATCTGTTTTTAGGTTAAAACTTGCCATCAGTTTATTTTTCCGTTTTAGTTTAATACATATCGGTTTTGAGATTATTCGAGAAATCATTTAAATTTTTATTGTTTTCGATTAATTAAAAAAAAATAATAAATGCTGAGTTTTTCTTCTTTCCTTTGATCAATAACTAACTATAACTTAATGTAACTGATTATTCGAATAATCATTTAATCGGTTATATTCGAATAATCGAAAAATATTGTTGTTAAAAATTGCCACGACTGCCTTTTTTCTTCTAAATGAATAGCTACATAATAGGTTTGGTGATTATTCGATTAATCGAATAATTATTTAAATAGTTACATATATTCGTTGGATCAAAAAATCTATTTTTAAGTAAAAGCTTGCCATGAGTTTCCTTTTTTTTAATTAAAAACTACTCAATCGGTTTCGACATTAATCGAATAATCATTTAAATTTTTATTGTTTTCGATTAATTAAAAAGAAAATAAAAATTGCTGAGTGTTTTATTCTTTCTTTCTTTTGATCGAAAACTTAATTTGAATAATATTTTAATCGATTATATTCGAATAATATTTTAATCGATTATCTTCGATTAATCGGAAAAAAAAATACATTTATTTATTATTATTTTTTTTTTTTTTTTTTTTTTTTTTTTTTGTTAAATAGTTACATATATTCGTTGGATCAAAAAATCTATTTTTAAGTAAAAGCTTGCCATGAGTTTCCTTTTTTTTTAATTAAAAACTACTCAATCGGTTTCGACATTAATCGTATAATCATTTAAATTTTTATTGTTTTCGATTAATTAAAAAGAAAATAAAAATTGCTGAGTGTTTTATTCTTTCTTTCTTTTGATCGAAAACTTAATTCGAATAATATTTTAATCGATTATATTCGAATAATATTTTAATCGATTATCTTCGATTAATCGAAAAAAAAATACATTTATTTATTATTATTTTTTTTTTTTTTTTTTTTTTTTGTTAAAAATTGTCACGAGTTTTAAATGAATTACTACATAATAGGTTTAGTGATTATTCGATTAATCGAATAATTATTTAAATACTTATATTCCTAAGATCAGAAAATCTATTTTTATGTTAAAATTTGCCATGAACTTTTCTTTTAGTTAAAAACTGTATAATCGGTTTTGAGATTATTCCAAAAACCTATTAAATTTTTATTGATCGGTTATATTCGATTAATCGAAAAATATATATATATACATATTTTTTCTTTTATTATTACATAATAGGTTTCGTAATTATTCGATTAAGCGAACAATTATTTAAATTGTTATATTCGATTAATCAAAGAATCTTTTTTTTAGGTAAAAACTTGCCAATAGTTTATTTTTTCTTTTTTATTCTTATTAACTACATAATCGGTTTTGAGATTATTCGAAAAATTATTCCTACCTCACCGGTATATCCTATAGCACTATGTCGTTGGTTAAGTAAAAGGGTAATAAAATGGCTATACAGCTTTAAATTATGTGTGCCTACTTGTCACCAACGATGCTACAACACTGTTCTAAATATAACTATGACGAACAATTATAGACTTGCAAACGCCATAATAGCGCTGCGTTTAATCAAAGACGTTACTGCGTATTTTACTTCTAAGGCATGGATAATACAAAAATGATATTTTCTGCTAAGTAACATTAAGCTCTGTTACAATCAATTAAGTTGCAATGGCAAGAATAGGTAATGTGGCAGAAGCGTCTTAAGATCATTTGTAAGAATGTTAGCAAATAGAAGTTGAATGAAGTTAATTTAATTTAATTTAATTTTAAATTTAATTTCAAATATTCATGATTTTTCCATCAAACTAAAACTAATCAAAGTATTTATTTCTCTTCGATACAAAACTGTAAAAAAAAAACATTTAAAAAACTAATCATTATTACAATACACTGAAACATTCATAAACTTTATGTCATCTCATTTGAAAATTTCAAAAACAAAACGAAAACCCATTTCCATTTGCAACAACAACCAACACGTTGACCAGAAAAAGAGACACATTTCATGCATAAAACATACACATCAGAGCACAAGAGCTTTCAAAGTAACAGGACATAAAGACACAAAAACAAATGAATGAACGAATGACTCTGGATATAAAATGATGATAAAGAAACATTAAAAACATTAAAAAATAATCGGTTACTTTTTGTACGAACAGAAGCTTACACGATTATTTTTTAATAATTTTCTTGATTAACTAAATGTATACGCTTTTAAAATTATGTTATACAATTGAGCTTTTTACATAACCGAATATATCTTAATTTTAATGGTAAAGTAATCGAATAATAATTAATCGATTATTCGGCTATAAAATCCAAAATTTGTTTATTTCCGCTTGAATTTAACTTCGAACGAAATAACACAAACAATTTTATTACAGGTATTCAGTAATTCGTTCCGAAATTTGGTCATTCGGTTACTCAGTTATTAAATACTTATTTCATTGATACTTCTAAGAAATATTTTTTATAAACTTAACCATTACAAAAATTTGTTATTAAAAAAAGAATCGATAAACAGGCTAATTACAAATAAAAATAAAGAATAATCGATTACTTTTTGCACTATCACACTCTTATTTTTGATTTTTTTTAATCTTCATTTTTTTAAACTAAATATATATATATATTATATTAAATTACCTTCAAAAGGTTTAATTTTTTACATAATCGAATATGTCTACAGTTGAAAAGTAAATTTAAATGGCTAATCGATTAATAATTATTCAATTATTCGTCATTAAAAACAAAAGGAAATTCGGTTATTTTGGCTTCAAACGAAATAATACTAATCTTTTTAATATTTTTTACTTACTTAGTTATTCGAAGCGAAAATTTATTTAATATTATTCGGTTATTCAGTTATTAAATACTTATTTATATTTTATTCATATTGCTAAATTATTACACCATAATTTGGTGTAATTATTTATTTTTATTTACTCTTATTTTTAATTATTTATTCGGTTATTCTAGTTTTTTATTCGGTTACCCGGTTTTTTATTCGTTTACTCGGACTAATTGCTACTCATGAATTACATAAATTGTCTTTTCGTTTAGGCTGTAAAAGCAAAAGACCTCGTCCGGGTTCGATTAGAAATAAATCTTCCTTAATTCCGCTCGCTTAAATTTTCAGTGAAATCCGTGGAAAGAATCAAAAGTCATTCTTAAGCATGAATTTTTTTTTTTTCTTTACACATTCATTGATATCAGCAACTAAGCTTTTCAATTTTGTTACATTTCCTTTACATTACCTACAGGAAGTTGCCTCTATATTGCCGTCATGTCATCATCTCAATGACCAATCTAATGACAACCCTTATCATAACTCATCTCAGTAAAGTGACAGCTCAAAATTTTTTTTCAAAATTGTTAAAGTTTATGAAACTAAATGTTATAAAACAACAATAATAAACAATTTAAAATATGCCGTTATGGAAGTTGGCCGTAATATGGATGTGTAAAAAGTTTCTAAAGATGATGACTAGTTAAGGCGTGATGACAGTACAGTGTATGCGGCTAGGACAACATAAGCGTGTTGTGATATTGATACAAAACCTATTTATTAACTATTGAGTGGTAAAGAAGTGTGTTAAAAAGATTGTTACGATAAGACGAGTTTCTGGAAAGTGCATTAGATTTTTACATAACAACAAAAACAAGCTGTCATTGAAATGTGTGGCAGATAAAGGAAAATGTTGTTTAAGTTTTCCTTATTAGGATTGCATGTTCATGATAACGATTTCTAAAGAAAACTCTTTTCAAATAAAATTGATAGACGGATATTACAAATATTAAAGAAAAAAAATATAAGTCATGTCACAAAGGACTTTACAATAGAAACCTCTTTTATCAAGATACATATATAAACTTGATGAATCTAATATAAACACTTTTAGTTTTTATTCGATTATCGGTTGTTGTAATATAGCGATTATTCGCTAAGTTTTTATAAAATTAAACTCCTGCGAATTTTTTTTTTACATAATATACAAAAAAAATTAAATTTTAAAATAAATTAATCGGTTACTTTTTAAATTTAATCGGTTGTTATATAACTTTACCAAGAAATTAGCATACAATTTTATACTTAAAAAAAAATTACCCACCTAAAATTAAATTCTGTTTTTGTTTATTCGATTACTCGGTCATCAAGTTGATTCGGTTACCCGGTTATTCGCCTGTATTGTTGCTTCTTGCTAAATTTATATATTTTCTTATATAAATTTAGCAAGCCTTTTAATTTGTATAATATAATTTTTTGATTAACCGATTACTCAAAAATTTTCTGACATGCGGTTACACTGTTAAATCTAAAAATTATTTATAAGTTTTTGCAGAAGTTGTCACTTTTGATGTTATAAAGAAAGGGGCAACAATATGTAAAATTTCATATTTTTTTTAGCAACTATTTGTTGTGTTTACCCATACATGTAACCGGTTTCTCGATTATTTTCCTTACATTTCCTCATTCAGTTATTTGCCTTCTCGATATTTTTACTTTCTCGATCAAAGAAAATAGACTTAATTTAAAATTTTTTAAATATTAAAAAATCAGAATAAATATTTACTCCATTATCTAATTATTCACTTTGGTTATTTGACTACTCAGGTATTTGGATGTAATTAATTTCAGCAAACAATAATTTACATTTAAAATTTTTTAAATTATTTATTAATTTCTAATTATTCCGTTACTCGGTACTTAAAGTCAGAGATAATTACGCCATACCACATACTTTTACACTAATAAACTATTTGGTTATTCATCATTTTTAATAATCTGTTTTATTAAATATTCGATTACTCGGTTATTTTTTTATATAAATTAAAATCCATGATTTTAATAATTAGCATTTTAATAAACTATTTTGTTGCTTATAATTTTTGATAATCTGTTTAGTAAAATATTCGATTACTCGGTTATTTTTCTTTAACATAAACTCAATTCAAGCTCTTATATTATTTTTAAATGGCTTACTTGTACACCTTTACTTTACTTATTAATAAACTATTTGGTAATTCATAATTTTTGATAAACTGTTTAATAAAATATTCGATTACTCGGTTATTTTTTTTCATAAATTTAATTCCTTGAATTACTTGTACACCTATATTTAACTTTTTAACAAACTATTTGGTTACTCTTAATTTTTAATAATCTGTTTAATAAAATATTCGATTACTCGGTTATTTTTTTATATAAATTAAATTGCAGCTCTTATGTGATTTTTAAATGGCTTACTTGCACACTAATGCATTACTTTATAATAAACTATTTGGTAACTCATCATTTTTGATAATCTGCTTAGTAAAATATTCGATTATTCGGTTATTTTTGTAATATAGATTAAATCCCAGCTGTTATATGATTTTCTGAAATAGTTTACTTGTACACCCGTGCTTTACTTTTTAACTAACTATTTGGTTACTCTTAATTTTTAATAATCTGTTTAATAAAATATTCGATTACTCGGTTATTTTTTTATATAAATTAAATTGCAGCTCTTATGTGATTTTTAAATGGCTTACCTGCACACCAATGCATTACTTTTTAATAAACTATTTGGTTACTCATAATTTTTGATAATCCGTTTAGTAAAATATTCGATTACTCGGTTATTTTTTTCATATAAATTAAATTCCAGCTCTTATGTGATGTGATTTTTTTAATTGACTTAATAGAGCAAAATAAATAAAGCAATTTTTACCAAATCTTTTTGCCTTTTTTAAATTTCCCCACAAAGTTATAAATTATTCTTTTGGAAATTTGAAAATTGCACACAAACTACCATTTGAAGTACTAAAACCCAGAAAAGATTATTTGCGAAACCGCAAGAATTTTTTGAGTTTTTACATTAATTTAAATTGCGGGCAACAACAGTTGCATTTAACAGTTTGCATTAAAACTCACTCACCCACCCGCTCAGATTTCACCCTCTTTTCATTTCTTTTACTCTCATGCTCACTTTCTCAACAACCACCCCCTTCTTTAAATCCATTAAAATTTAAAGCATAATTCTCGGCTGTTATTAACAAATAGTGAGGGGTTTTAGTTGCATTAAACAATGCGAAAAGAAAGTTGAGGGGTAAAAAATCTACAACGGAAGTTTCATTAAGGAAGTCGTAGAAGTGTATTTGAGACGACGATATCATGATTTTAATGAGAAACGGAGATTTTTATTATGCGTTCATATACAATTTTATGCGTAGCACATGGAAATTAATAAAAAAAAAACATCAACCGCTTTAATTTCCTCTAAGCGTTAATATATAAATACATACTTATGGGGCAATACAATGAGCCAGGGTAGTAAACTTAATGGAAAAAGAAAAACTTACTCAGGTAATTTCATGCCCATAAATAAAATTATGCAGAAAAACTTTAATGACTAATAACTAATAAATTTAAAGGCTAAAAAAAGATTTTCTTAACCCTATTAAATCTATATAAATGTGAAAATGAATCGTATTTTGTGTGGTTTTACACCAAAAGCCTTGATGTATAAAGGGGTGGAGACCCCCTTACAAAGTTATTATCAGCTAGGTTGGGAAGAACTAAGAATAAGACTATCTAATTTAAATGTAGATATTAACGTAGATAATGAAGATATTAAAATTAATTTTCCCACAAAAACCTTTAGGCATAGGAGAGGAACATGGGTACTCCCCTGACAAAGTAATTATTGATAAACCTACATTTGTAGCACTACAATCCGGAGACTCTGTAATTTTAATGTAAAATACTTTGAGATTAAAATGTTTTTCCAAGCTAAAGCGTGGGAGAGTAGAAAGGAGAGACGGAGGTACCCCCCCCCCCCCCATAAGTGGTATTTAATGGTAAATGGGATTATATGTTGAACCAGAACTGCCAGTCTATTAAAATACACCTATATGTATTACCTTATACACTATAGCAACAAGTATAAACAAATATATTAGAAATTAAAGGGTGTCCCCATATGTGCCTGCTGCAATAACGAGTATAAAAATGAAAAATGAAAATGTATCCATATTAATTACGTGATTTAGACACGTATGCCTTTATGTTTTCAGCCCTAATAGGCTGATACTAAAAATTTACTTAGTTTTGGTATTTCTGAAAAATTAAATCAAAAATTAAAGGGTGACCCATAGTGATTTTGAGTTATATGAGCTTGTGGTTTGATCGATAACAAACAAACTCTTAAAATTTACACAGAGTAAAATACACAATCTGCGTGCCACAAGAAAAATTATAAATTTTAAAATTAACAACTAAAGGGTGCCCCTTATGAGTGGTATTTTGACGTAAGTAGGCTTTTATATTGAAATGTAGTTGACAAACTCTTAAAATTTACCTAGAGTATGTAGTACTTTGTACGCTATAGCAACAAGTATAGAAAGTTTAAATAAAACTTAAAGGGTGTCCCCATAGAAAACACGATTTTGGATTATAAGGCCTTGTAATTTGAACCGTAACAGCTAGACATTTACATTTACACAGAGCGGTTATTCCTATGGCCGCTTCAACAACAGGTAATACAAATAAAAAAATTTTAAAAATATATAGGGTGGTCCCAAATATTCTATTATTTTTATTTTTAACAAATTAATAATCACAGATTAATTTCTTCAAAATTAAGGATGTTTAGGAAAATAAACCAAAGTTTTTTTTCTATGTTTCTGTTTGTGTAACACTTACCTTGCCAGATGATGATATGGTTGATGCCGACGGTGTACCCGATGATTGTGCACTTAAAGTAGCACGACTTGTATTCGATTGCATGGCAATAACAGCAAACGGAAACAAACCAAAACACAACCGAAAATTGTAGTTTTTTTTATTTCTTTACTTGCGAATATAAATTGGATGAAGGAAAACCATGTAGATAAAGGTTGTCGCTAGTTAGCAGAACTATAGGACCGTGAAAAGACTACACGCATGTGGTAAAGAGTGAGAGAGTGGGGGGAGGGGAATACATGCATACACTTTTTTGTTAAATATGATATGAAGTTGGTTGCAGTTTAAACACAATGTCAAAGGGGTGCAGGTGGTAAAGGGTGATAAAGTTACAGGAAAACTGCTGCTGCTGCGATGAAGCTGATGATGTTTTAAAAACTCCCACCAACACCCATACGTTTAATAATGTTTAAGAATACATTTTTAAAAGAGCAATTTTATTTTTTCTTTTTATTATTATTTTTTTTAATTTTTATTAATTTTTTTGTATTCTATAAATGTAAAAGAAAAATCAAGTTGTACTGCATATCATTTTGCTTGCGTAATTAGAACGGAAAGTCATGTGCAAAAACATTTTCGTAACATATTTTTTTGTCAGCTAAAAAAATACTTTTTTTTATTGGAACCACATCTTTTTGAAATGTATATTCTTATGCATGAAGGAATGTTTTCAATAAGCAACTACACATACTAAATTAATAAATAAATAAATAAATAAATAAATAATAAAACATTTAAAAACTTTGTGGTGAAAAAAAAAACTTAAAAACAGGTCCAAACTTTTTAAATTCAGCAATATGCCCTTGCGGCCTCATAAAGTATGTCTTTCTATCAGCGAACGTGTTGAAATGGATTTTCTGAGAATTCTACATAACCTTTGGGAAACCGTAGTACACCAATATATCAGACATAGTTTCGAGAATTTCGCTATTAAAAATCATTAAAATCGTTCTATAAATGGTGGAGATATGATCAAAAAAAGGCAAGCGCCTCTATTTTTCTTAAATTTTTCCCATTTTATTGTTGTTTTTATACCCTTCACCACACATATATAAGTTTGTCATTCCGCGTATAATTTCTACAATATTCATTTCCGATCCCATTAAGTATATATATATATATATATTCTGGATCCTTATACATAGAGAAGTTGATTTAGCAATGTCCGTCTGTCCATTTGTCCATGTTCGGGTAGTAATATAATTTTCCAAGGCACCAGAAGATATACAAAAAAATTGAAGCACACCAATCTGTCAAACATAGTTTTGAAAATGTCGGGATAGTAATTCAGCAACATCGGAATATTACTTTTGGAGGCCGCAGGCCAAAAACCACGCCCACCTATAGTTTTTTTACGTTTTTTTTTCATTTTCTTCGGCTTTAATGATTCTCTTTTGCCTTTTTTGTCAAATAAATATTAGACCGCGACAGGTAGATCTCAAGGAGAGCTTACAGATCTCGGGGGATCAATAAACCCCTGCGAGGGAGGATTTTTGTTTGGTTTTAATGTGGGGTAGGGTTTTTCTGCTTTGATTAGTATTAAGGACCTTTATAGAAAGCAATACACATAGAGATACACAATGGACCTACAGTGTGCCCACTGGTAAACAGGAGCAGTTAAATGGCACATGGGGAGGGAGGTCAATATGAGGAAATTTTTTTTAAAGATTTTTTTTGCTTTAGTCAGACCATTCTAACTCAATATAGATTGCAGGAAGGTCCTAAATTCAAAAAAAAAAATTCCAATAAATTTTAAAAAAATTAAAATAAACTAAAATAAACAAAAAAAATTAAATACATATGTATTTACAAAAATAAATACATATTTTTACAGAAAATTTTTCGAAAGAAAAAATTTAAAATTTTCAAAAAAAAATTTCGAATAAAATTTTACAAAAAATTTTCAAAATAATATTTTTACAAACAATTTTCGAAATATTTTAAAAAAAATCAATATTTCTATGAAAATGAAAATTATATATGTAACATAACATATTTATAATATTAAGAACATGAATAATGGGTGTTTTCTCATACGACTTATTTTAATTTATGTACGGAATCAACAATTTGGATAATGCTGCACATGTCTGTATAATTAAAATCAGCGTGGTGAAGGGTATAGAAGATTCGGCCCGGCAGAATATAGCATTCTAACTTTTTTACATTATTATTGATTTTGCTTTTTATTTTTGAAAAACTTTAAATTCCCAAAAAAAATCCAATTCCAAAAAATATTCACCTTTTCACCAAAATTTCACTAAAAAATTTAATTTTCAATTTTAACAAAAAATTAAAATTTTGATAAAAAATTAGATTTGATTATAAGAAGAAAAAAATAATAATAATAAAAACTATCAATAATTCAAATTTCCACAAAAATCCAAGTTTTGCAAAAAAAATCACATTTTTTCTCCTTGTTTAATTAAGGTGAAATCTCTTTTGTAAGGACTTCAGATCTCTTTTGGATATTCTTGGTATACCAATCTGTCAGAATTTGAAACCAAGTTTTGCCAAAAAATCACATTTTCACCCAAAAATTCAAATATAAACAAATTATCTTATCATTCATTTTTTATATTTTAATTGTAAAAATTAAATTTAAAACCATAACAGTAATAGCCGAAGAAATAGTGCTGTTTAATTGGAAACATAACAGCGTAAGGCAATATCTGGCATCACTATGGAGAAGGGTATATATGATACGGCACGGCCGAATATAGCACTCTTACTTGTTGTTTGTTAACATTGTTTTACTCATATGTATTGCATGTTCAGCAATTATTCAGCACGTTTTTTGTTCTAATGTATTTCTGAGCCACCCCTGTCAAATGCAGTCAAAAACATTTATGAATATTATTTGTTAACAAAAAAAATATTTTTGATTTAATATCAAGCAGAGATAATATAGAGAAAATATTTTATATTTTTGTTTTCATTTTTTTTTAGCCCAGAAAAAATTAAAAAAATATTTAAATAAGTTAAAGCACCGAAAACTAAAAATAAAAAAACGCATCCATATAAGTATGTAAGTACATATCTACGTGACATTGTTTATCCAGAGCAATTATTTTAAATGCAAACTACTCGCGTCAGTCTTTCTGTAAAATTTTTTAAACTGTAAAATTTTTACATAAAACTTTCAATAAAATGCTTAGAAACAATTTTGGATAAAATGTTTACAGAAAAATTTCAAAAAAAATTTTACAAACAAATTTCGATAAAATTTTTACACAAAAATTTTGACAAAAATTTTGTTAAATATTTACACAAAAATTTTGATAAAATTTTATTTGATTTCAATAAAATTTTAAAATTCTTGCAAAAAATTAGAAAACAATTTCGATAAAATTTTTACATCAAAATTTCGATAAAATTTTTACATCAAAATTTCAATAAAATTTTTACATTAAAAATTCAATAAAAATTTCAATAAAATTTTTACAAAAAATTTTCTACAAAATTTTTCAATAAAATTTTTACATAAAAATTTTCCGTAAAATGTTAACAAAAAAATTTTCTATAAAATGTTTACAAAAAAAAATTTCTTTAAAATGTTTACAAAAAAAATTTTCTATAAAATTTTTACAAAAAAAATTTTCTATAAAATTTTTACAAAAAAAATTTTTCTATAAAATTTTTACAAAAAAAATTTTTTATAAAATTTTTACAAAAAAAAAATTTTCTATAAAATTTTTACAAAAAAAAATTTTCTATAAAATTTTTACAAAAAAAAATTTTCTATAAAATTTTTATAAAAAAAAATTTCTATAAAATGTTTAAAAAAAAATTTTCTATAAAATTTTTACAAAAACAATTTTCTATAAAATTTTTACAAAAAAAATTTTCTATAAAATTTTTACAAAAAAAATTTTCTATAAAATTTTTACAAAAAAAATTTTTTATAAAATTTTTACAAAAAAAAAATTTTTTTGTAAAAATTTTTACAAAAAAAAATTTTCTATAAAATTTTTACAAAAAAAATTTTCTATAAAATTTCTACAAAAAAAATTTTCTATAAAATTTTTGCATAAAACAATTTTCTATAAAAATTTTACAAAAAAAAATTCTACAAAATTTTTACAAAAAAAATTTCTATAAAATTTTTACAAAAAAAATTTCTATAAAATTAAAAAAAAAAAAATCTATAAAATTTTTACAAAAAAAATTTCTATAAAATTTTTACAAAAAAAATTTCTATAAAATTTTTACAAAAAAAATTTCTATAAAATTTTTACAAAAAAAAATTCTATAAAATTTTTACAAAAAAAATTTCTATAAAATTTTTACAAAAAAAATTTCTATAAAATTTTTACAAAAAAAATTTCTATAAAATTTTTACAAAAAAAAAATTCTATAAAATTTCTACAAAATAATTTTCTATAAAATTTTTACAAAAAAATTTTCTATAAAATTTTTAAAAAAAAATTTATTATAAAATTTTTACAAAAAAATTTATTATAAAATTTAAAAAAAAAATCGATAAAATTTAAAAAAAAATATTCGATAAAATTGTTCCAAAAAATTTTCGATTAAATTTATACATAAAAATAAAATTCGATAAAATTAAAAAAAAAATATTTTTATAAATTTTTTGCAAAAAAAATTCAAATAAATTTTTACAAAAAAAATTTCGAGAAAATTTTAACAAAAAAAATTCGAGAAAATTTTCTATAAACTTTTTACGAAAAAATTTCAATAAAATTTTTACGAAAACAATTTCTAGAAAACATTTTCTATAAAATTTAAAAAAAAAAATGTTCGACAAAATTTTGTATTTTTATATTATATATGTAATAATGATGTTGAAAATCATAAAAGTTATAAAGTTAATATACATAATATTATTGTGAAACATTACAGAGTAAAGGAATATTTAAAAATTACTATGGTGATGGCCAAATGTATTTAGTAATCTTGCTTGTTTATCTTACAATTAAAATAAACCAACGAAGAAATCAATCGTATAACTATTGATTTTAATTAGGCTGCGAACTATTACCCCCATCCAGCATTGTCATCAAACTTACTTATTAAGTGTTTGAATTGAATACAATTAGAAATTATATTCTATCTTAATTTAACGAGCATAGTAACGGAGCATAGATCTTTGATGGGAATTGAACCCACAACACTCAGACTGATAGACCATCACACTATCAGCTAGACTAGTGGGGCACGCTCATCTTCAGATTTAGTCCTCTGCGATTGTTATCACTTTCCAAATTTGAAATAATGGCAGGGTGGTAAGAGATTTCGGTCAAACTCCTACTTTGAGAGCCTTTAAAAATCTGATTTAGTGAAAATAAAAAAGCTGGAAAGACGACGCTGGTTTTCAAAGCATTAAACTTTAAAATAAATAAATTTTGAAGATAAAAAAAATTGTGTTTTTTTAATTTAAAAAAAAAATCCTAAAGTTTTTCAAATTTAAAAAAAAAATCCTTTCTTCCTGAAACAAAAAATAAATTACATACTTGCCATAAAAAATTCTGTTTAATATATTAAACTACGAGTAAACATGTGTTAGAGGACATACTGCATAATACTGATATCTTCCTCTCTCTCTCTGTTATTTCCAAATAATAATGACACCCCCTCTCTGTCTTTTACTCCAAAATAATGTGGTAGACCCTCATAAAAATTCCAATTTTATTTTTCACATTCTAATAAATCATATAAAAAATAACTGACCATTTAATAGTGACCTACAAGATAGTGTCAATTTCATTATATATTCTGTGTATTTCACACATAAAACTGAAACACAGCACCATTGTATTTATGTAAAGGGAAAAAGAAAAAGGTTTTTTCGAATTTACCAAACTTCATTTACATATTTGGTTGGATTTTATATCAACCTAAAAGAGTAAACAAGAAATACTATAATATTTACATAGAATACACTTTACATGTACGAGGGCGGTCCCATAAGTAGCCAAACTAGCAAGAAACCAACACTATGTTTTTGGGTAGCAACACTTCTCTTTTAATACCCCTCGGGGCAAGTTTGTCTTAGGTATCTTAATTCCTTACGAGGTATATGGAGTACCCGATTTTGAGACTTCACAGGAGTTTGAAACTAAAATAGAAGGGCTTGTTGTCATATAGCTAGTGAAGGAACCGATAATTCGCTGCATCCCTGGCCAGTTATAAGTAAACTCCTTGAAAGGCCCCTTATATGTGGTCAACGAATTAGTCGAGTTCTCAAAAGTATCGACTAAAGCCTAAACGAACTGTAAACGATGCGGAGTTCCCTATAATCAACTGTTAAAGTTCGAAAGTCCTAAAGCCTAAAACCTAAACAAACTGAAAACGATGCGGAGTTCCCCAATACTCAACTGTTAAAGTTCGGAAGACCCTACTAAAAGACCCTTTAAATGTGGTCAACGAATGAGTCGACTTCTAAAAAGTATCGACTAAAGCCTAAACGAACTGTAAACGATGAGGAGTTCCTCATACTAAACTGTTAAAGTTCGAAAGCCCTAAAGGCTAAAACCTAAGCGAACTGAAAATGATGCGGAGTTCCCCAATACTCAACTGTTAAAGTTCGGAAGACCCTACAAAGGCAAACGATGCGGATGCGAAGACCCTACTAAAAGACCCTTTAAATGTGGCGAATGAATGAGTAACGAAAAGTAACGACTAAAGCCTAAACGAACTGAAAACGATTCAGAATCCCCTATACTCAAGTGTTAAAGTTCGGAAGTCCCTACTAGAAGACTAGGTAAATCTTGCCAACTAATTAGACGACTTCTCAAAAGTATTGGCTAAAACCTAAACGAACGGTTAACTAGGCGGAGTTTCCTATACTTATAATTGCTATGTCTTATTTGATGTGAAGAATTCTTAAACTGCCCTCGTACACTACACTTTATATAACTTAATATTTGCATTTAATATTCTTGTACAATATTTATATTCAATATTTATGCATGTTTTACTTTACGTTTTTATTTTTCTGTGATGAATATATTTTTTTCTCTATTTGTCGTTCAAGGTGGCCCATAAAAGGGAACACAAGACCAACTTACTTGGAATTTCAGATAAAAGATTTGTGTAGAAAACGACAAAGTGCAAAGAAAAAAATATTTCTGCAGGAAAATGTTAAAAAAAATGAAATGAAACTATAAAATAAATGCTTGTATTTCTTATTTGCCTGTGATAAAAAAAACACACGCACAGACATGCACACACATGCTCCCACATGCATAGACACATGCATTACTGCAACACAATAATAAACATACGGTGTCTTATACATTTGCACACACATGCACACTATCTTGCCGCTCTCAAACCTGCTCTCACTACATACACCGTTAGTTTAACAACAATAAAGAACAATTTCTTTGCAACTACAATTAAGAAGAAAAAAAAGATGAAAAATGTACACACAAAGGCAAAAGGAAGCGGAAATAACAAGCACATTAAATGTGCTCTCATAAGTTTTACTACATGACTGTATGTATGCATGGATGATTAATGTTGTTGTTTGAAGTTGTAGACAAGAAAGTTGTCTTGTAAAAATTGCTTTCTTTAAGCCTGATAGAACTTTACATTTTTAAAAATAACACAAAAACATAAATATTAGTCCATAAATTATTTTATTCGAAAGAACAATACATGACAATAAAATTTCAAAAGGATTTCGGGTCCGTGTAGTATGTAGCCAACGCCAGGCGCGTTCTGGGCTAATGATTTTTGGCACATTTTCAAACATTATTAGCCGCATGTCACAATTAACACGAACAATGTTGGCCTTCAAGGCGTCAATTGTTGCTGATTAACCAGTATAAACCAGTGACTTCAACTGGACTCATGGGAAATAATCGAGAGGTCTCAAATCGCATAACCTTAGAGGTCAATATCCCAAAATAACTTTTCACCAAATTTTAATTTCAATAAATCGATGGTTCCAGTTGCCTTAGCACCATCATGTTGAAACTTCATATCATCGCCTGACAACCAATGCCATCCATTTTTTCAAACAAAAAATCATTGATCGTGGTACCGTAACGCTCTGCATTGATCGTAACGAGATCTTTAGCTTTATTTTGAGGAAAAATAAGGTTTAATGAAGTCATCAGCTTGCTAAACGCATCGAAAGGTGCATTTTTTCTGAAGGGTGTGTCGTGGACTCGTTTCACTTCATATCGAGAGGTGTCAAATCGTACAACCTTAGAGGTGAATTGACAAGTCCATTTCTCAAATTTAACTTTTCACCAAATTTTGATTTCAATAAATCACCACCATCATGTTGCAACTTCATATCGCCTGACAATCAATGCCATCCATTTTTTCAAACAAAAAATCATTGATCGTGGTGCGGTAACGATCTGCACTGATCGCGATATACGGCTTTATTTTTAAGGAAGTAAGGTTCAACGAAGCCATTAGACTGTTAAATTTAAGATTTATTTGTCTAAAGGATCTGTTGTGCACTGGTTTCACTTCATATGCGGCAATTTTCTTTATCACAACGAAGTCGTCTTGAAGTTACGCGAATTGATGGCTGATTTTCTAAATAAATCTCAATAATTTCGAAAGATTCATAATATAATATGAATATAATACAAATCGCTTGCCTATAATCATTGAGGACGAAAGGGGGTCGAAAAGGAACCCATTAAGGAAGTGGTCTGCCTCGATACTCCCCCTAAATTAACATTAACATTTAATGTGAACATATTTTGCGGTCTTGGCCTTATGAAAAACTTTAAATTCTTTATACAGCGAGTCTGCTTTTGTGGCAAGTAAGTGGCCAACATTTAAATTACAGTCCATTCATCCGGATTTTAAAAGATCCTCCACCATTTTATCTAACAAATGATACAATAATGTCTGCATTAATTAGTAAAAATGTTACAAAAGTGATTTATTATATTGTCAATTGTTTTGCTATTGTTAATATTGAAAAGAAAAAAAAAACCAAAAGCAAAACTAATATCAGAAAAAATTAGGGCAGTGTCAAACAGTAGCAGCAGTTATTAAGGCAGTATTAATTTACAAATGTCTGCAAAAATTTCTAACAGTTGTGGGTAAATGAAAAAAAAAAAAAAACAAAATGTAAAAGAAAAAGGCTCAAAAAACAAATGGCTGGGCCGTAGTAAATAGTTACAACAACAATAAATACAATTAAGAGAGAAACACACTTGCATTTCTTTCAACACACACATTTCCAAGCACTCAAACATATGCACGCGTAACGCATATACATAAGAAACTACATGTGTACAAGTGTATGTACTCGTATGTCAAACAAACAGGGTGCCCCAAAATTTAAGCAAATTTTAATGTCAATTATATTTTAAAGTTTTACAGTGCCTCGATAGACTGATAGGTAGTGCGTTAGTCTACCAGTCTAGAGGTTGCGGGTTCAATTCCCGTCAAAGTCTCTGGGTATTTTCTGCAGACAAGCCAAGGGCTTGACAGGTAGTGTTATATTAAAAAAATAATTATAAAAAAGTGCCAATTGCCATCCTGTGTGTAGAGCGCAATTTTTTATAATTTAAAAATTGCAGCTATAAAAAATAATATTTCTTTTCCTTGACAACAATGTACCGCACAAAGGACTGCTTAATTAAATATAGCCTACATTTTGGAATGCCCTTTATAATAGAAAACACATGTTTAACAAAGAAAAAAAGAGAGACAGATAGAGAGATAGAGAGAGCAAAGACATGTTTGTTTAAAAAAAAAAACAACCTCAAATACTTTCTAAATAAATAATAAATAAAAACAACAAATGTATGAAAACTTAATGTTTAGCATTTACTGCTTTTGTTGTTGTCTTTAACAGAATCATTTTGATGGCGAAAAACACATGCAGCCACCAACAAAAAAACCGTTTCATTTTAGACAGAAAAAGGCAGCAAAAACTGTTTATTATTTTTTTAATGGGATATTTTGTGGCAGTAGCTGGCACATGTAACAGACGACAACCTTCGACTTAATTTACTGAAACACAAACACACACTTCCCCACACACACACACACACACGCTCATCACCCACAAATACTTACTAAAATCTCCCAGCAAACGCAAAATCGAACGTTTCAAATAGGTTTTTTTTTTTTTTTGTTTATATGAAGCAAAATTCTCAAACCTTTCTTAAAGCAATAAAAGCATTTAATATATGTATATGCAGCATATGTATATTTGCAACTCTCATTTTCAGGAGCGCCAAACTACAAACCGACGGACCCTGGTTGGAATTCCTCAGAGGCAACAAAATTTTAATCACAGTGTTTGAGTTTCAATCCACTTCACATAAATCTACCGAAACAAAATCAGAAAAAGCCTCCCGAAGTTTCAGCTGCTCACTCCTGGCATCAAAGAAAGATCAGCATCACAGTGACGTTTAGGAAGCGCCATCTCCACAGGAAAATTAAATGATAAATTACAAATGATCAGCAAGACTACACACCTCTAAACAATCGTTTCATTTATATGCAAGTTATGTATATTTGCAACTCGCATTTGCAGGAGCGCCAAACTTCAAACCGACGGACCCTGGTTCGAATCCCACAGTCAACAAAATTTTAATCACAGTGTTTAAGTTTCAACCCCCTCCACACAAATCTACCGAAACTAAATCAGAAAAAGCCTCCTGAAGTTTCAGCTGCTCACTCCTGGCATCAAAGAAAGATCAGGGGGGTTACTGCGTATTTCGATTCGAAAGAAAAATTGTTCGAAACACAATGTAAAAGACATACAAATTCGAATGATTTGTCTTTCGAATCAAAATACGCAGTAACCCCCCAGCATCAAATGGAAGTTCAAGAAGCGCCATCTTCACAGGGAAAATAAATGATAAATTACAAATGGTCAGCAATATTACCATATCACGTAGCAAGAATCTGCACCTCTAAACAATCATAAGGAGGCGTTTTTCCTAGACAACGACAGATATCAGCGCCATCAACCTCGGGCAGGTTACAGTACACTAAGCATCTACTTGGCTGGAAAAATATAAACATTAACGAAACAGAAGCAAGGTAAAAATAGGATGAGATGCTTTTGAGCAAATAAGCAAAAGGGAGAAAGGCAGCTTTTTTAGGCATTCACCAAAGTCTACATATATTTTCAATTTACAAAAATGGTTGGAAAAGACATTTAGAGAATCTAAGTCAACACAAACGAAGTTAAAAGGAGACCTTCTAAACTGGCTTATTGGTAGAAAATTTATCCTCGTCGATCCTCAATTCAATGGTGGTAAGCTTAAGCATCAAACTTGGAAAAAATTCAAATTCGTTAAAATAAGATTCTGCGAATAAAACCAGTTCCTACCTAGTATATGTGGTGGTCTGACCACAGTGAAAACAATGTGTTTACTAAGGCCCTTGATGCGTATAGCGGTTAAGCAAGTATTAATTTTAGAACATAGCTGTGAGGACCCTCCTCATACCCCTTGTTTAGCAGTCGTAGACTATCTAAACTCATGGTCTAGTTCTATGCGCAAGGATTCGCACTTGATTCAATAGTATTATCTAAAGGAATGGAGCGGTATTTGTCAAAGCATCTTGTAAGCCATCCAACTAAAATGGTTACTTCTAATGCTAGGTGTTGCATTATGACACGGGGGGGAGCGGCTTATACTTCAGCAGGTTTATATGGCTGTTTAAAACGAAATCCTTATTATTTTTTTACAATTTTCCCTTGAAGAGAAGCAGCAGAAAATTGTTGCTTAATTTTTTATCTGTCATAAAAATTAAATAACCATCATCTTGGGAGGAAATACTCGTATACACACACATAGATACATATGCTCTTTACTTTCTCACTTACAACAGCCTACTAAATGAAATTATACTAACGATTTTTCGCTGCCACTTAGTGCATAAGCAAAACTCAAGCAAAGTGTTGTAACATTATGGATGTATGTAATGGCTTAGCTTACGTGTAGCTAAAACTACTCGTATTTTCGTCAACACTTAAGACTCAACATCATTTGGTTATGTAAGCGGCTGCATTTGGGGGGCTGCTGTTGCTAAACAGATAACATTATGGCAGCCACAAAACACATATCCCCATGCCGACACCAGGGTATGACTCGCAGTAACTGAGTGTACTGTGAGTAGTTCTATATATACCTTATTATGATGGTGGTCAGTAACACGCTCGTAGTTAGATCTAGTCACTGCTAAGAAGCTGCCAAAATTAAATCGAACTTTAGTTTTGGAGCTATATAAGGGTGAAAATCTTTTCATTACTTGCAGTTTTTGGTTGTCTAACTTCGGTGAAGTCAAATAGGATCGTGAGAATGGGACAGTAACTGATATTTTGGGACCGATTCCATAGATTCTGCAACAAGATAATGCTGCTATACATAATGCCAGAGTTATAAATGAATTTTTCTTTAAACCAAAATCTTCGTCCTCATCCTAATTGGCCACCATATTCTGTCGATCGAAACATAAATGCAAATGATTGGGGATTACTCTCCTGTAAGGTTAACAAAGGGAGAAGAGCATTGTACGATAAGGAATCACTAACGAAGCCATTAAGCTTCTAGAATTAGATTTCATGGGATTATTAAATTTTACTTTATGATTTAAATGAAACCGAAAACGTGGCATCACTATTTCTTTTCCAGTGTTGTAAAATACTGATGACCGAATGCCATAGCCTACTTCTAGTCTACTTAATGATTAATTTAGTATAAAAATTTTGTCCTAAATTACACTTCAAGCGAACATTATTTCTTTTGCACAGCCCTGAGTAATTATACAGAGACGGGTATCCCTTATTAATATTATTATTTTTATTATTAAGGTGGATATTTTTGTTTATTTTAAGGCAACATTAACTGCGAAGCTATTTGCTTGTATGCAAAAAAAACCCAGAGTCTTTGGCGGGAATCGAACCCGCAACCTCTAGACTGTTAGATTAGCCTGCTACCAATTGTCTATCGAGGCACACATATCGAAGTAGATTACAAACTTTTTGGTTTCTTATAGAATCCCTTCGGTCCTCAATGATTTCAGGCAGCCGACAAATAAATTACTCTCGATTTCAGTCTGTTGACTGGTAAATTTCGATCGTCTTTCACATCACGGAGTCACTTGTAATTACTAACACTTGTCTAAGGGTTAGATACTCTATAGCATTCTTATGCTGGTCAGTGAATTTACACCATATCTTCGCTACCAAGGATGATGGAAGACAAGGTTACGCCATTCCGAAAATAAAATTGATATTTTCTGCGACCTAATGACGTCACGCAATTGTCTTCCAATTGGCTAATAATTCTGATTGAGAGTATAACTAAAAATTGTGAGAGTTTTTAATATAAATTATGAGAGTTTTTTTTTTGCAGGGTTGCCTATTTTTGTCTATTGCTTAGATTTATTTGTACGTACTTATTTGAAGCAATTTGTTTATTACAAACTTGGCAACCTTAAATTGGCCGAAAAACTTCATCTAACGGGAAAGCATGCGCATGGCTTAATCTTATCATCTATCATTCTTGTTCGCTACTATATCAGTCTCTTCCTGGCACTGCCTGCAATTACTATCATCTTTGATTGTCATCTCGGCCAGATGCTAAATGAAGTTTCCATGGCCTTTCACTCATGCAGTTATCCAGCTTAGGGTTTTTTTTTTATTATATTCAAAAAACTTGCTCGAGGAGTGCCTTCAGAGATAAACCAATGTAAATTTTACTCTCTACTGTAGTGATTTCACACCGTCGACTATAATTTCTAGTACTTGTCGAAGGCTTAGATACCCTATGGCATACATAAGCTAGCCAGTGCATTTATACTATATGTTCGCTACTATATCAGTCTCTTTTAGGCGCAGTCTCCAAGTATGATCTTATTTGATTTTCATCTCCCAAATGCTACTTGAAGTTTCCATGACCTGTCACTAATGCAGTTATACAGCTTAAGATACTTTTAATATATCCAAGAAACTTTCTCGACTACGTGCCGAGTGGTTTTGACCTCAGGAGTGCCTTCAGAGATAAACGCATGTACATTTGTTAAGGTTTTTGTGGCCAACTTTTGCGTCTAATAACAACAGAAGTTCCTTTAGAGACTGTTTTTTCAACTCTCCATCACTGTCAGATACTCACAAGGTTCTGCTAGCCAGTGCATTTACACTATATGTTCGCTACTATATCAGCCTCTTTTAACCGCAGTCTGTAAGTATGTTCTTCTATGATTTTCATATCGGCCAGATGCTACTTGAAGTTTTCATGACCTGTCACTCATGCAGTTATCCAGCTTAAGGTGCTTTGATTATCTCTAAGCAAATTTTTGGACTACATGCCGAGTGGCTATTGGCTCAGGAGTGCCTTTAGAGATAAACCCATGTACATTTGTACGGGTTTTCGTGGCCATCTCTTGCGGCCAATAAAAACTGGAGTTTCTTTAGAGACTGTCTCTCCATAACTGTCAGATATTTACGGTCCTGCTTGTCTTTATGAAGACAAGAAGATTTCCAGTAATGGAGTAATGGGTACTCCATACACCAAGTTAATATTAATTTGGCCATATCTGTAGCACTAAAATAATGAGTCTTAAAAATTGCTGTGCACAGGTTTTAAATGTTTTCACATTAAAATTTAATTAAATAATTAATTGTTTCAATTATTTATTTAATTAGAAAAAAATTGTTGTTGTTTTAAATAAATATATATTTGAATCAATTAAAAAATTAATTGAACTTAAATTTGAAACTAATTAAAACCTTTAATTGATGGAATACTTTTTTTCTGTGTAGGTTACAAAACGCTAAGACAAGAACCAAAATACTGTCGGAATAGAAGCGGGGAGAGCGGTATCATCTATTTGAAGTAATTTTTAAATATCGTAAATCTGGAGATTACTTTAAGAAAATAAGGGTTTTGGACTAGCAAAATCCTAATGGAAACGAGTAGTGATATCCTTACATAGACTGGGTTCTTAACAAATAACGTTGAAAGTGGGTAGCGAAACCCAGCTAATTTAGAGCAAAATTTTTAAATTTTAATTAATTAAGGAGAAGAATATAAAAAGTGTTCGTTCTTTAAAAAAATAAAAAATTATATTTTGAGATCAAATTAATCTATAAAAAATAATATTAGAAAAATTATTGTTTGCCAGTGAAAATAAAATAAAAAATACAATATTAAAGCCTGACGATGACCCTCAAACTTGAAAAGAAAACAGTGTCAAGGCAAATATTTTTACTCAAACTCATTAAAATCGTTTAAGCTTATTAAATCAATTATATATTTTTATTTTATCTCTAGGTTTTGAAAATCTATTCTTATTTTTTCTTTTCTTTTCTTTTGGTTTTTTTTTTTTTTTTTGTTTCCAATACAAAAAAACATTTTTTTGTCTATTTTTTAATTTAAAAAAAATATTCCATCCATCGCATAAAATACACATTTGGGAGGTTTCTTTCATTAGTTTTTATAACAGTGTTTCTCGTACGCAATGAAAGACAGAATATATAATAAAGAAAAAAGTCAGTTAAACGTGATTTTTTTTCTTGTTCTTGAGATTTTATAACACCCACTCTTTAAAGCCTTAAATAATTATTTTTTTTTCGTTTTCCTCTTTGCTCGAAACAGATTTTTTCTTTTTCTATATTTGAAGCTTAAACTAATTTTTATTTTAAAACTAATTTGTTTTCAAAAGCTTTTTTTAAATTTTTTTTGCATTAATTTTCATTTTTTCTACATTAAAAAAAATCACATAATTTTTATAAAACACAAAACTTTCTGCGTTTAATATTTAATATATTTCACCGAACACGTTTAATCCAAAAGTCTGCGCGTAACTGAAATTTTTATGGACATAAAAGTAGCAAAAAACACAGATTCCTTTAAAAAAGGAAAATGCAGAAGAAAAGATGAACAAAAATACTCATGTTACCAAAGGATGATGCTCACACAGGACATCCATCCTGTAGTGTAGACATTGAGAAAACCTCATTTTAAGCTCAAATTAAAAGAGAATTTCAAAAAATTCTCTTAACAAAAAGATGCTGTATGAATACCCTGAAGGGTTGCCAGATTTTTCGCTAAAATCGATGTGAAAAATCACCAAAATACTACTTTTTAAATTTGCCTATATATACAATACTTTTATTAAGATAACACAACCCAGGGATGGTAAGGTTGTACAATTTTTGTTACGATGGGATTTGAAAAATTACAAGTGTGAACACGAGTTCGAACACGTTCGAACACGAATCAAACCTCAAAGGTTCTTATCTTGTAGTTTCAGCCCCCGTGCAAGCCTCCGCCAGTATTGCTTCCATATACCCCGGGAGGATTGGCGACAAGGTCTTCAGGGGGAGTCCTGAAAAATACAATGATGCATCAATAACTCATTTGGTAAAACTTTAACATTTCTTTAGTTTTATATCGCGAAAGATTTCAAATGCTAACTGTAAAGAGCTACATCAGCTGTTTGTCAAACAGAGTAGAATTTAGTGCTTGACCAAGCCGTTTGGGTAGTTTAAAGCACTCTTTTCGTGTTTGTCCAGCCGCTGGAAGCTTGTTTGAACAAAATAAAAAATAAATGAAATTTAGCTTGTCATATTGGATTTTGTAAAACCATTTGTTAAGTGTAATCGCAAATTGTTTGTTGTCTAGATGTAAAGCCAAATAGTATGTTTGGCAAGCCATGTGAGTGGTTTATTTAGCCCATAATTATTTTCTTTTCAAAAACTTGAAAGAACTTCATTTTGAACCTTTTTGATTATTTATCATTCAATTTAGAAAAGAATAATAGCCTGTAAATATGAGAGCAGGTTTAAACAATGGTCGCTCTATGTTAGCTGTTTTTCCCATAGATCATGGAATATTTATACCATTTAAAAATGTACTCATCTCAAGTTTTCAGGAGGAAAGAGGATAGATATCCTCTCCCATAATTAAGATGCCACCACGCACTTAGCTCACATGATTTCACCTTCAAACTAGCTTGGCAATGCAATATAATCACTGCATCACCGACACAAACAAGGTTACTCTTGTAGACGGCAACAAAATCGCTAGCAGGACTACGAGCAAATACACCCATGGTTGAACTGGAACAACTTTTTAAGACTTGGGTCAAATGGAATCCGAGAGAAAATCTAGGCGGATATCAAGAACACCAGGGGTTATTAGACCTCTTAATGTCAACAGCCAGTGAGTTATTTTCAATAATATATGTAATTTTCTCAACCTTTTTTTCAATAATATATGTTGTTTTTATAGTATTTTATATCTGTAATTTTTTGTTCAATAGTAGTACAAATTTTACTCAAAGAAAATATGTTTAGTACAGTTTGAATCTGAAAGGTACAATTTAAAATTTTCATTTACCATCCCTGGTAAACAACATATATTACAACTTATTATAAAGTGGAGAGTTTGCTCTTTTCTCTATCTGCCTCTCTCTTAATATCTTCCATCTGTGGATGTTAATTTTTTGTCTAACAAAACATATGATTGTCTAAAACACATAATTAACGAAAAAAATAACTTGTAAAGGAAGAACAAAGTTAATTAAGCTCAAATAAAATATTAATAAAATCTCTTGTAACAAAAAAAAGCATAATATAAAAACCCGTTATATTTTACATTAATTTTCAAACAAACGTAACACTTCTGTTCCTGAATATACAACTCTGTTTTCATTGACAATTGGGAGTTACCATACCTTAGGATAAGAAAAAATCCTCAGAGTTGAATTTTTAGGCAACTATTAATTTCTTAATACAAGAATAATGGGGAATAAAAGGCTAAACAATATAACAACAAATATTTCACGTTAAAAGCAAAATATTAACGAAACCTTTTTTCCTTTAAATAAAAAAGTACTACAGGCTCTTAAAATAGGCATTTGTTTGATGTAAATCTTTACCACCCAGCCATTTCTTTAAATTATGAAACAAGTGGCTAATACCTGAGATTATGGTAGATGTGGTTGCAGTTTTTGACCAAATTCTTGGCATTTTTCTATTGTGACTACTCACGTGTGAACTAGCTCATTCCATTGCATAGTGGGGCAGAATCAAAACATTTTGGAAAAAACTTGACCATTTGTAAAGGGCTAGGCCGATTGATCCAAAATTTGGCATTTGAATACAATTTATCTCGTATTCTTTGAATAAATGATGTTTACAACTAAAGGTAAATAGCATGTGTGATAGTATGGATAAAAAATGTATGTGTGTGACAGAATTTTTGGCAGATCTGTACTGTAATTTGAAAATCTTTTGAAAAAAACTGATAAAATATATTCTTTCTATGCAATCAGAGTTGCAAAACCTTTTTTTGTATGATACTGTGGCACCTTAAACGCCATTTTGAAACGATTTTTTGAGTAGAACAGAATTTTATCAGTTTTTTTTTCTGTGATCGAATCTTATGATCGTGTAAGATAGTGGATCCTAGCCTTAAACACCTAAAAAGGATGTAGCGATCCAAAAAATGCATTACATTCTGCTAGTGTCTTAAATAAAATTTTCTCCCATTTTTATACCCTTCACCACAGATGTTTGTCATTCCGTGTAAAATTTCTACAATATTCATTTTCGACCCCACAAAGTACTATTTATATTCTAGATCCTTATACATAGAGAAGTTGATTGAGTGATGTTTGTCTGTGTTCGGGTTGAAATCAACGTTGCCAATGCACCAGAAGAGATACAGAAAATTTAAGCCCACAGTAGTTTAGCATCTATATTTTGCACGCTGTTTTTATTTTTTTTTTTTCGTTTTCGATAAAATTATTACAAGAAATTTTCGATAAAATTTTACAAACAAGTTTGGATAAAATTTTAACAAATTTTTTACAAAAAATTTTTATAAAATTTTTATAAAATAATTTGGATAAAATTTTTAAAAGCAATTTTCGATAAAATTTTTACAAAAAATTTTCATTAAATTTTTACAAAAAAATTCAATAAAATTTTTACAAAAAATTTTCAATAAAATTTTTACAAAAAATTTTCAATAAAATTTTTACAAAAAATTTTCAATAAAATTTTCAATAAAATTTTTACAAAAAATTTTCAATAAAATTTTTACAAAAAATTTTCAATAAAATTTTTACAAAAAATTTTCAATAAAATTTTTACAAAAAATTTTCAATAAAATTTTTACAAAAAATTTTCAATAAAATTTTTACAAAAAATTTTCAATAAAATTTTTACAAAAAATTTTCAATAAAATTTTTACAAAAAATTTTCAATAAAATTTTTACAAAAAATTTTCAATAAAATTTTTACAAAAAATTTTCAATAAAATTTTTACAAAAAATTTTCAATAAAATTTTTACAAAAAATTTTCAATAAAATTTTTACAAAAAATGTTCGATAAAATTTTTACAAAAATTTTTACAAAAATTTTCGATAAAATTTGTACAAAAAATTTTCGATAAAATTTGTACAAAAAAATTTTCGATAAATTTTGTACAAAAAATTTTCATAAAATTCTTACAAAAAATTTTCAATAAAATTTTTACAAAAAATTTTCAATAAAATTTTTACAAAAAAAAGTTTCGATAAAATTTTTCCAAAAAAATTTTCAATAAAGTTTTTACCAAAAAATATTTTAATAAAAAATTTTAATAAAATTTCAACAATATTTTCAATTAACTTTTAACCAAATATTTTCGATAAAAGTTTTAATTTTCGATAAAATTTTAACAAAATATTTTCGATAAAATTTTTAAAAACAATTTTCGATAAAATTTTTACAAACAATTTTCGATAAATTTTTGACAAATAAATGTTCGGTAAATTGTTATGAAAAAAATTTCGATAAAATTTTTAATTAAAATTTTCGATAAAATTCAAAAAAATCTATAATATTTTTACAAACAAATTTTGATAAAATTTTTATAAAAAAATTTCGATAAAATTTTTACAAAAAATTTGTACTAAAATTAAAAAAAAATGTCTGAAAAAAATAAAAAAAAAATAAAATTTTTTATAAAAGTTTACAATAACAGTTTTATTAAAATTTTCAAAAAATTTTCGATAAAATTAAAAATATATATATCTTTATATAATATTTGAAATAATGAAGTTTAAAATCAAAACAGTAAACACCGAATGTATATTATTATGAAAATGGGAAACATAGCAAAGTAAGTATGTATGTGACATTACTATGGTGAAAGGTATATAAGATTCGGCATGGCCGAATGTAACACTCTTACTTTTATTCACCCAATTTTTATAAAACATACTTTAAACTGAAAGAGAATAAAACGAACTTAAGCCTTACTTCAAAAATTCGTTTTCAATTGTATGTATATGTACATATATCTTTTTATAAATGACGGAGATCTGAAAGCACTAATATAAAAAATATATATACAGACGATTTGCTACTCTGCCTGCTTTTTATAACGTCTGTTTAAAATAATCAGATGTCTTTTTTTTGCGATTATCTGTAATATAAAATTGCCTTGAGTAATATCCTAACCTGATAACTGTTTTCGTAAAAAACACTTACAACAACCACAGTCTAGTTATAAAGAACGGCAGTTTTAAAATTATTTTTATATTATTTATTTTGTTTACTTTACTCTACTTTACTTCAAATTATTTTCTTTACTTTCAGTTATTTTTACAAATCACTTGTAATAAAACTGTGCCCCCTAACGGCAATTTACTGCTTTAATTTTTAACATAGAAATACAACCCTGTTGGTTATGTTTTTTTAATGACAGCTTAGTGTAAAGAGAGATAGAGAAACGGCACTTAGTTAAAAGAAAAAAAATAGTACGACATACACCAATAAAATGAACAAGAATCGCAAATGATTAAAATTTGCATTAAAAACTCGATAAATACGATTAAAAAAATAACGTTAATTATTAAATATATAACAACGAAATAAAAAAATTAAAACTAAAAATAAATCTCGTAGTAAAAACGGCCATAAAACGACGGAAAATAAAAAACGAAAATTCCAACCAACAAAAAAGTTGCTGACAGAAAAATAAGAAACAACAAGAAGAAGCAAAAAGATTGTTTTTTTTTTGGTTTTTTGTTGTAACAAGTAATAAGACCAACATCATGATTTTTTTTTATTATTTTTTTCAACTATCTAGTTTCTATTAAGAGACATTTTTCAGATAGTTTTATTATTGTAACTTGTACAACATAGATACACGAGTGTTTTTAAAACGGTTAACCATGTGTGCGTGTGTGTGTACATATGGATGTGTGCCTGTGTGTTGAATAGTTTAAGGTGTTAAAGATAAAAAATTAAAAAAAAAAAATCCAACTAAAGCAAAATAATAAAAAAATATATAAAATGCAGCTGCATTGAAAAGCTTAAAAAAGTAAAAAAACAAACAAATTATTTTATAAAAGAAAATGCAGTGTTAAATAAAAATAATTGTTCATTAGTTTTCAGTTTGATTTGCTGAAAGGATATTGTGAAATATCAATAAAAGTAGGCGTGTCTTTGTCAAGTTTTAAAGGAAATTTTATGATTCTCCTCAATACCTATCAAGTTTTCCAAAGAAAGTGTTTACAAAATTCTAATAAATAAATCTACTAAATTTGTATAAACATCAAGAGAGTTTTATGGTTTTTAGTTTTAGGAAAAACTACCCCACCCGCTGGCTACTGCCTGCCTAACCACAAAAGAAAAACATATGTACAAAAACTCATTCCATTTCATTTTGTATCCATGAAGTTCAACATCAACCAAAAAACAACAAATAACACACACAAACGCAAACGCAAACACACGCACTTATATCTACATTCATTCGCACACCGAAACAAAAACAACAAGAAAAAAACTCTTCAATATCGTCAATCGTGTTTTGTTATTCTTCGTTATTTCGTTTCTTTCTCTAGTTTATCTTCAATTGCTTTTTTTTATTATTATTTGTTTTTTGTTTCTGTGTTTGAGTTTGAGTTTGATTTTCTATGGCCGTTCTTGTTTGTGACATCTCCTTTGCCAACCGATCACTACAAAGCGTATTTATTTTTATTAGTGTTAGTGTTGTAATTGTAGTTGCATTCATTGTGTTGTGCGTGTGTAAACAAACAGTACGAAAAAAAACAGCGTTGCCAGAAACTTTTAATAAGGATTGGAAATTTTAATATTAAAAATTTTCATTTTGAAACGACTACAACGCAGCAATATTTCCTTCACACAGAATTCCTTCATTTCTTAACCGATTTTGAACAAATATATCATAATTTTAAAGGGTGTCCCATACACAACATGTGTTTTTAACGCATATTTTTAAATACACTCTTCACAAAGTAGGTATCACTAAAGGAACTAACAACAACAAAATTTAAAAAAAACTAAATGTAAAAATTAAAGGGTGTCCCATTAGGTCGCTTAGTTAGATGTATATGTTAACCTTATCTTTGGACCGTTATATACAGACAACTAATATCTACACAACAGCAAAAAAGTATAAAAACTAAACTTAAAAATTAAAGGGTGTCCCCTTAGGTTGCATATATAACTTTATATTTAGACACCTAAAAATTACTCAAAATGATTTTTACAATGTTAAAAAAAAACAATAAAAGTATAAAATTTGAAAGTTGTAAATTACCGGGTGAGCCCTAGTTGACGCTTAACATTTATACAGAGTGTGTAGTACTATGATCACAATAAAAGGTATACAATAAGAAAATTAAAGGGTGTCCCCTAGATGATGTAATTTCCTACTATCTCTGAAACTGTTATAGAGATACATACATTAGAAAAAAACACAAAATGTGTTTAACAACAAGAACAAAATTAAAAATTATAAATTAGAGAGTGGCCCAATGGGAAACGTAATTTTACGAATATAATTTTTGAAATATAAAGGTCGTTTTTAACGTGATTAAAATAACGAAAAACTACTTATCGCTGCAACAAAATCCTAACTTTAGCTATTGCCAAGTTATAATAATGGGCCTAGGAAGTGTATTTAATTAGGAGTTTTTTACTTTCCAAGGTTGAACACTGATATAAACACCGGTACTGCGTTCATACCTATCAAAATGAAAGAATGTTATTAAATATTATTTCATTCAATACCGGATTGTTTGTTCAGCAATCAATCACAATAACTTTCAATGCAACACTGCTATTGCTAAGCTACTTTTGAATTTTGAAAGTGCTGCTTCTATAGTTTACCGAATTGAATAAAATTACATGTTGAATTTCGTGAGCTGATTAAACATTATTTTTTAACACGATCGTTGACGTGAATGATATAACATTAGTTTTCATTGCGAAGCAAAAGGACTTGAATGCTATTCAGTTATTACAACTAGTTTCAAAAATAAATCCATGTATATATCAATACAAATGATGCTAAACGTTTAGGTCGCTTAAAATAGGTTGTCATGTCGGAAATACTCAATACGTTGCACGAACGAACAATAAAGGTGTTTGAGGTGAGGCTGTAGGGATCTCCACCAAGGGTGTATATCACAATTTGCTCACTCGACCATAAGCGCTGCTATGCGACCAATGCAATAGCGATGATAAACGCATTTCAAACTTGGATCCATCACAACAAATCATAGACCATAGAATAAACAAAACAGTGGATTTATTCAGTCGAACGTTCACCTAATAAGGCTGATTTTTGGTATGCATGTGGTGGAATTCACATCGATTACCTTTAAAAGGATCTTATCTAGTGAAGAAAAAATGCTGTTCCATCAACACCATACAATGAAATTGCTAGCATATGTTAGGCTTTGAGTTAGGCTTTGAACTGCTACCCCATCCAGAACACTTTTCAGATTTAGCCTCCTGCGACTCTTTCTTAATTCCAAATTTAAAGAAATTACTGGGTGGTAAGAAATATGGATGAAATAATTAAGCCTTGATTTTAATATTTGCAGAAACTAAAACTTTTTTTTGCAAAAAAAAAATATTTTTTTTATCGAAAAACTCTCGAAATATCGTGTTATTTCGAATACCTTGAAAAAAACTCTTTAGATCTGGTACTCCGCATACAAAATAATTGATAATTAGCCTGTATCTAGAGAACTGCATTCGTGGTGGCACTCTCTAATTTTTACTCAGGCTCTGACCAAGAATTTTTAATTCATAATAATTTATATTCAAATAATTAAAGAGATAAAAGATTTATACTTTTAATTTTACAGTGATTTTTTCAGACTAAGAGCGGTTTTCGACAGGGCTAATTTTTGTTGAAGAGCAGTCCTCTCCCTACCACAAGAATTAAAAGCCGTTTCGGAAACAAATCAAAATGTGTTTCCAATCCATAAAAAAAATATTTCTATAGAAAATTTCTGGCAACTCTTAAACTGGATAAAGTTTCTATGCTATTGTTGTTGTTGCTACAAATGTCAAATGCAAACTAATTCCATTGTTTTTGTCATTTATTTACATTCTTATTGGAAGGCGTGTAATATTGCAGGCAGACTTTGGTTATTTTTTTTTATACAAAATTAATCTAGTCAAATGGATTTTTCACAACAACAACAGAAATTAAAGGGAAGAAAACCACAAGTTAAATAAAGAGAAAAAAAAAAATTAAATAAAAATAGTAGTTTTACTAAAAAAACAATATTATTTAAATTTGTACAAAATCTAAAAAAAAATAATTAATTATATTAGAAATAAAAAAAATAAAATGCTGATGTTTATATTTCTGTTGGCTTAACTTCCCTTTCAACATCTTTGTAATAAGACCGCTATCGCCTTTATGATGTATGTAGGAGCTGTGTATGTGTCTATTAATTATTGTTTTATCTCAAAGCTTAATCCCCAAATCGGCACATACTTATTGTCACATTACCTGACATTTATTGTTATTAAAAAAAAAACATGTAGAAAAAATGTAAAAAAATTGCCAACATAAAACATTATGTAAAAGATTGATTTCGTACGTCTGCAAAGAAATTCCAAGCCATTTGTAATTATCCGGAGAAAGATGCCGCCGCTTAAATGGTTCCCAAGTTGACTACTTAATATGTCATTGTTTTAATCGCCTCGGTTCTAATCTAGCCCACAACCATTGGCGTAGAAAGGCCGTTCTGTGGGGTGCAATGTCCCCTCCAGACTAGCTGTTGCCTCCCCTCCAGAATTTTTAAAAATTGTACTATATATTTATATTTGTTATATATTCCAATAAAAGTTGTTTTGCCCCCTCTAGAAAATATTTCCTCCTACGCCAATGTCCACAACCAACCAACAACATCCATTTCTATAGTTCGTACAGTTGCGGGCAAAAAAATCAACCCTGAGCTTTTAGTCGGCACTATGGTTTTGTCAATTTTGATATTTTATTTAAAGACTAAATAAAATGTTCCTAATTTCTTTTGGTATATGTATATTAAGGACTTTGTGACATGGTGCGCCATCCTGCTAAAATCAATGAATATCCAACTTCATATCATTGAAGGCAGCCATTAAAAGACCATAGTCATAGCTCTGTAGCGCTCGCCGTTGACAAAATTGGCATTTTAAGCAGTAGTTTCGAATAAATTGCGCCAATTATTCCGCCAAACTGATCAAAAGTCAACACTAGACTGTAAATACCTATGGATGCATTTATTGGATTCTGGATAATGAAATTCAGGTTTTCCGACCCGCCACTATGTTTGTTTACATAGCAGCCGAGATAAAACAGTTCCTCGTCAAATAATATAATTATTAGATTAAATTTGATGTTCGAGGGGAGCCCCTGTCCAAACAGAGAAGCCGTTAGGAAGTGGACTATCCTTTGCCTTAAACTTCTTAGTCAATTAGACCTTGCATGCAAATAATTCGTGATTTTAGTGCAAAATGTTCATCATGTTGATGCATAAATTGCTGAGTTGTTGAGACCGGTGGCGATTCTAAGCCACAGTTCGGCTTTAGCAGCCACATTCTCATTGGTACATACCGTATGATGACCATGAGTGTTGGGCTCTAGTAGGCCAGTCTCATAAACTTACGTACAGAACTCGCGGCAGGTGCTTTATTTCGGCCAAAACTTCCTATTAGCAAGCGCACAGTTTGGACAATACAATACTTTACTTTACTTTGGAAATAAGTTTGCAATATTTCCACGGGGGCACTATTTACCATTGTCGACACATTCTTATGCTTACGCTGTGCTTCCGGGGTGTATAACCCGGAACAGAGCCCTGGTTTTGCTGGAACCTGAATCTGGAATAAAAGGTCTGTTTATATAAGGCCTCTCGAGGCTCGACCACTGTCCAAACAACTGGTACCACGAAAACCCTCTCTCTGGTAAGGTCACTTCAGCATTGTGGGGATGGTGCAATGCTAGTCAATGTGCTGTTTCATACTCAACAGAAGACTACAAATGGTGTCATGAATTGTATAGCCTCCGAACCCCTTAGCAAGGGGCATGAACATGATTCAGCAATTATCACGTTCTAAAATTTCCACTTCATTGCTACGCCAGTGGAGGGCGCTAGTCGACACATTGTATTTCACTCAGAGGTAAGACGATCGACAGATTAGTGCTGACTAAATATTTATCACATTTCCAACGTTATCTCCCCGGGAGCATATTAATCCCTTGTTCACTTCTAATACCTTGACACAAATGTTCCCGGGGTATATGGGGGTACCAGTCCCCGAGGCTAGCAGGGGCCTAAAAAAAATTTTAGGAAGGTTGTTGTTGTTGTAACAGCTCTGTTGTTGTCGGATGTTTTTTCCTGGGGAAAAAAACCTTCGGTTGGTACAGCTGTTGCTGAGTTGTCTATCTTTGGCCGGTCGGTTGATACTCGGGTCATTCCGGCGCAAACATCCAATTGTCGTGAGAACGTGCAGGAAGGTAATTTAGTCCGGTGTTCTGCGCGTATCAGAGCCACCAATATTCTGTTAAGAATTTGGTTAGTCGCCAACTATTAAAAAAGGGGTATGAACATGGTTCCGTCAGCCATTTTCTAAATTTGATGATTGTTGTATCGCTATGCACTTAACGATGGCGTTGGTAGACTCATTGTTTTCACATAGTGGTAAGATCATTCTCAGGTTGAAGAAACCAGCTGTCATTCTTTTATACGTATTTTCTCTGAAAGACAAACGGTTGCCGTACATATTACATTGCTTTACTTGTGGGTCTTTGACGACAGGACTTTAAAGTGTAAAAGAATAGCAAAAAGTGCAGAAATATTCTAGACTTATAACGCAGCTTTATAATTGAGCTCTTGAGCTTTAATTCAATAAAACGACAAACAAATTGTATTTTAAGAATTAATACATTTAAGGGTGTGTTGTGTCTGATATGAACTTCTTGTTTTCTTCTTTCATCTGTAGGCTCTTCATATTCAGCCAGCAGCAGAATATTAGAATGATACACCACAAGAACAACAGCAATTATTAAATTACAGCAAAAAGGATAAAAAGAAAAATAAATTATAATAAAAGTATAAAATACGCAAAACTTATAATAAAAGTGTCAACAACATTTCAAAAGCAATTAAACGAACACAAGCCGCAGCAGCAACATTACGAACGAATTATAAAAGAAAAACAACAACAAAAACCAAAGCTAAAACAACAATAACAATAACAACATTAAAAGTAGCAGCTCTTCAACACTTCAATAACAACTACTACTAGAACAACTATTAAAATCAAGTGTTAAAATTACAACAATCACTCACAAACAACAAACTAACAACTCTCAAAGAGTTAAACAAACAAAAAAGAGCGTGGCCTGTTTGTTGGTGGCTAAAGAAAGAAAAACTTTAAATACAAAAACAAGAAATAACAATAACAATAACAATAACAATAAAGATATAAAGAGGAGTGAATAATAAAAGAAAATTACACTTAAAAAAATCCAAACACAGGGAAGGAAAGTCACAAACAAGAGCTGGTTATGTTTTTCTAACAGAATTAGAAACTAATTACCTTTTTTTGGATTTGTTATTGTTGACACACTCAATCTTCATTTAAAGAATTAAGTCGCCTTTTTTTGAAATTTTTGTCAACATTTAATGTCTGCACGTCATTACAACATCAAACAAATGATCGCAATCAGCGAAGAACAACAACAACAACAGCAAACAGATAAAAATAATGCCACCATCACAACAGCATCAACAACAGCTACCAGCACCATCACCACCACCAGCACGAACACCACCATCACTACCGCCACGAGCAATAACACTGCTATAATTGCTACCAATAACACCAACACAACTAACAGCGCCCACACTAGCTACACCAGCAAAACGGCAACAACTAACAATTCAGCCTCTGCAACCGGCTTAAACGGCCACAAATTGACCAACAATAGCAATACGAAATTGAAATCCTACAATGGTTATAAAAATCCACAAAATACGCTTCATAATTCTAAGAACACTACCAGCATCACTTGCTCCCTAACCTGCACAACTACAACAAATAATGTCAGCCAAATGTCTAAGGAAACGAACAGGATATTAAATGGTAACACGAACGGTATGGGTATGGCGACCAACATAATTAGCAGTAGCAGTGTAACATGTTCTGCGGTAACGAACGTAACTAGCACCAACGACAGCCAACAAACACAATCACAAAGCGATAGTATACCACCGGGTGGAAGTCTTTGGACGGCTTTGTATGATTATGAGGCCCAGGGTGAAGATGAATTGACTTTGCAGCGTGGTCAAGTGGTGTTGGTATTGTCTATGGATCCCAATGTTTCGGGTGATGAGGGTTGGTGGATTGGAAAAATTGGGGATAAGGTAAGAGAGTTTTATTTTTATTTAGCTTATTTCAAATGCCTCTGTCTGGGCTTATTGCTCAAGCTTTATTTATTTAATTTAAAAGATCATAAAGATCAAAACATGGAGGATGGAGTAACTGTCCATCCCTTCTGATTTCTTCTCTTGGCCATTATTGGAGAACTGGCGGTCGACCACTATCCAGAGTTCGCATACTAAAGGCCAAGCACCCTCTTGACCACACATCCCTGGCGTATGCTGTTCCACCGTGGATTAGCGGAACTGTTAACGACTAGTCCTCTTTAACCATTAACTAGCTATTCAGGTTTTCAGCACAGCTACCAACCACCTTAACCTTACAAGAGATTTTTCCTGTTACTCTTCTCGGGAGCATAGTACTTTTTGCTATTATTTTTCCCTTTTTCCGTTTTGTCAATCTTTATGTTTTTCCAGCTAAGTAGATGATTGGTCTACTGTCGCCTGTCCCACAATGATGAAGCTGCCATCTGTCGTTGCCAAGGAACAATGTCTTCACCTGATTGATTGTAGTGGTTCACATCCTTGCTATGTGCTGTAGAGTCGTGCTGATTATGCAACATTTTGGCATTTTTTCCCTGTGAAGCTGATTTTTCTTTAATGCTAGGAATGAGCTGCTTCTTGTACCATTTCCAATTTGACAAGTCTACAATTGTAACCAATTTCCCGCAAGTTATGATTTAAATTTTATTAAATTGGTTCAGCCATTTCTTCTGTTAATCTTCTTGGAAACATAGGGCTTCCACAAAGCATCTCCATCTTTCACAGTTTGCCTCTGTTGTTTTTAATTCTTCCTACATTTCGTCTCATTTCTTGCCGTTTTTTCTTGCTTCCGTTTCGTTAATCTTTATGTTTTCCCAGCTAATTAGGTGATTAGCCTCGTTTCGGAAAAATTTTGGAAAATACTTTCATGTTATGAAGAGTCTGGAGTCCAACAATTTATTTAATTAGGTAACTTGTTTCCAATACTCGCACTTTTTTCTGTTAAACGCTTTTGGTTAAGAGCCCATCCAGTTAAAATGAATCGAACAACTTTTTGGCGGAACAGTTCATTTGTGAGATAAACTCCCAGCAGAGGTCTCTCCTGTCACTTTTCATGTAGAAAAATTCAAACACTACTTTCTCTTTCCTCCTTCCTATAATCTAATTTTCCCTGAGGAATCAAGAATTATCCAACAACAATCTTTTAAGGTTTTCAATTTGAAAAAAATTTCATAAAAAGAATTTTCTTGTTATGAACAATTCCTTAACAATTTTCTTTGCTTCCTTTGTCTGCAGTGCGGTATATTTCCCAGCAATTTTGTTACAAATCAAGATCCCATGATGATAAATGTGCCTTCAGCTATTGGTGATATACAGCCGCATGAAATCGACTATGAAGAGCTCGATGTACAAGAAGTAATTGGAGTGGGAGGTTTCTGTAAAGTACACCGTGGCTATTATCGCAACGAGGAGGTGGCCGTTAAGGCAGCCAGACAAACAGCCGACGAAGATATGGATACAATGCGTGATAGTGTGTTGCAGGAAGCCAAACTTTTTTGGGCTTTGAAACATGAAAATATTGTATCGTTGAGAGGGGTGTGTCTCAAGCCTCCCAAATTATGTTTGGTCATGGAATATGCACGTGGTGGCAGTTTAAATCGTATCTTGGCTGGTAGAAAAATACCACCAGATGTGTTGGTGAATTGGGCCATACAAATTGCGAAAGGCATGAATTATTTGCACAATGAGGCACCGATATCGGTGATACACAGAGATTTAAAGAGTTCTAATGGTGAGTAAAACTAGTGGGGTGATTATTGGGGAATATTTTATATTTTAATCAATATTTAATCATTTCAGTTCTTATATTTGAAGCTATAGAGGGCGATAATTTGCATAAGAAAACGTTAAAAATTACAGACTTCGGCTTAGCCAGAGAACTGTATAACACCACACGTATGTCAGCAGCTGGTACTTATGCTTGGATGCCGCCTGAAGTTATAAGTCGGGGTACCTACTCCAAGTAAGTTTAAGGGAATTTTTGTTTAAATAAAAGTATTTTATTTAGTAAGCGGGCATATTAAAGCCCACGTGACTTGTCGATCTGCCCTAATTGCTGTCTGTTTATCTCCTAAGAGGCTAATGCCGGAAATATGGCCACTGAAAGCAACAACCTCTTGCATTTTACAGAAATATTTATAGATGGGAATGCTATCCACTTCGCACTTTACCATAAGAAGAACCCTATGTTACATCCAAAGACTGTGTCACGATACTCAATTTTTCTCCAGACTTCCTTTCTGCAATTATTTGCTGTTTGCCAAGCTGATGCTGTTTTGGCGGCTTCTACCAAATCAGTTCTTTAATATACTTTTACTGTTGATCCATAACACGATTGGACAGTGGCAATGTAGTTACAATTTGGTGCGAATTTTTGCCGCATCATTATTCCGTTTTTCTTCGAAAATGAATTAGCGTTTTGCGGGAATCGAACCTGCTACTCCGAGACTGATAAGACTAGCGCACTACCAATCAGTTTGAGAATATTCTGCATGAACGGTTTGATTTGATATTTAAGTTTTTTTTAATAGAAGCTTCGCAGAAAATTCTGTATCACCGAGCATTTGGCCGAAATCGATTCCGTTACCGGAACTATCAATCAGTCTGAGGAGGCACACAATGGTTAACTCATTCATATATAACGTCGATAAGCCACCAAGATCATGCGATTTGATCACGCCAGATCGTTACTGGTAAAAGTTTTTTTAAGTCGTCGGTTTATGCTAATAAATCTCAAGCGACCGATGCTTTTAAAGCCAAATTAATCCCGGCCATCGCTCCAATTCAGCCTGATCTATGTTGCAGAGTCATTGAAAATTGAAGCTCGACGGACGTTTGAACGATATTATTTTAAAATAATTTCTTTAATGTCTATTTCTTATCTATTTCTTATTTTATTTTACCACAACATTGGCAGGCTTTTTGGAAAATCCTTTAGGTGTTTCACTCTTTATCTATTTAACTGATTAGTTTTCCCTCTCTTTTAGATCCTCAGATGTTTGGAGTTATGGTGTCTTATTATGGGAACTAATAACGGGTGAAACACCCTATAAAGGTTTTGATTCCTTGTCGGTGGCTTACGGTGTGGCCGTCAATACCCTTACATTGCCTATACCAAAAACATGCCCCGAGGCCTGGGGAAAACTCATGAAAAGTAAGAAAACTCATTGCAAGCAAATGCGAATGATTAACTTAATCTCTTTCTATGTCGCTCTTTCTTTCTTTCTCTTTCTCTCTCTCTCTCTCTCTCTGACTTTATTTATAGATTGTTGGGCGAGCGACCCTCATAATCGTCCTGGTTTTAAAGATATTTTACTAAATCTAGAGGATATAGCACGTTCCGGTTTCACTTCCACACCCCAAGAATCCTTTCATACCATGCAAGATGGTTGGAAAAAGGAAATTGCTGAAGTTTTACATGAATTGCGCTTAAAAGAAAAGGTAAGTTGATAACTTTTTCCCAGTAAATAAGAATAATAATTTAGATTTTGCGTGTTTTATAAACTTAAATTTGGAATAAGTATTTCGTACGTATGTATTTGGGTAGTATTTTTATTGGTAGTTTAATGTTTTTTCTTTTTATTTCTTCAACTTCATATAACAATTATGACATACGATTTTTATGTAACTCATGTCTTTCCATATTTAACCTTCCTCGTGCTCCATTTTTCCTCCCTCTCTCTCTCTCTCTCTCTGGCATAATGTGTTTTTTATATATGTAATTATTGTGGTATCATTTTCTCTTTAATTGTGGTATTAAAACTTAAACATTTCATGGAATTTAAAAAATGTAAATACTTGAATTGCGTCCAAAAATAAACCTAAACCCTATTGAAACTCATCCAAATATCAGCGTTTTCAAACAATTGAAGAGGTAAGAGAGTTCACATTACATTAGTGTTTTTGAAATTATATGTTTGTGAAGTTGTAAGCAAAAAAATGCAACGCTGGGTCATACGATATTTGATAGCATTTGTTTTAAAAGGCGCTAAGTTAATACAACTTAAAAATTTCTATTACACAAATTTAAATAAATAATTTAGTTAAGTAAAGTGAAAAATATCGAGCATAAAAAATGGGTTATGATTAACACTGGAATGCATCGATCGACTTATTGGTAGTGCGCTAGTTTATCAGTCTGAAGATTGTAAGCTCGATTCCCAACAAAGACTCTGGGTGATCGATACTGATTCAGTGCTCGCCATAGGTTAGATAAGGACGATCATACATAATTATATGTGTGTAGATTCATAAGACCATTTTACTGATCCTTGGTCACTTCTCCGATATTCCCCACTGTATAAAGCTCTGTTCTAAGCAATCCCTCCATACCCTTCCAGATTCTGAAAGAAAAAAAAGCCAAGACATTTATTACGACGGTGTGATAATGCAGGACATTGACAAAGATAGTGGAATGTTTTTTCTGCTCACCATAAGAGTGCCAAATATCAATGGTTAAAAGTGGGTTAGTGAGTTCCGTAGTGATCGTGCCAGCACAAATGACGCCAAACGTTCAGGCTACCCAAAAGAGGTCGCTTAAATCCGTTGAATGATATTATACAATCAGAGAAATAAAGTGCGTGACACCATAATTTTCAATGGTTGAAAAGTGGTTTAGTGAGTTCCGTTGTGATCGTGCCAGCACAAATGACGTCAAACGTTTAGACCGCCCATCAGAGGTCGTTACGTATGACGTAACGATAAAAGCCATGAAATGATATTGCACGATCAGAGAATAAAAGTGCGTGCGATGGCTGAAACTGTAGATATCTCAACTGAGCGGGCACCCCACATTTTGCACAAATATATGAAAGAGCTATATGAGCGATGGTTGCAACGCGTGTGACCACTTTAAAGGATCGTTGGGCAAGTTTCAGGCACCATATGAAAGAGTTTTTACGCCGAGTTTTTGTAATTGTGTACGAAACTTGGATCCAGCTCAACACACCAGTGACCTAAGAACAACCAAAACAAGTGGATTTTCTCGGCGGAAAGTGCACCCACCAAAGAAGTTTAAGGCGATTCTGTCTATCAACAAGGCTCCCCCCGGGGGTACTAACTGTAACTGCAGGATTTGCAAAAGCTTAGACAAAGTACTCTTGGGGAAAATGGCGGCACCAGACGCCAGGGTTCTTGGAACCTGAATCTGGAAGAACAGGTCTGTTTATTATGGGTCCTCTTCGAGGCTCGACCAGTGTCCAAAGGACTGATACCACGGGAACCGATCGCCTCACAGAGAACTTCTAATCTCTCTGTCCGGTTGTTGGTGAGGTCCCCTTCGGAGGTTCACGTGGTGGCTGTGGTTTAGATCGATGTATGCAAAAATGGTGTGTTGTTTATCAAAGAGTGCTGTTGCACTCTCAACAGAACGGAGTTTCCAAACCCCCTCCCCTAAACAAGAGGTTAGATCATGGTACCAGGCTTACCATGTACTATAAAATGCTACTCATTGTGACTGTGCAGTATATCTAGTGCGACATGGGTGCCATTACACACGTTACGTTGTCGTAAAGTGCGCTGTTACTGCACAATGGGGGCGCTAAGCTACGCTTTTATTTCAGCTTGTGGTAAGACCACCGTCGGATATTTAACTTAAAAGTAGTAAAACAGTTAACGGCGAATATTATTTATAGCTTTTTCATAGATCTAATATTGATTTGAAACAAAAACGGCTTTATCCAGCGAAGGAAAAAGTGCCGCTCCAACAAGACAAAGCATAGGTGCACTCGTGTTTACAAAAAAATTTATAAAAAGGGCTGCGTATATTTCGTATTCCCAAGATTTATTCCCTGTTTCCAAACTAAGAGAAATGGCTGGGTACTAAAAGATTTTTATGTCAAACAATGACGAGATCGTCGTTGATATAAAAGTCTGTTATGAAGGCCTAGAAATGCTATTTTTGGAGGAAATAAAAACTGGAGAGACTAGTACAGCGTTAACATTTTTTTTATGCGCCGGAAGTAGCGAGCTTAAAGCAGACTATATTTTTCCTATTACATAATTTCAAACATATTAAATTACAGGCAGTTGTATTATTTTTGCTCGCATGGCATTAACAATTGCTTAAACGTAGCAACTTAAATAAGCTTATAACGCTATTACCTCTATAACCAAGCGTTGCATTTTTTTGCTTGCATTCTTTTGTATGTAGTTATTTTAATCGTTAATATTCTCGTATTTTTTGATTTAAAATTAAAATTTTTTTAATCATTTTTTTATAAGTTTTGCTTCTTGTTTGCTGCTTAAATATTTTCAGATTTTTCTAAAATTGCAGTCTTTCTCTTTCTATGCTATAATTAAAGCTTACTAAGTGTTTAAACTTAATAACTTTTTTTTATTTATTTTTTTTTAATATATATTCCTTATCTTTAAAATTATCCAAAATTTTAATATAAAACTCTCTTCCTTATAGGAACTGCGCAATAAAGAGGAACAACTGCGTCTAATACAAATGCAACAGCATGAACAGGCCAACAATTTAAAAATCTTTGAACAACAATTACGCGCCCGTGAGCTGGAACTAATGGGTCGTGAATTGATAATTGCTCAAACTATACCGAAGCCAAATAAACGACGTAATAAATTTAAATTTAAACCCAAAAAGGATCCAGTGCAAATATCCCTGCCAACAGAATTTCGTCATACAATAACGACAATAAGAGATCAAACATGTGTGGTGCCAACGCCACCAGGTTCGCCAGCCATATCGGGCTTAAGGATAGTAGCACGTAAGTAGATTTTAGAGGCGACACGTTTCTGAGCCAAAAATAAATAATAAATAAAATTAAAGGCTTTAAAGTATAATTGTTGCTTTTTCGAAGGCATTATGTAGGATTAGTTAGGAATTGCACACAAGTAATTTACAGTTTATTTTGCAAATTAAAGTTTACTTTTTTTAAGACGTTGAATTAAAATAATATACAGAGATTACATAATTCATCTTTAAAAGGGGCTGTATTAGAAGGATAAGTTAAGTATGAGTAAGTGTATCAGAACTCTAGTGTGGCGGATTAAAATGTAGCATATTCCGAAAGTTCAATTTTCGATCACTCTTTCAAGCTTTTGAAGCTATATTTCGGTACTAAGCTGCACTGTATTGTCCTCCAATTCGTCCAAAGTTGCTTGTTCGTTTCCATAACCCCACGGTAAGTCCCATTTTCCGACTGTGATGGAACTGTCACATGCTTCTAAAATCTGGCAACTCTATAACCAGTTTAGTTTACCAGTTTATCATAAGTAGTCTACAATCGTAAAGTAGCTCTGGGGGGCTACTGCGTATTTCGATTCGAAAGAAATCTCTTTCGAAAAAGTCATACAAATGATTTCCTTTTCGAATCGAATTACGCAGTAAATCAGGCCTTCAAGTGGACTCAAGTTTTCACTGGAGGAGAACTATTAAACTCAAGTTTGCACTGGAGCACCATGAAACTTAATTTAATTTTAACTAGCTGAAATTGGAGTCCGACTTTCTATACGAAGGTATAGATCGCGCTGCATATTTAAGAGGAAGCTAAAGATAGCACAACAATTTTTGTTTACAATACAATCGTATAATAAATAGTCTAACGCCAGAGAATTATACGAATTTATTTCGATACTCGTGGTTCAGTTCAGGAATGTTTAACCCCTATCATCAGTTTAATTAAAAGGCAAATTTTTTATTTAATGGACATGTCAATAAGCATATTTGCCACATTAATAGTGAGAAATAATCACGAGCATTAGGCATCACCACGTCCAAAAATCTCACTGTATGGTGCTCAAAACTCCATATGTATTCAAAAAGTTAGGACGACAATAGTGTTACCATTAACGTCAAGTGGTATAGAGCGATCAACTCTCCACATTCCCTACAAACGCTCCAACACTATCGATTTACTAAAAGAAATGATTAGCAAACTCATTATTTCTCGAAATGGTTTGGTATATTGACTAGCAAGAATGTGCGCTTTAACGCCTTTGGATTATTTTCTTTAGGTTTTGGTCAAGTCAGTGGTTTATGCCAATAAACCAGCAGCTTTGGACAAGTTGAAAGAAACTATTTTGTGGACTATTGCCGAGTTACATAACAAACATGCTTGAGAACCGGTCGAAAATTTTAATAGTATGCGTAACATCTTAGCCAAATGGAGAGCTTACATGCTCATGTTCCAAATCATATTCAAACATTAATGTCATTTTCTTGTAAAAAAGCTAACTTTTAGATCAAAATTCTGTAATTAAAATTCAAAGTCAAGTACATCTTTAAAAAACACCTTTCTAGCTTCCAAAGATCCCTATAATGATATGTTCTCGTGTAAATAGGAAGGAGGGGTACTCTAAATATGCTCCAAATGTATGTTATAAACATGACAGACCCATATAATCCAGCTTTGCATAGCATCGGAGTAACCCAATACTGCTCCCTGTTATTACTTCACTTGTCTTGAAACTTAACATTTTTATTTTAAAATAAAAGAAAAATTATCCAAGAATACATTATATAGAACCAAAGGAGTATGGAAAAGCTACAATGGACCATGTAACTCAATGATTTCTGCAAGATTAATTTTGAATGCCCTATTTAGAGGTATTCATCGCCATGTATATTCTACGTTAAAACCTCAAATTAGTGTCCGAATGCCTAGATTAAGAACTGCAGAGTTTAAATACAGGCTTGGTCTCTTGCTTTTCGGAAGCTTTACACAAAACCGATTGATAATTTCGTGACTTTTTTAATATAATAGTCGGCAAATTAGCGCTATATTTATCAATATCAGTCTTCTTAAAGCCCGATTTATTCAGTTCAATGTGTTTCCTGTTTTTCATTTTTTATTCCCTCCAAATAATAAAATTTGTAAAGACCCCAATTAGGCGTTTGTTTGAATCACAACCTCGTTTGACCCAAATCTCTTAACACCCACCAATTTTTTTTAAATTTGAAACATGGGAAACAGTCGCAAGGGGCTCGGTCTGGGAAGTAGCACACAAATGACAGGGAAATATTTTATGCACCCAATCGATACATCATGTACTTTTATTCCACTATCGTTCAATATTATTTCATTGATTTGAAGGACTGTTTCCTTTCTTTGGTTAGAAAGGCTTGAAAAAAAGAAATAAAATTGTATCTATTTTCGTTAAAATTATTGAGGTTGTTTGCTTTCAGTGGGAGCAGTGCTGCATTGAAGGTTACTGCGCTGGAGATACAAAGAGTCACGAAATTATCAATCTGTTCTGGTAAAGACATTATTGTTGTATTTTAACATTTTTTTTTATGGAATTTATGTTTCTTTTTTATTTCTTTATTCTTTTTATCAATTTATTTCTTTTACCTCATTTATTTTTTTTTTTGTTTTTTTTTTTTAATTTCATTTTACTTTTTTCTTTTATTTTGTTTTCGATTATTATTATAATTTATGTTGCTTGATTTGCTTACCTGCCATTGAAACATCCACCATCGACCGCCAAGTGAGTCCTGATGGTTTTAAGGGTAAAACCTGGGGTCCTTCGACGGTACATCAACGAGAGCGTTGCCATCTTAATACAGCCATCCATTCGACCGAATGGCATGCTGCAAATGTAACAAGCAACTCGTCGTTTAGCAAGAGTGCTCCCAATCTAGATAAGAAAGCCGCCATACGACAACAACAGCAACATCAACAACAAGTTTCTTGCAACACTTCACCTTCATCACCCAATAACGGCTATAATGCACACCCATCTTTACATCATCTTAACAGTAACAGTAATGCTTCCAATTCTACGGCTACAACGCCCACGGCACAAGGTATCCATACAACTACTATAGGCTCTTCAACGTTATCATTATCATCACCAGGTACACCTTGTAGTAGTACAACATCCATGGCCATGGTATCTACCATTCATCCGGCTTTTGTTACATTAATACAAAATAACCAGGGCAATAATTTAATACATTCTAATCATACTACTTCTACTACACCCACTACTACTAGTAATACTTCATCATTGGCTTTTCATCACAGTAATAATCATAACAACAACAAAAACAATAATAATTACGTGGTTAATTCCAGCGCTAGTTCGCATACAAGTGCCACTACTTTAACCTCTTATAACAAAGCAAATGATTTACGTTTAAGTTCCAAAAAAGAAGTTAAGAAGAAACATTTGATTACTAAATCCCATGATGGCGGTCTAGATTCTTTGCTTACTAAAAAGCCGGCTAAACCATTGCCTTTTGAGTGTCCTTTAAATACTTATGAGATGGATGGGGAGTCCGCAACACCCACAGTAGTTGGTTGTTTTCCATTCAAACGCAACCCCTCTCACGTGCCCTTGCATCAGGATAAAAGTCCGGTCAATGATTTAAAACAATCGAATAGTTTGGGTAATAGTCCGGCTATTGGTAGAAAGAAATTTTCTTTGGATAGTAGACTTTCACCTCTAACTAGACGTCAAAAATTGTCTTATATTTCACCTGATATTTCTCCTTTGGTGGGTGAGAACCCCTTTATAACTTCTTGCTCCCAACAGGGCTCGTTAATGCTGATTGACAGCAATCCAGATAATCCCACATACGATCGTTTCTTTTACACTTCTTTGCAAAAATCTTTAGATGAAATATTTTCTACTTCTTGTGTTAACAAGACTAGTGAACTCCAGCCTGCTACTAGGGAGAAGGCAAATTATTGGCGAAAACCTGAACCGATTAGTTCCAAGTCTAGTGTCAATTTAACCATGTATTCTTCCACTTCACAGTTGACGGAGGAGTTGGAGGAAGCTGAAGACCCCGAGTCTCCATATTGCAGATTTCAGCGCAATGGTTCGGGTTCCCAATTTCCACGTCATTGTTTCTTTCGCAAACCCTCCAATGCTTGCGAAAAATCCCAGCTGACACAAAACTATCGCCATAATCCAGCCGCCACAACAGATAAAAACTTTTCATTTAGATCTTGTCACTCACATCATGAAGAACAATTAAATTCCTCCTTCAATTCTATGGACAATTCTTCACAGGATAATTCTTTAAATTCCCAGCAGACATCACGTAAATCCTCAGTGGTTACTTTTCATTTGAACAATAGTTCCAACAGCTGCCATAATAATTCATCGGCTTTGAATTCCTTCGAGGATAGTCACACCGAACCCAACACTTCGGCACAAAATCATTCTTTCAGTTTTGCCACTTACTATTCCGACAGCGACAATTCTCGCCACTTAAAGGAGAGCGTCTTTGTTGCAGAAAATTCCATAATGGCTCAAAGAAAGCTGCAGGATATACAACCCGATCCAGAGGTGATACAAATGAAACAACAATTACTGCAACAGGAATTAATACAGCACCAGCATTTGCAACAAAAACAACAACAAGCCTCAATTTTACCACAAAAATCCAAAGATAAAATGAAAAAAACTAAAGCCTCGAAAAACTCTCCCCAATCGCCTACAACAACAACCTGGGAGACAGCCACCACGCACAGTCATTCCTCAAATTCGGCCAAACTAAAGACCCTTATGAGTTATTTCAGTTTGGGCACGTTAACGCGCTCCAAGAAAAAATGTCAAAAATCCAAAAGCTCTTATAAATTGTTTCAAAATGTTTCGGAGGGACAAAGAGATTCGATAAAAATTTCACCGCAACGCACCAAGTCTTGTGATCAATTGGAAATGGTGTAGATAAAAGCTTTTGGAAAACTATCAAAACAAAGCTTTTTGGTTAAAAGATAAAAAGCTGTGAAAGTTAGCTATGCAACCTTTAATAACAAAGCTTAGCAACTAAAAAGCTTGTTCGAGAGCTTTTAGCGGCTTACAAATCATGCTGAAATATTAAATAATTTGGCTGTAATTTAATTCTAATTTTAAAACATTTTAAAGCTTTTTCTTTAAACGTCAGCTGTCCTGTGCTAGTTGTCCTTACCTTATCTGTTTGTTTACATTTCTCCTTTTTTTTTGTCTTAGGTTAGGTAATGGTTTAGTTTCGATTTTAAATTAAAATTAAGGAGGAAAGAAAAATCAGCAGCAGCCACAACAATAAATAACTTTTCAATTAGTTGTTAGAAGTAAATCTATAAGAAGAACAAGCAAAGCTTTAAAGCTTTCTCTATTAGCCGTTATTTTAAACGTTAAGACTTTTTTTTTAATTTTTTTTAATTAAAAATTTGATTTGTATTTAAAAGTGCCTTGTTTATAAAGCAAACTAATCATATTTATTGCATTTAATTTAAGTTTTAGTAACAATTTATTTTTTTATGTATTAAAAAAAAAACAAAAACAATCGATTGCATTTTTTTAAACGCATAATTTTTGGTAGTTTAAACTAAGTTTAAGTTTTCAAAAACGATTATGTTTCTTTTTTCTTTAAATTATTTACGATTCGTTAGCTTTTTTATTTATTGAAATGAGTTTGAATTTTAAACTTTAAAACTGTTCTCAATACAAACATTTTAAAAAAGGTAGAAGTTTCAATATTTTTGTATCTTTAAAGTGAAGGTTGAGGCTTAATACACATACATATGTGTTTTAAGACTTGCTCTTGGACTGTTCTTACTGCAATATTAAGTAAAATGTTTTAAAACTGTTACTAAAATTAAAAAATAGATTTAGTTTTTATAAAACTCTAAATAATTCATGCTCTTCCTTCCCATCCTCAAATATTACTCAATTTCAAACATTTTGCACTTGTTTTTATAAAACTGTTACCAATAAAAACTAAACTGTTCTCAGCATATTTTTATATATATTTATATATATTTATATATTTATTTATATTTTATAGTTATATATTTTTTTTAATTTTAAAACTGTTCCCAAAATTTAAAAATCACTTTTTCTAAACAAAGTTGCGAACACATCTATTTACCTATTTTTGATGAACTTTAATTGTATTTAGTACTTTAATAGCACTACTGATAGACCAATTTATTCTAACTGTGCTCTGTCCCTCAGACATATTTTTCCATAATTATTGTTAAAAATTGTCCACTTGTTTTTAAAAAACTGTTCCCAATCAATTCTAACAATACTCAACCTGAAATTTAGCAAAAATTGTTGGTATCATACAAAAATTTATTGTGTTTTATGTTTTTTAAATTGTTCTCAAAATTTTAAAAATCGTTTTTTGTAAATCGTTTTTTGTAAAAAATTGCGCACATCTCTATTTATGTATTTTTGTTGAATATTAATTGTATTTAGCACTACTTGTAGTAAAACTGGGTTTGATTCGAACTGTTCTCACCCCTTAAACTTTCGTTTCCATAACTATTGGTAACAAAAATTTTCCACTTGTTTTTATAAAACTGTTCTCAGTTAATTCTTAAAATTATCAACCTAAAATTAAGCGGGTTTTATAGCTTCTTTAAACAATAATTGTTGGTATCATACAAATATTTATAGTGTTTTAAGTTTTTGAAACTGTTCTCAAAATTTAAAACTTACATCTCTATTTATCTATTTCTGTTAAATTGTAAATGTATTTAGTATTTTAATATCACTACACATAGAAAAACTGGGTTTTATTCGAACTGTTCTCACCCCTCAAACTTTACATCACTATTGTTTACAATACTTGTTGTCATTTTGTATGTTCTTGTCAAAATTTTGCAAACATCTCTATTTCTACTTCCAAGAAATATTTTTCATTGACCTTTAATTGTATATAAAATTCAAGCTGTTCTCACCATCACTATGGCTTATTAAAATGATCTAAACATTCCAATCTCAAACTTTGGATTTACATATGTATTTATTAAAAACAAAAATTGAAAAGCTGTTTTAAAAATTAAATACTGTTCCCATTAGTTTTCTTCTTATTTTCATACTAATCTAATTAATATACATATATAAATTCTATAAATTACGGAACCCCCAAACTGCAAGTGATTTAAACTGTTTTCACCATAAATATTATGATTTTCATAACTATTGTCAACAACAGTTGTTGGTTTTATGCAAAATCATAGTTTTTTCCCCAGAAATTGTTAAAACTGGCTAAAAAAAATTAAACTGTTCCCAATATTTTTTTTGCAACGTCAAAGTGTCATTTGTGCAATAAAGTATTGTTTCGTTGTATTTTAATCGTATACTTCATACATATCAAACAAAAAAGTAACTGTTCCCGCTTAAAACTTATATGTTTTGTATAAATTTCTAATAAAATTTCATATAAATATTTTTCAAAAATTCTTTATTTAAATTTTCTTATAAAATTTAATACATTTTCTTAAAATTATTTATGAAAAATAGTTTTAAAAATGTTTAAAACTGTTCCCACTTTTGTTGTAAACTTGTTTTTTTTTTTTCTATAAATTTCTAATAAGTATTTTATTTCATGGCGAAAAAAACACTTTAATACAATTTAATATAATTCATGTGCAACCGCATTCAAACCGTTCCCAATAGCTATGAAACTGCAAATATATTTGACAAAGATTTGAATTTATTTAGACTATTCTTAGGAGCAATAAAACCGATTTTGTATAAAAATTCATAGATTTTTAGGAAATTTTTATGATTTTGAAACTGTTCCCATTTTCATATTTTTGGGTTTTTTGAAGTTTTTTATAAAATTGTTGGTACTTTTCTATTCATTGAAGGTTAGTATTCAGTTTTTACTAATTTTTCTTATTATACTTAAATAATAATAATTTTAACTGTTCCCAGTTTTAAGTTTTAAATGGGAGTGTGTGGTTTTTATAAGGTCTATAATTGTTTGCTTTTTATTGTTTAAAATTCAAAATTATTTCTTTTTAAAAACTTTATTTCAATATTATTTTATTATTTTTTTTTTAGTTTTAGTTTTAAATTTTTATTAATTTTGATTATTTAAAACTTAACGAAAACTGTATTATTTTTTTTTTTTGTTTGTTGTCTTTGTTTATAATTTAAATTATTTTATAATTTTGCAAATATGGCAATTATGAATTTTAAAATTTAAAACTTATTTTGCAATATTTCTTTAAATTCTTTGGAAAAATTTTATTTCATATTTTAAAATGTCTTTTGTTGAAAAAAAAAAAACTGTGATTTATTATTGAAAAAAATATTTAAAAAAATTGTGTATTATTTGAAAAGATTTTGATTTTGTGTTTGTTTAATTGCAACAAAAAAAATGTTTATGTAACAAATTTTTAAAAATCTTTAAAAGTGCTTTTATTTTAATTATAAAATTGTATTTGTATTTATAAATTTAGTTACGCTAATTAGTTTCTTAACCTAAAATGTTTTTATTTTTAGTTATTATTTTATTAAATTAAGTGATTCTTTGTTTTTAATTTTTATGATTAATTTAAATTTTAAAGAAAATTAGAAAAAAAAACATATTCCATATTCAAACCTACAACAACAATTTAAACAAAATAAAACGAAAGAAAAATTTTATGAAGGAAAATTTACACAAAAAAAAATTACTAAAAAACCAACAAAAATAAAAACTTAAAAAACAACAATTTAACACTGGTTTTATTTTGTAATCCTTGACTCATCCTCAAACCACTACTTGGGTAAAGGCACTGTAACCGTTTTAAATTTAACAATTTTTAACCTTAAATTCGCAATATAATAAAAGAAAAACTTTCTCTTAAACTTAAATGCTGCCTCCTCCTGCTAACTTCTCAAGGTTACAATAGTAAAGATGACTGGTGTTCTCCTATACATGCATTGCCGGGCGGTGGGCCAAATCTTCCCATTATGTCTCCAAATCCTTATTTATTAAGTCGCTTTACTTCCAACATTCCCATGCCTACTCTGTATGCGGGCGATGCGGTGCGCAAACCTAAATTATCCGTTATCGAGGTTTTACTGTACAACATGGCAGCTCTGTTGGCTGGTGTGGCAGCCGGTTATGATGTGCGCATGTCGAACGTTTCTCCTTTTCATCCAACGCTGTTGAGTGATGTACCTGCTTTGAAAGCTTCCATGGATATGGAGTTGCCCAAGGTAGGCGAGGATCGTAGATTTGCGGCCAATACCTATCACGGCACGGGAAATAGGAATAGGTAAGTTTTATAAAGGGAAAATGAAAACCAACAAAATTTGTTACTATTAACCTTACAGAACCGCCTTAAGCTCGCTCACCTATGAGCCTAACGAGGCAACCGAATCACCCAAGCACAATATCGACTCACCCTTAGCTCACAACAAACAAACTAAGCAAACTTCCCAAAGTGCTGTAAATAATGTCACAGCCTTCAATAAATTTCCACCTCTTCATCATCACCACCAACAGCAGCAACAGCATCATCAGACACACATACCTCAGCCACTATATACCAAATCGTTGACACAACCACCCACCCCCCAGCACTATCATCATGCACAGCAATTGCATCAACAAATACGCAAAATGCCCTCAACCATATCGACCACAACCACCAGTGGTTTGGGATCAAATTTCACCAATAATACTTCGGGTATATTGTCTTCCTCGTTGGGTAGTCATACGCAGCCGCCAACACCTTCGCCCAGGCGTAAAATAAGCACTTCATCATTTACGGAGAATTTGGAATATTCCGAGCAGGAAGATAATTTGCCTATAGACAAGGCATTTACCGGATTTCATTTGGGTGGGCAGGTGGGTGAGAGTGGTGGGATACAGCAAGGCATGTATGCTCCTCAGGACTATTTAAGAAATGGTCCTAGTTTTTCTAATGATGGCGGGGCTTATGGAGCGGGGGCTCATAGAGCAGGTTATTTGGGTAAGTTTATATACTATTTTTTGGAAGGTCCAAAATTATTGCAATAACTAACTCTTTCTTATTTTTAGGCTCCTATTACTTTCCCTATCGCCCTGAACATCAAACGACTTACGAAAGAGATTGCAAATCTTATCCAGACTATTCCTATGATAATAACCATCGTTTGCCCAATTATTATGATTATAACTATGATCCCCAACCGCCACCCCCGCCGGCACCTCAACAACATCATGCCTCTCCGCCGGTGGTGAGAACTCCCCCACCAAGAGTTCCCCAAATGGGTGTTACCGCCGCTGGCCATAGGCGTACACCTTCTACAATATCCAACAATTCCAATTACAATCAAGGCTTTAGTTTAGACTATGATGAAGCTCTTAACCAACAATACGAATACAATGCTATGGCCTTACCGCTTACCAGCGATTATGGCGGAGGCGGTGGAGCAGGTTATAGGGACTCAGGATCATTTATACCTACTGGTGCTGTACCACCTCCCACTAAGCAAGAGCTGTATAAAAATTCACCCAAACCTACTAATCGCTTTATGGCCAGCACACGCAATGAAATATCAACGCTCAATCGCATGCGTGACTATGAAAATCTTCCTTTTAATTTAAGCCCCTTGCACAAGCCTCTGTATCAGTATAGAAGAGGAGATAATACTCCGCAACGCACAGTATATAGTCGTTCAAGATCTACACCGATGTCACCCATTAACATGAAAACATCACCACCTTCGCCCGCGCCTGCTAATGGCCATCAGAAACCCTCTTCCATACCACGTTTAATGCCCGAGAGGCCAGATAGTCTGCCCTTCGATCCAAATGCCTTGGCTTTTAATGCTGGAGTGGGCACAAAATTGCGTTCCTCCTTGAAAAAGTACAATAATTATAAAACGCCCAATGGTGCTCCAATGAATATTGCGGCAGCTTCATCTGTGACGGCTGCTTCTAGTTTACCACCACCCTCAAACATTAACAATACTACCAACACGGCCAACAGTACACCCACAAATCCCACACCACCCGACTCATATACCAGTGATGACAGTTCTTATTTAAGTGCCAAAGAAGGTTCTCTTTCATCGCATAGTCGTGTGCGCTTTAGTCCTGAGGCTTATTTGGATGCCAGCAGTCCAGGTGGCCTTAACAATCCCAATAGCTCAACCTCAACACACAAGTCTCTGGCATTGTACAGCCGTCGTTTGTCGCGACGCAATACAGCCGATATAACTGGTTCCTCAACATCACCCTCATCCTAGCAGGGTTTCGCCAATTTGCGAGTACAATTGGCCCGCAGTCCCGGTGCTCGTTCCAGTACATTGTCACTAAATACACCAAATTATCCAACAACGGGTTTGACTTCACCTCTATTACAGCATCAGCAGCGACAACAGCAGCAACAGCTGCCCTATCGTTGGTATTCGGGTGCAAGGCGTTCACGTTCGGCTCAATATGAATATCATATGTAATTATGACTGACATTTTTTTTCTTCATATAAATTTATTTATAGATATTTTACCAATCAGTAGATAAGTGGTTAAGAGATAAGAATGATTCGAGAACAAGATTGCGAAACCGCGCTCTTAAACCTTTAAATGTAACACAAACAACGTCACAAATTTTAAAACGGAAAAACTACGTCGTCTAATGGGAAAGTATGCGGACGGCGTTATCTTGTTTCTAAAATTCTTGGTTAGGAGGCGTGTACATACGATTGTGGTTTAATAATTCCGTGAATTTGAAAAATGGCTGGGTGACAGGACATTTTGTTCAAACAAATAGGTCGTTATTAAAATAAACGCCAGTTTTGAGGGCTTTGAGAAGTCGACTCTTTTCGAGGGACTAACAAACTGGAAAGACGGTTGTGTAAATGTATCGAACATAGGCACTCCATGTTGAGAAATAAAACGATTTTTAACCAGAAAAAAAAATATTTTATGCAAATAGTTATGGAATTATCAAATTGCCCTCGTACATCAGAGAGAGGAGAGTACTTTAATTATTTTTTAAATCGGTAAAGCGGTGCATTCTCGCCGTTCATCTTCATTTAAAGAAAATTATCAGACAACTTTGATTATTTCTTAAATGTATTTTTATAACCGAATGATATCCCGTTAGGTGACGTAGTTGGCCCAATTTAAAATTTAAAGGTTCTTAGACTTAATTCTCCTCTTCAGAGATCGAAATGTTTCGAATGGTGCAATCTTGTGTCTATCATTCTTGGATAATTAACATCTGGTTAATCATATTCACCATTAACCAAGTCTCTTCTCACTTACATACTCTCATTAATACTACTCTCTTTTTGAGCAGGTTTCGTAGAAAGGTTTTCAAAAATCAGTTTTGGAATTGCTATAATTTTTTGCCCTACTGCACGCTTTATAATTAGATTTTAGAGAACAAAATTTCAAAGACTTTTTTTGCCAGTCTAGTTCTAATCTGGGAAATTTTTATTTGCTTTTCTAGCAAATCAAAGACTTACCTTCTTATCCCGAACTTCTTTTATTGGGAATCATAAGAAGGCTGTTATGTCCTTAAAAAAATTTTGTTCTTATCCCAAATACTCCTTTCGTTATCTATAGCTTGAGCTGTTGATGTGGTCAACTGAGATTATATAGTTTCAAAACGATAAGGCTTAAAGGGTAATTATTCACTTATTCGAGGATTTTCAGCTGTATCACGGTAATGGTTCATACAGTAATGTCTTCCAAATCGTCTAAAATTTCGGCTTTATATTCCCTTCGAAAAAAATCGATTATAACTTGACTGAAACATTTCGAAAAATATGGGGTTCACCAAATATTTCCCTTAGTAAGTGGAATAATTTTTTTTTAATTGAACAAACTGCCTCGTAAACCAAATTTGATTGCTGTAAAGCATGCGTAAACATGTTCCTTTTCAAAACATAAAGTGGGTGAAAATTCAACAGAAATTATTTTCTCTAAACATCCCATCCAATTAGGGCCCAAATAATAATGGTTGTATATCGCTCGCTGTAAACGGTAATGTACTCGAGAGCCTCTTTTTTATGGCTGTAGCGGTGTCTGGAGAAACACATGAGGACGTTTCTTACTTGAAATGCATTAATTGTAAGCATACAGTGGGTGACAATTCATGGACTCTTTTCTTGAGTTTAATTTTTTGTTATTGGAAAAAAATGTTTGTTTTTAAAAACTAAAATTACAAAATCGAGTGAAAAAAGTTTGAATTTTCGCCCTCTATACGTTTGTTTTCAGTAATCAAGCCATATATATATATGTATATAATTGCTTATTAATCCAAAAAAATCACTGAACAAATTATTGCATTAAAGCATTTCATAACTGAAGCACGGTTTTCAAAATAAATAAGCAGAGTAGGCGAATGTTCTTCTGGTCTTAAACTATTCATGATGCTATTGTTACCCCCGTCTACATTAGACATAAAATTATAAACATTAATGTCAATTAATGTTAATGTTTTTCCATGTCTTAACATGGTTGTTAAAACATTTGTTGTAAAAGTTGTTTTATAACATTAAAGTGTTGTTGTTGTATTTTAGTTTGACAGTTTTATTTTCAAACAGCGCCATCTATTGCTCAACCATACTACTACTATCTGCTGTGCAATAAGCATTCAAACAACAGTGTTGGAAAACAGAAAATGACATAAACAAGTATTCGCCACCTCTAACAACGTAAACAAATTAATACCGTTGCTCTACCGGCGTTGTGTTTATGTCTTGTTCAAATCGATAAACCAGCACAAATGATAATAAAGTTGCCAGATCATAAAACCGTATGACAGTTTAATGTCCTAAAATTTAACCTCTCAAATACTACTTGTAATGCAATTCTAGTTATATCTCTGAAACTAGTGAGGTATTCTTAACAATTTTTGTTTTTGCTTGTAAACTGTGTTATTTATCCACTACATATATATAAAATCAGTTGACACAAAGTCTGTAACTCTTTTTTAATTGTTCAAACTTAATTTAACCCAAATGGCTCCTCCTATTTTTATCTTTTTTTATTTTTTTTTCTTATTATTAAACTCCACTTTTGCCAAAATTATTTACGATATAATCTTGTAAATAAATATATTTTGAATATAAAAATATATAAAAATTCAAGCAAAAACAGCTAGTATTTAAGTTAGGAACTATAAAAAGTTGTATACAATTTAAGAAAAATCATTGAAAATATTTTGATAAAACAAAATTATTTAACAAAAAAAAAAAAAAATCGCATACATGTAAAAATTGCCTTATAAAAAAACTTAAAAATTGTATTTCATCTTAAATTATCAAAAAAAAAAAAAATGTATTAAAAACCCATTTTGAAGAAATCCCAATAAACTAACACATACAATAAAGAAGGAAATAATAATTCAAGAAAAAATGTCAAGCCATAGAAGTATCATAGCAAAAGTAACGATGACCAACTTTATAAAAAAAATTGAATAATTTTCCATTCTATAAAACAAATATTAATCATTCCAAAGCATAAAAAATACTAATTAGTTTTCTATTTCATAAAAATCATTTTGAAATTCTAATCCTTTGAATAAAAACTTGACTCTTTCTTTTTCAATGTTTTTGGAAAGTAGTATTTTCTAGCAAAATATATATTATATATATATATATAATATCTTGTATTTTTATATTATATATATATAATATCTTGTATTTTTTATAGAAAATATATCTAAAGTTATTTCTCTACAAAATATGTATTCGTAAAATATTATTTTTATATAGTTTTACAAGTTATCGATAACTTATGTTTTCTATAGAAAACTTCCCGATAACTTGTATTTACAATAAAAGTTATCAGTAGCTAGAGTTTTAGTCCTTAGAAATTTTACGAATACTTTTGCTTTCTGCAGAAAGGTTGTCGATAACATGTAGTTTATATAGAAAAGTCGAATCGAAAACTTTTAACTTCTATTAAAAAAAAAATTAAAAAAATTAACAAAAAATTTTACTTTCTATTAAGTTATCGAGAACTTGTATTTCTTACAAATGATTATTCAAATGGAAGGCTTAAATCCCGATGGATATATAACTTAATTACATTCTCAAAAGCTCTATAGATTTTCTTTAACTGATCTATAAAAACCAAAAAAAAAAAAAAAAAAAATATATATATATATATATATATATATATATATATATATATATATATATATATATATATATATATATATATATTCGACAAAGATAAGGCTGCCATAATTCACAAAATTTAAATTTTAAAAATCAACTAAATAAAAAGTCGTATTTAAAACCTATTTAAAAAACATTAACAAATCATAATAAAAATAAAAATTTATAATATAATACTATTCGTATAAAATATAAACAAATGTATGTAATCAATGGTAAATTTATATTTTAATATTTAAAGCAAATGAACAGCTTCATTATTAATAAACTCAATAAAAACCACAAGAAAAACTATTATAATTGTAATAACAATAACAAAAAATATGATGAAAAAGTTATAGCGTAATAACAGTTTAATATGCAATACAACCGCGTAGCAATGTTATGATTACCTCTTTATTTTATAGTACAGTAATCGATAACTTATCTATTCTATAGAATATTTATCGATAACTTCTCTATTCTATATAATAGTCATCGATAACTTGGCTATTCTATAGAATAGTTATCTATACCTATACTATAGTATAATTATCGATAACTTTTCAACTCTATAAAAAAGTATAGATAACGTGTCTATTCTATAGAATAGTTATTAATAACTTGTCTATTCTATAGAAAAGTTATCGATAGCTTGTCTATTCTATACAATAGTTCTCGATAACTTGTCTATTCTATAGAATAGGTATCGATAATTTGTCTGTTCTATATAATAGTCATCGATAAATATTCTATAGTCGATAACTATTCTATAGAATAGTTACAGAAGAATTATCCATAACTTGTCCATTATATAGAAAAGTTATCGAAAACTTGTCTATTCTGTAGAAAGGTCAAAAGCTTTTTTTTCTGTAGAAAAGTTATCGGTTTATACTTTAGAAAATTTATCGATAGCTTGTCTATTCTATAGAATATTTTCGACAACTTGTCTATTCTATAGCATAGGTATCGATAATTTGTCTGTTCTATATAATAGTTATCGATAAATATTCCATAGTCGATAACTATTCTATAGAATAGTTGCAGAAGAATTATCCATCGCTTTTCCATTATATAGAAAAGTTATCGAAAGCTTGTCTATTTTGTAGAAAGGTCGAAGGCTCGATAACTTGTCTATACTATAGAATAGTTATCGATAACTTGTCTATTCTATAGAATAGTTAACGATAACTTATCTATTCTACAAAATAGTTATCGATAGCTATATTATAGAATAATTATCGATGACTTGTTTATTCTATAGAATAGTTATCGATAACTTGTCTATTCTATAGAAAAGTTATCGATACACAACTTGTATAGCAAATGTATCGATAACATATCTATTGTATAAAAATGTATAGCTTGTCTAAACAGCTGGTAATTGGTTAATTTACCGCTGTTTTTTCTATACTCTACGTCATCAAATTATGCTAAAGGAGGCATTTGTTAGTATGTAAAACTGTTATTAATCCAAAACTTTAACCACTTTTATTAACCAAATACTATATGTAAATGTACAATATTTTTTATTAGCAAACAAAACACTAAGCTTTTGTATTTTAATTCTAAATTTTTGTTGTTTTATGTTATGAAAATTGTAATAAATGTAACAAAAAACAAATTTTTAGCTTAAGCTTGTTTCATAAAAATATAACAAATACTTTTGTTTTACAACAGAAAATATAATTTATTGTTTAGCTAAATTGTTGAAAAAAAGCGAATTAAATAGTTATATAAATCAAGCAGTTTCTTTAAAGCAATCTACTACTCCATATTATTGAACAAATATTTATTGTGTATGTTTAAAGTTATTTTATTCAAACATTATTGAAGAGAAGTTTATAGAAAAAATCCTATAACACCCCTTTAAAAATAAACAATTTTATAGACCAATATATTATGAAGAAAACGCTACCCCCAGATAAACTTATACTCAATAAAAAAGAAGAGAGAGAAAACCAAATAAACTTCTAGTTAAATTAAATTTAAAACATATTAAAAGATTAAAAATAGTTAATTTGAAAAAGTAAAACAAAAAAACAATATTTAAAAAGAAAAAAGAAAAATGTATAATGTAAAGTAATTAAGAGAACAAAAAGCAGAGTTTTTGGAAATGAACTACAGACTTTTTTCTTTCAAACTTTAATGAAAAATGGTATTGGAATCTTTCCTTAGAAAAATAGAAAGTTGTTTACACTATGCGCATTTCTCCTGCGACAGGAGTCATGCTAATCGATAGGTGAAGAAGAGTAGATAAAGCAGATGAAATGTAAATTGCAATAACAGATTTTTCTTTTTACGAATAAACGAGTAAAACAACTGACCGATTAAACATCTAAAAAACATCTGACTGTGGCAAAAAAAAATAAATATAGTAAAAATGGCCGGTGCCTGCCAAGGAATTCCTAAAAAGAATACAGAAATTGTCCTAGGAGCAAAGTGCATAATGTAAAATCCTGTTTTTTTTGAACGTTGGTTGCAATGACTTTTATTAATAATAAAATTTTTACGAATATCAGAATTGTAGTTTAAAAATTAAACCTCTAATAAAAATCTACATAACAAATAATGTAGATACTTAGTTTTCGTATAGTTTTCTAAAAAAAGTCAACGTTAACTTTACCTCTTTATAGAAAAGCCTTTTGTAAATCTTCAGTTTTTATACAAGACACCATTAAACTCAGTCGTTTTTAAGTTATCGATACCTTAACTTTTCTAAATAAAAGTCAAGTCAAAGTCAACTTAAATATTCTAAGGAAAAGTTATCGATAATTGAAATTTTCTAAAGAAAAGTTATCGATAACTTAAATTTTATGCAAAAAGTTATCGGTTTCTTAAATTTTCTAAAGACAAGTTATTGGTTACTTAAGTTTTCTAGAAAAAAGTAAATTAATTTGATGACTGTTCCATGGAAATATTTATTTATCGATAATTTTAATTAATTTCTATAGAAAAGTTATCGATAAATTAACTTTCTATAAAAAATTTATCGTTTACTTACTTTTATATAGAAAAGTAATCGATAAATTGATTTTTCTATAGAAAAGTAATCAATGAATTCTATAGAAAGGTTATCGATAAATTTAACTTTCTCTAGAAAAGTTATAGGTAACTTAGGTTAGGTTAAGTAGCTCATTTGGGTCCATAAGTTGGTCCCTATGTGTTAACTGCAAAAAGAGAAAGGAAAAGGGAATAATATAGAAAGCAAGAAAAGTGGTAAGATGCAGCGATAGAGAAGAATTCAGGTAAAGAAGGATACAGTTAGGCAGACAGAAACAGACGAGAGAAGGAGAGACAGGTGCCATAGAGGGCATATTGGTCAAGACAAGCAATCGGTAAATTATCTTTACCTCGTGGGTGGAAAACTAACCGCAGTTCCTCAGATTAGAATTAATTCTGCATAGTCCCATTAGTAAAACAAAAGAAAGGATCCCGAAATACCGTTGTCCAAGTATCGTTTACTTTTCTATAGTTTTTATTTTCTTTACAAAAGTAAGCGATAATTTTTACTATACAAAAGCTACGATAACTTTGCTTTTCTATAAAAAAATATTATCGATAATTTATTTTCTGAAAAAAAAAATATCGACAAAAGATTTTTTTTAAAGTCATCCATAACTTTACTTTTTTATTAAAATAGTTATGGATAACTTTGCTCTTCTATTAGAAAATGATTATAGATAACTTTAATTATTTATAACCTAAATTTTGAAAAAAAAAATGTTATCGATAACTTAAATTTTTTTAAGAAGAGTTATCGATAAATTAACTTTTCTATAGAAAAATTTTCGAAAAAATTAATTTTCCCATAATTTATATTTTCTTTACAAATGTTAGCGATAAAGTTTACTATACGAAAGTTACTATAACTTTGATTTTCTATAAAAAAATTATCGATAATTTATTTTCCGTATAAAATGTATTGATAAAATATTTTTTTTAACGTCATGAATAACTTAACTTTTCTATGAAAATATTAATTGATAACTTTACTTTTTTTCTGTAAGAAAAAGGTTATCGTGAACTTAACTTTATAATTTTTTTAGAAAAGCTATCGATAATTTTATTTTATCGATAAACATCGAATTTTAAGCTCTTCCTGTTTAGTATCATTTCCAAATCATAACTTGCAAAGCAATTTTAACTTTTAATATAATTTGCCATTTTTAGTTATTCTTTTCTGTAATTATTGCCAGGAGAAGAATTGTATTCATAATAAAATATGTTGTACTGTTGTCATACCCTACGCTAAAGACCGGTTTCACTGGTCGTTTGTTGGGTATTTTTGACTAAGGTCAAATAAATTGACGTGAAACCATCATTATCAAGACAAAGCTTTTGATAGCACTGGGGAATTATTATCAAGTGTTTTAGTATAAATCGTGCTGTGTTCAGGCCCGTCATATAAATATGACAGCAAACAATCTACAAGAATGACAACGTTTAAGTAGACACCACCCTAATAAACAAATTACCTGAAAGCACCACTATTTATACTCATACTAACTCTCCAGTAATATTAAAGACGTGGCTTAATAATGATGTTCTCACTTCAAAAAGGCTTACCTCACCGAACGTACCGAACAAACAACCAGTGCTGACGACCTTTCCTGAAAGGTGGAACAACTCTGATAAAAAAATACCAAAATTTTTTGTATTTATCTAGTCCTTTGATTTGCTAATATTGTTTTTAACTCATATTTATACTCTGACTGTAAAGTTTATTTTTTGTTTGTTTTGTATTTCAATTAAAATTTTCCACAGTCTTTAACCAATTGTTTTACAAAATGTACAAATTTCGCAAATTAATTATTAAGTAAAATTATAAATTAAGTTACTCAAAATTTATAAAAATTAAACAACATAATATAACAATATAAATAAACATAAATTTTATTTTTTATACAAAAACTAAAAATATAACAAAAAAGACTTTTTAAATTTTTCATTTTAATCCAGGTATGTACTTTCAGGGTGCCATTCAGCACTTTGAGCTTTTTAAATCACTTTAGAAGCAATCTAAAAGCTAGATTAAGAAGGATTTGCAGATAAATCTACAAACTTAACTGTGATCCTGTGAGTTCCTAAAACGGGAAAGATATAAAATTGAATACCCTGTCTTCGTCCAATTCTTTTTAGAGTGTGTAGCCAAGAGATGAGGCTTGAAAAAATATTTTTGCTTTTTTTGAATTGGTATTTTGCATTAATAAATTGTGTTTTAAAATTGACTACGTTTGGGTAGGGCGGAAGAGAAAACCGTTACAATTTATATCATCATCAGAATTGTAGTTTGAAAATTAAAATTCTAATAAAAATCTACTTAACAAATTCTGAAGATAGTTCTATAAAAAAGTCAACGTTATCTTTAGATCACCAATAACTTTTCTAAAGAAGATTTATTATTTATCGATAACTTTTCTGTAGAAAAGTTAATTTATCGATAACTATACTATAGAAAATTTAATTTATCAATAACTGTTCTATAGAAAATTTATAGGCAATTATTACATTTTCTAATAAAATTTATAGACAATTATTACGAAAATTTATCGATAATTAATTATTAAATTGTTTCTAGAAAATTTATCGATAATTAATTATTAAATTTTCTATAGAATTAATTATTAAATTTTCTATAGAAAATTTATCTATAATTAATTATTAAATTTTCTATAGAAAACTTATCGATAATTAATTTTTAAATTTTCTATATAAAATTTTTAATTATGGATAAATTTTTAAATTTTAATTTTCTGTAGCAAATTTATCGATAATTAGTTATTAAATTTTTATTTATCGATATTTAAATATTAAATTTTCTATAGAAAATTTATCGATTATTAAGTATTAAATTTTCTCTTAAAAATTTATCGATAATTATTTATTAAATTTTCTATAGAAAATTTATCAATAATTAATTATTAAATTTAGTATAGAAAATTTATCGAGAATTAATTATTAAATTTTCTACAGAAAATTTTTAGCTATGGATAAATTTTTAAATTTTAATTATTAAATTTTCTATAGCAAGTTTATCGATAATTAAATCTTAAATTTTTATTTATCGATGTTTAAATATTAAATTTTGTATCGAAAATTAATCGATTATTAACTATTAAATTTTCCTTAAAAATTTATCTATAATTAATTATTAAATTTTCTATAGAAAACTTATCGATAATTGATTATTAAATTTTCTATAGAAAATTTATCGATAATTGATTATTAAATTTTCTATAGAAAATTTATCGATAATTAATTATTAAATTTTCTGTAGAAAATTTATCGATAATTAATTATTACATTTTTATAGCAAATTTATCGATTTGCTAACACAATTTAGATGCAAGATGGTCGTAATTTTTACAAAAAAATTAAAAATATTTAAAAAAATTTACAAAAAATTAAAAAAAATTTAACAAAAATTTTTACAAAAAATTTTGAAACAATTTTAACCAAAAATTTTCAAAAACAAATTTTAGAAAAAATTTTACAAAAAAATTTTTCAAAAAAATTTTACAAAAAATTAAAAAAAAAATTTAAGAAACACAGATGTCATTTTTATTTTTATTTTCTGATGGCAAATGTTATATTTTGTACCTATGTCTGTATATAAGACAGATGGACAGATGTAGATAAGAGTGATAGCTTCACTTTCGGCAACACTGCAACGGCACGTTATGTTTATTTTTATAACATTGTTACAGCGCCTCTGGTGTTATTTAGGCGCATTTATTTGAAGCTTTTATAGCCAATTTTACTTCGCCGACGATTTATTTATATAAAGTAATACCGATTAATGAGGGCGCTGTGATATGTATGTACTATTGTGAATAGAATTAATACATATCAGAAAAATCTATGTTACTACGGCTGAGTATCGAACTCGTGACTATGCTTTAGTGGTCAATGTGCTAACAACTTGAAGTGCAGCCCCCTGTCAATATTGTAGTGAAACAGATCACAGTTTTTATTGGGAATCTAATCTACAATCCCAGACTAATGGACTATCACACTACCTAGTAGCCTAACGGAGCACCTAACATCTCCCAATTATATTAGAGTATTAGAATAGTCGCAAGGTAAAAGACAAATCCCAAAAAAATAAAGAATCCTCCACTACTAAAAGTCCCACCGTAAATTAAATAATTCTTAATTAAATAAAAAAAAATAATGTCATGTTTTGAAGGCACAAGAGATTTGTTTTTCAAAACTTGCTTCGCTTACGATAGTTTACCTGTAATACCTGCCTGTATAGTCTAGGGTATATCCCAAACCGGTTTCGCGTACTAAAGTTTATCTGTATTTTCGGCCTTCGGATTCACTTTTTAAAGTCTCTCATCATTATCTTTTTAAAAAAAAGTATTGCCGGTTTTGGACATATCCAAAGAGCTTTAGTAAAGGCCATGGATTCACTATCATACTCAGTCGTATGATCTGTCAAAAATAGCATGTGTGCTAAATAAGTATGATAGTGTGGATTAGAAATATATGTGTGTGACAGACTTTCTGACAGATCTTTATTTTTCCATGCGATCAGAGTTGCAAAATCTTTTTCTTGTATGATAGTGTGGCATCTAAACGCCATTTTGAAGCGATTTTTGAGTAGGACAGATTTTTTTGTGATTGAATCATACGATTGTGTAGAATAGTGAATCCTGGCCTTAACCAAGGTCGGGTTTCCTTTTGAAGGTTATTTCGAAGGTTTGTCTCAATACCTTTTATTGCACCTCTTCAATGTCTATCTTCTTCTTAAAAACAATGCAAAACACTGAAATCGTATAAATAAAATCTAAATTTATTTCAAAGAATTCTCTAATCCAAAGACAGGAATATTAAAATGTTTAGATCTTGAAACCATTGCTGAAATACTGCTCCATCAGTGCTTCAAATTTTGACCAAAATCCATTTGTTTAATTAAAGTGTAGAGTGAAAATGAAAATTTCGCTATCTAAAAGAAAATAACAGTCGTTTTAAGCAAGGAAACAAAAATTCCTATTTCAAACTTACCCCCAAACTGGTACTCAGATTTATGGGAAATAATTTTAATGCGCTCAGAGCAATCGGCGTTTGGGCACGCATCATAAAAAATATCATCATTTTACGAAAACGTATATCCTTGTCAACCCAAGCACAATGCAATATGGCCAGCGATAACTGCTCGGCGTCACTCAACAGACTAGTGGCCTGATAGCAACAGGGCGTTGATTGAACTAAAACTCCTATAAAATATATTACCGAGGCAATCTGAGCAGAGGTGTCAGCAAAAATGAAAATATTTATTAAGGTTGTACCCAGAATAAAAGCGGTGACCAGTAATTGAATAAACATGGTAATCGAGATAAGTGGGGTGATAGTTTCCAGCAAACTGTAAGAAAAAATAAGAAGTAAATCTCAAGACAAAGAATAATTGTTCTACCTCAACAAATTCTGATGATCCTTTATACAATCTACCAACTGCTCATAGTGTTTATCATTACAAGTCCTTATATCCGTGCCCAATCTGCGAACCCGCTCAACTAAAATATTCATATGCACACGTATGACAAAGACATAGATGACAGCATACACATCATAACTGGCCTGATGCAAAATCACAAAATTCATTAGAGTATATTCAATCAATGATTGTATAGCAAACTCGGTCGTAGAGTTGCGCCAGTCCATGACCGGCATAAACAGTGAGTATGGTGGTTGTCCCGAAATCGCCGAGGTGATAAAAGTACTTGACGAATACAAAGCATAAAATGTTAAATAAAACCATGTCAAACGATTGCCATTTATGGCACAACGACGTATTTTCTCACGTTCATCTGGACGTTGGCAGCGAGCATCTAAAATGTCCATTAGATTCATAGCTTGACTTTGACGTTTAAATGATGTGAATATTGTTATAAATTTGGCTGGTAGACCACAAACATTTATGGCCACTTGCAGCGAAGTCAACATTTGTGAGGTGTTCATTTTTGAGCGTTCGAAGAAGTAACTCAAGCCGAATAATATCGGTGATAGAAAGCACACAATTAGATTCATTACCACGGCATACAGATAATACGAACGTTTCCATTTCTTGGGTTTCAGTAAGCCAAGATAAAGAAAATTTTTGTACAAATAATAGGTAGCTTCACGGCTGGCTTGAAAATTTTTTTTACGAGTCCAAAATTTATCGAACATTTTGTTAGTCTTAGAATTTGTTTGTGCAATATATTTTACATGAGAAGTATTCCGCATAACTTGTTTTAGCTATTATTAAAGGCCATGATTCACTATCATACTCAGTCGTACGATCTGTCAAAAATAACATGTGTGCTAAAAAAGTGTGATAGTGTGAATTAGAAATGTATGTGTGTGACAGACTTTTTGACAGGTCTGTACAATTTAATAATCTTTTAAAAAATTTATAAAATAGTATTTTTCCATGCGATGAGAGTTGCAAAATCTTTTTTTGTATGATAGTGTGGCATCTACAACGCCATTTTAAAACGATTTTTTGAGTAGGACAGAATTCTGTCAGATTTTTTTGTGATTGGATCGTAGGATTGGGTAGGATAGTAAATTCTGGCCTTACGAAGCAATAGTCGATTGTAGACAACCAAGATAAATTTAAAGAAAATGAACGAAAGTTAATTTCGTGCGTTGATTTTTCTGCAAAAAAAAAACTATCACCAGGAAAGCAGCACTGCGAATTCCACTGGTTAAAAAGGAATTTGCTGTGATGATCGCAACTAGCACAAATGATGGCAAAGGATGGATAAGACAATTACGGCGAATATTATTCAAACAAAAACAACCAAGGCGAAGAAAGAAGTGCTGCTCCATATAAAAAAATTTCCATGAATCAGACTATGAATTGTTACCCCAACCAACAAACTCTCTGTATTTAGCCCCTTGTGACTATTTCTAAGTTTCCAAATTTGAAGAAATAGCTGTGGATGGTAAGAGATTTGGGTCAATCGAAGAGGGGTTTATTGAAACAATTTCCTTCAATCAATGCATCAAGCTGTGAATTGCTATCCCAACCAGCAATCTCTCCATATTTAGCTTCTTGGTACTTTTTTAAGTAATGGTCATGGAATGTAAGAGATTTGGCAGTGGATGGTAAAAATGTGGGTCAAAAGAAGAGGTCTTTATTGAAACGATCGCCCATCTTGAGGGACTTAAAAAAATATTAGTTTGAGGGTATAAAAAAATTAGGAAAACGTATCGAGCTTTAAGAAGATTGTAGGCTAGTAGACGTGTGCCAGTCTATCAATCTGGAGATTGTGGATTCTATTCCCACCAAAGACCCTGGGTGTATCACTACAACGAGCGAGGGTCTTCCTTACACTCGATAATTAAGTTTAAATACTACAAACTGTCAAAACTAAAATACACACGTTTATAGGAAGACGATTATTACTACATCAAAGCTACTCGACCACCGTTGTGGCTGTAGTCATCTTAGGTTAAGTACTATTTTTATATGCGACAATTTTATTTTATTCAACAGAAGAAAATGTCACAAAATTAAAAATTTCTATATATGTACATACATACATATACATATGTATGTATAAAGCACAAAATGTATTTGTTTGTATGTTTATCGGAAAATTATTATCGTATTCCTGGCGAACTACAATAGAAAGAGCCTTGAAGCTTTGCACGAATAACCACTATGCTGATGCGCATAGTCTACAAATACAAACAGTGGGCGTGGTACCTCCCATATAAAGTGAAAAATTATTATCTTGTATCGAGAGAACTGCAATAGGTAGCGCCTTATCGTGTTCCTGGCGAACTACAATAGCTAGCGTCTTGAAACTTTGCATGAGTAACCCATGTGTAAATGGATATAATCTACTTTTTATTTGGAATAGTAGGCGTGGTACTTCCCATACAAAGTGAAAATTATGAGGTATGGTCTTGAAAGTAGGTACAAGTTACTCTCATACCCATGCATATACTCTAGAAAAACATAGGCTAGATTGGGACAGTGATCGTGGTACTTTGTATGGCAAAGTAAAAAATTGTTATCCTGTATCTAGAGAACTGCAATAAGATAAAAAACACAGACTGAATTCTAATGGTGGTCGTGGCACCTCCATTGCATAGTGAGAAATTATTATCGTGTACCTAGAAAATGGCATTAGATAGAGCCTTAACACTTTGCACGAAGAACCCATATCCTAATGCTCATAGTCTACCAAAATAGATTGGGGCAGTGGGCGTGGTATCTCCTATCAAAATAAAAAAATTATTATCGTGTACCTGTAGAACTACAATAAGTAGAGTCTGGAAACTTTGCATAAGTAAGGCTCAGAGTAATGTGCATAGTCTAGCAAAATACAGACTGGTTTAGGCTAATGGGAGTGGTACCTCCCATAAAAAGTAAAAAATTATTATCGTGTTAATACGTATAGTCTAGCAAAAAATAGATTGGCGTCATACCTTGCATATAAATTAAAACATTTTTGATGTGAGAATGTCGTTTTCGAGTTAAAGGTTGGCCATACTTTTCTTTCTTCCAAATGTTTATTGTGTTTTTACTTTGTATTTGTGGATGGGTGTAGCGAAGCGCACCGGGGATAGATAGTATTTTATAAAAACAAAATATGAATTTCTACAACAATGTCAGAGTTTACGATGTGGCTGTCGACTTCAAAATAATTAAATAGCTGACTACACGGCGACAATAGTAGCCAACGGCTTTTGTAGTTGTGTAGCCATGTATCTGCTGTTGTGTTTAAAGCCTAACATTTAATAAATAAATACATTAAAACGATTACAAAAAAATATGTATATATATATTTTTTTAAATAACTTTTATCCAAAAAGTAACGTAATTATTAAATTCCCTTAGTAGTATTTGAATGTTTGCACATTTGACTTAATTAATACCAATTTTTTTATTTATAGTTTTTTTTTTTAGAAAATTTAATCTCCGATTTTTTTTTTTAGTTTTTTATTGCAGCTTATAAAATTTAGCGTTTCACTTTACACTTTTTTCGAAGCACATTAACTGGATCTACATTAAAAACACTAATCAACACTTCTAATTGAGTTTATCGTTTAAATATGTATGGAATGTACGAGTAGTATTGCTAACATATTATATCTATTACTACCGAATGGTGTTAATGGGGATAGAATGTCTCATAACAAATTTTTTTTTTTTTTTTTGTTATAAATAATTAAAATTTCTTTTTAGTAATTAATTATTAATTTTGATAATTACTCGTAACTAATAGTCAAATTTCTTTAAGCATGCAAGTGTTTAAATAATAGAAAGAACACTTTTCCGTTTGTATTTAAATCTGTGGTTTTAAAATAACCAGTGGAATAAGGAAACCAAATTATAAAAAAATTAAAGTTCATAATGGACCTAGGGAATGCAAAAAGTTAAAAGCATAATAAAAAACCTTAATGATATTTGTCCGTCTGTCACAGGGCTTAAGATCTCAAATTGTAATATGTAGATATGATTACACACTGTGTAATTTTTCAAGTCAGGGCAAAATAACCATTTACGGACACCACTACGTCATAAAAGACCAACAAAAAAAAGACCCCGGTCTCCCAGTTTTGTCCAAAGTCCTCCAGGTTTTTTTTATGGGCCCTCAAAGATGTGGGGCCTCGATGTCATTTTTGCAAAAAATGCTACAACTTTGCCTCAGAGAGTATATCAAAATTCCAAACGGTTTGCAAAATATGAGCTTGAGTATATGATCATTTTTTTTGCAAAAATGACATCGAGGCCCCACATCTTTGAGGGCCTATAAAAAAAAACCTGGAAGACTTTGGGCAAAACTGGGAGACAGGGTCTTTTTTTTGGTCTTTTATCACGTAGCGGTGTCCGTATATGGTTATTTTTTTCCGTGTTGCACTGTGTTAGTAGTGCGCTAACACATCAGTTTAAGGGTTGCGGTTTCGATTCCCGCCAAAGACTCTGGGTATTTTCTGCAGACAAGCAAAAAGCTTCACAAGTAGTGTTGTCTTAAAAAAACACTTAAAATTTTTTAAAAAGAGAGGGAGGGAGGGCAGTCCCAAAATTAACCGACCTGACGTATAGGTGGTAGAAGTAATTTGAAAAAAAAAAATACTTTGGTGAAAAATGGCAACCTTATAAAACTTTGTGAAGTTTCAGGTTGCTTAACATATTTTGCAGTCGGAAGAAGCTCTGGGTTGGGAAACACGTGCGCGCATCATTGTCATTATCGCTTAAAGACAATCAGGCCGGCCTTGTTGCTCTCACTCCCACTGGCTAATTGGCTTCCTCGAATAGCTGTACTGTTGTACTGTATTGGTGGTTGCTTTAATCAGCCACGTGTAATCGTTGTGGTTATCGTGTATAACCTATTAATTTTAATTAAATAAGTCGGACATTGGAGAAACACCATTGTAAAAAATCAATTTAGCACTGGAGGAGAATCATTAAACTCAATTTTTTTCACTGGAGAAGAACCATTAAACTCAAGCTTTTTTCTTTTTTTTTAATTTTTCATTAATAGCGTGCTATAAACCCAAATTATAAATTCACTGAAATTGATTACTACGGGGTAAGCTAGTTTCGATGGCCATTTCGCTAAGTGCTCAATTTAGCATCATCAGGAAACCTTAACCCAAATTTTAGATGAGCTAAAGTTACTCTTAAGTTGAGAAATTTATTTGACTAAATAAGAATTAAGTCAAAACAATTTAACAACACTGGAGGAGACCGATTAAACTCTTATTAATTTTACCTAGCTGAACTTGGAGTTTCACCTCCTAAACGAAGGTATAGGTCGCGCTGCAGATTTTGGAGGAAGCTAAGTCAATCACACCCTGGCGCTTTGGTATCGTACCTTTGCCATTTACCAATTTTTTTGGCAGAATTCTTCGGACCAGTCCCTGATCATGCAATGCATTCCGTCAGAACTAGGAAAATAGGTTATTGGAAGAAGGTAAAAGGGTTTGTGGACATTCGATTTGAAGTTTCCTAATACGCAATGAGTAGTGGTATTCACCGTGCAGATAGAGCTTTTTTTTTGAAATTGTTTTACACTTGTAAACTCTATTTTCCAGTGTAAAACAATTTCAAAAAAAGCTCTCCTATGAAATATAATGTAAAATTAAAAATTTCTCATATTCTATTTCTTTTATTTCCGAAACCCCCTCACATATCACGTTTTTTATTAGGAAATCATCAACTTATTGTGGTCGGTCGGCCTGTGAATCGATATCAGCATTACAGGAATAATTCTTTTTCAGCCCAAATGTTTGTATGTAAAATCAACTCTCAGTATAGGGTTTTCCTGTCATTTGGAAAAATTCCAATTGAAGGTGCACAAAGCCTACTTCCTCTATTCTCCTTCCTACAACCAAATTTGCTGCTTCTTAGTAGTCTGTCGCCTTGATTTCAGCCGCGCTAATTAGTACAACGTCTGAATAGAGCTTTTGATGCCGAGTACTCATCTTAATCTGTTTCATATCTGTTGTTTATTATAAACTTTTATTTTTTTTTTTTTTTCAACATTCAAACAAATTTTTAATTACATCAAAACTTTAATTTATTTTAATAACCAAAAACTTTTTTATAAGTAATTAATTTTTAGAAACTTTTTTCTGTGTTTTTGTAAAGTTTTTCGTATAAAAACCTTTTAAACCTGAAAACTTGGAATTAGTCTTTTCGGTCAGGACAATGGTTAAAAATATAAAAGAAGCTCTAAAACTGTTTATAGAGAAACACAGTAAGTTTGTGATTTTGCAAGGCATATTTAGGTAATAAGGTGGCCTCACTAGGGAGGAGAAATATTAAGAGGAAAATTTCTATTTTTTTTATTTGGAATTTGGCAGTTAAACTTAAGGCTGGGGCACATATAATCCGTCATATTTTATACTTTAACGTACTTAAAAAACTTTTTTCTCAATTTTACTTTATTAAAATAAATTATTTTGTTGTATTTTGTTTTATTTTTGCTCCACTCAACCCAAAAATTTAATTTTGAGACAGAGAAACAAAGAGAAACCAATTAATAGCTCTCAACGTACGTCAAAATTGAAAAGTTGCCCAAATTTCAAACTTTGCGTTGACGGAGACATACTGATTGTGACAACACTCATTAGAAAACCTGTATTTCAACTTTCTTGTACATTGAAAAAGACGACGTATAACGTAAGACGGATTTTTATGTGCCCCGGCCTTTACTCTCTTTCTGCTTAAGTGGTAGTATAACTGTCAAACTCCAAAACAAACAAAAATTCACTCCCTTATATTTCCTCTCCCTCGTAAGGCCACCTTATTAAATATGCCTGTTGATTTTGGTTAAACATCCAGAAAAACATCTTTTTGATTTTCTTCTACTTGAAGCCAAAACCAAAGTCAAAGTTTCCAGTAAAGACGCCACCACATATCTCTTTTGCTGTTTTCGCCTAATGGGTGTCTACCATAGGGAGCAAAATAAATACGCCTACATAATATATTCCCTATTCATACACTTTAGCATAACAATATTCCTGCCTTCTTCTTTGGTAGCCAGCTATACTTTAGAGTCCGGTAAATATATTGAATATGAAGACTTGCTAACCTCCATACAGGTGGCCATAAATATAATTGGTTCCTCGGTTAAAATATCTACACTGCTGTATTATGTACCACAACTGCTAACTGCTGAGCCCGTAATGGCCAAACTGGATGAACGTTGTGTGAACGTAGATGAAATGCGCCAGCTATATCAACTTAGAAGTTTGTGTAGACGTTTGGTGGTTAGTTTTTTAGTTTCATATTGTGCCTATACCACACTTGCGTTTATAGTGGCCATTTTGGCGGGCCATCCACCCTATTCGGTGTATTTACCCTACATCAATTGGCGCAACTCAAAACGTGAGTTTATAATAGCTTCAGTAATAGAATGGCTATTAGTTCATGCTGCTTGCATTCAAGAAGTAGCCAATGATGCTTATGCTGCAGTCTATGTGTGTATTTTAAGGGCACATGTGAATATTTTACGACGGAGAATAAAGAATTTGTGTTCAAATCCCCAAAGAACATTAGAGGCTAATGTGGAGGATCTAAAATTGTGCATAATGGATCATCAAAATATAATTGAGCAAGTCTACGAAACGTATATATCTGTCTGTGGCATCAAATGTTAACGCATAACTTTTCTTACAGACTTTACAACATTATCGCGCCCGTCATATCCGCCACCATATTCTTACAATTCACCATAACAGCCGGTATTTTGGGCTTAACTCTTATAAACATATTGATCTTTGCTAAGACGCTTTCGTCTAAAGTGGCTTCTGGTTTTTATGTCTTGGCAGTGATCGTAGAGATATTCCCTTTGTGTTATTATGCCAATTGTTTGAGATACGACAGTGATCGTTTAAGCGAAGAAATCTTTCATTCATCGTGGATAGCACAAAATGTTAAGTATCGTAAAATGATGATATTTTTCATGCAACGCTCTCAGCTGTCCATAGAATTTTTGGCGGGTAAAATTTTCTTAATCAATTTGAATAGTTTTATACAAGTAAGTCGGGGAATATTTTTTTCTTTTCATTTATTCTTAATTTAAATATTACTTTTTATATGCAGATTGCCAAATTCTCGGTTTCTTTGTATACGGTCATCAAAAAACTGAACTTAAAGGAGAAACTCGACTTGCAGTAGTAATAGTTTAAGAAAGTCGAATTTCGAAACCTATATATTGCCTTTCCACCCGTGCCGATGGGTATTTAAAAAAAACACCTGCTTTTCGATGTCAGTAAAAATACACTTAACGAAAAACAAAAAATTTTATTCGCAAACTAGAGGTCATATAGCTAAAAGCACGAAATCTGTGAACACTTATAAAATTTAATAAAAACCGAATTATTGTAAAAACAAACCCAATTTTTTTTAATGAAAATCTTTAAATTTATTTTATCCGGAAATTGGGGATATACCTGCCTACAGCAGTGGATCGATCTTCCTGAATTTTTCCAGTTCGTTCTGTTCTGTCCGGTGGGTAAAATAGGGCATATATTTTTTCAAGTAGGCGTGGCACTTCGCATACAAAGAACTATGTCTCATCCAGTTACTTGGTAGCTATAATAGGTAGGGTCTTGAAATTGTTTACATGTCGCCCACTTATTCATGGGCATAGGTAAGAAAAAAAACTGAATTAATTGACACAGTGGGCATGGTACCTCCTAAACAAAGTGAAAACTAATTACCGTGTACATAAACAACTGTAGTAGGTAAAATCTTTAAATTTTGTACAAGTAACCCCCATAACAATGAGCATAGTCTAGTAATCATGCGGTCGTGATACCTCCCATAAAATTAATACATATTATAGTGCACCAAAGGAACTTTAACACGTACATATATACCCGGCATTTCTTAAGGCTGCTATTTCAGCTGAAAGAATAACAGATTTATTGGAATGAATGGATTGTTTTATTATTTAAAAATTGTTTTTTAGGGCGTCGTTCCCCAAGGGTAAGCACCCACCATAAAAAGTAGACTCCTATTCGAGTTCAGCGAGATACTGATAGTGCGTTAAGCACTTATATTTAATGTTGTAATATCTGATCGTAATCGAAGTAAAATTTTAATTTCTATTATATATATTTTTGGAAATATAAAAGATCATGAAGATAAAGATGCACAAGCCTAATACGTTTATATTTCCAGGGTAAACGTAACGAAGAATATATAGAACTTTGAGTTTAATAAGGGCCTCCACCAGCATACAATTTGGATTTAAAAATTAGTTTAGTATTTGCCACCTCCAGGATTTGTAGCTAACCTATACATTTGTATAGGAAGTCACACCTTCCAAATTCATATGAAAATATAAGAATAATATTTTACACTTACTCCAGGACCTTCAGTCTGAGCCAGACTGCCAGATAGTCTGGCCTACACCTTCGTAAAGGCTGTCAGTATGTATAAGAACTTGAGTTTTCAATGATGCTCCACCAATATAGGACATTTGACTTCAAATTTAAATTATATATGATAATTTGAGTTTTGTGTGGTGCTCCAATAATAAACGGCTTTTAATTAAAATTGTTCCTTTTTTTGTTTATAGACGATAATAAATCAAGTACCCTTGGTTAATTTGTTATTAAATATTATAGAAAAAAAAACACAATGATGAAACTTTCTTTATTATAATAAATCTTCTTTATTTAAAATGAATTTTAGAGAATATTCTTAAGCTGTGCAAAAATGCTTATTGCACTCTCTTCTTTAACTATGCAACACTTGCAAAACTGCTTACGTTGCACTGCAACAAATGTGGGAACAAAAATGTAATGTAATATTTTGTTGTTACCCTACATTTAGTTTGACGTTATTAAAAGTCAAGATGTTGGGATGTTAATCGCGAGGGCGTTGTTTATCCACCCTGAAATTCTTTACGACTATCCATTATATATTTAATTTTGTTTTTTTGATGCAGTTTTTCTAAATAATACATTTTTATGTTTTTTTAATACAATAAATCAAACTACGAACAAATTTTGCAAACATTTCAATTATGTTTGCAAGGCTATTTTATTATTGTAGTGTAGCATTAATAACATATTAATATTGAACGAGTTTTATAAATTTGTGTGTGAAATATATAATTTATTTAATTTTTAAATCCTGTTTTTGTGATCGAAACCCTGCATTTATTTTACATTTCAAATATAAAGATTTCTACTACTTCCAATTGCAACCGTGTTGCCACCACAGCTGGCTTTGTCGTTTATTTTGTAACAACCCTGTTTATTTGTTTACCTTTTTTCGTACAAAAGCAAAACAAAAACGTTTGTTAAAACAACAATATAATCTAACAAGTTTTTATAAAATAAAACAACTTAATAATGGGTCGCGCCGAAGTAGGTACTCCCAAGTATTTGGCCAACAAAATGAAGGCCAAAGGATTACAAAAATTGCGTTGGTATTGTCAAATGTGTGAAAAACAGTGTCGTGATGAAAACGGTTTCAAGTGCCACACCATGAGCGAAAGCCATCAAAGACAATTGCTACTTTTTGCTGATTGTCCTGGTAAATTTTTGCACAATTTTTCTAAGGAATTTTCCGACGGTTATATGGAATTATTACGAAGACGTTTCGGCACCAAACGGGTAAATGCTAATAAAGTATACCAAGAGTACATAGCAGACAAAGATCATGTACACATGAATTCCACACGCTGGTTAACGCTCTCAGACTATGTTAAATGGCTGGGACGCACCGGTCAAGCCATAGCTGATGAAACGGAAAAAGGTTGGTTTGTCACCTACATAGATCGCAGTCCAGAAGCTTTGGAACGTCAGTCGAAGGCAGAGAAGAAGGAGAAAATGGAAAAAGATGATGAGGAGCGTATGATGGAGTTCATAGAAAAACAAATAGAAAAAACCAAGAGCAAACACGAGGAAGAAGATGAAAAGGAGAAGTACACGGAACTTAAAAGAGAAGAAGATCAACCTTTAAAATTGGATATACGTTTGGAAAAGAAATTCCAGCCTGAAACAAAATTGGGTACCTCAGCCTTGGTGAAAAAGAGAATAAAAGAAGAGTCAAAAAATGTTTATGATCAGGAAGAAGATGTGGAAGGTTTTAAAAAGCCTAAAGCAATAAAACTGGAAAGTAAGCGCAAAGCCAACGATTTACCCTCGTCCAGTTCAGCTTTGGAAGAAATTATGAAAATGGAAGAAGAGAAAAGAGAAAGAACGAATCGTAAGGATTATTGGCTACATGAGGGTATAGTGGTAAAGTTTATAAGCAAATCTTTGGGCGACAAATACTATAAACAAAAAGCCGTAGTACAAGAAGTGATAGACAAATACAGAGCCAAGGTAAAGTTTTTGGAAACAGGTGATAAAGTTAAAGTTGATCAGGTAAACAATTAGAAGTTAAAAAAAAACCTTTTTTTTTAATAAATCTAAAAAATGTACAATTTTTTTTCAGTCCCATTTGGAAACTGTTATACCCGCCTTAGATAAATTAGTTTTAGTGGTTAATGGTGCCTATCGCGGTTATGAAGCTGTTCTTAAGAAACTAAATGAGAAAAGCTATTGCGTTTCAGTGGAGATTTCAAGAGGACCTCTTAAAGGACGGATTGTAGACAATGTACAATATGAAGACATTTCAAAACTTTATTGAATTAAACATTTTAGTATAATCTAACATACATATGTATATTATATCGTAAATCTGTTTGTAAGTTTGTTTGCTTTTTATTTGAGATTAATTTGTAAATGACTCTCAAAGGTAAAGTTAATTAGTGTAGATAAGCATCTCTCGCGTGTAGTCATTATCCTTTAGGATGTTTGGGCCCCTCGAGTGATTTACGTTTCAGTTTATCATTGGCTGATGGGTCTGGCTCATATAGCTGTACTGCGACATAATTATAAGTTGTTGCATTAATCAGCCAAGTGCATTTGATTTATTATCATGTATAACTTAAAAAATTTAAATTAAATGTCACATATGGGTGGAGGACCAGTGGAGTACCATAAAAAACTCAAATTAATACATATGTACATATATTTTAAAGCAAATGTAGTATATTAGTAAAGCAGATTTCAAATCTCAAATTATTATACAGAAACTAAATTTAGGACTTCCCACTGCATATACATACGAAGATGTAGACCAGACTACAGATCCTGGAGGAGACGATATATGCCTTGCTATTGGGTAATATTTCTGACTGAGAGTATAAATTATCAGAGTTTTTAATAAAAATTTTGAGAGTTTATTTGCAGGGTTACCAATTCTTGCTTATTACTTAGGTTTTTTGTACGTATTTAAGGCCGGTACGCAGCTCGACTGAATTTCAGTTTCCCATAAGAAGTATGTATGTGTAAAAAAAATCAGCCTGAATTTCAGGTTTGAAAATTTTCAGGCAACTTTCCGTTTGGCAGTACACAGATTTTTTATCTGTAAGAATTAACGGAATTTTTTACTATTACAGGGATGTTCTAACAAAAAGTGTAGACTTTATATCTTCAACTGAAACAAAAATTAATGTTCAGGCAATTGTTTGGTAACGGAATTTATGACATTTCGTTTTTTTATACTTTAAAAAAATATTTTTTGTTAATTTCTGTGTTTACGTAATATCAAGGTACATATATTTATCTTAGGTAGTGGCGTCCCTACAACAATACAAGAACAACATGGCAATTTGTTATTGCTTTGTAGTTCGAAATTCAAAAAACATAGAAGAAAATTGAGAAGGCGTGTATGTGTTTTATTGCTTTCTCACTTCTACACTATACTATTTCTTTACACATACAACTTTTAACATGTCGAACTACTAAATCAGCTGGGTGGACGACACTACCTAGTAAGATAAATATACCTTGCATAATATTATTAATTATTGTGCACAATATACAATAAAATTTAAAAACAAACGACCAAGTGATAAATTTTAGTTTTGTAGAAATAAAGGCAAATAAATCAAACCTGAAATTCCGTAGAGCTGCGTACTGGGCTTAAGTTATAAAATAAAAAACAAAAAAGTCATCGAAAATATGAGAATATAAGATAACAGTTTATTTATTGACTTATGACGTTTTAATAAAACCTACACAAAAAAGTATTTGCTATTTGTACAATGAATCATTTGTGTTTACTTACAACATATATTTCTTGATAATTTAATTCAATATTACAAATCAAAACAACAAAGACCGGCCCCTTTTTTTATTTTATGCATTAAAAATAAACAACAGTCAACCCTCACTTTGAATTATTTATAATAAAATGATTCTAATCTAATACTGCATTACATGCTTTATTGATATTTAGAACAACAAATGTATGTACATATATATATATATATATATATGTATATGTATGTATGTAATTTAAAAAAATATAACGAAGGAATAAATTTTGCAAAAAAAAAATAATAACAAATATTTCTTAAGAAAATATATTTTTAAAACAAAAAGTTTTCACTTACAGATATATAAATAAATAAGTCATAATAAATTAGTTAATCACCTGATATTTTATTCTTTTTTACAATAGTACGACTACAAGACAATTTGTTATTTTCGCAACTTTTTTGATAAAAGATAAAGTTCCTGAAAATAGACGTTTATTTAAATAACAATCTCTTCGTTTTACACAAATATTAAATAGGTTGAGGGGCTAATGCTGAATACGGTAGCAGTTCGTAGCTCAATTCAAGAATTTTTGCCATTGTGACTGCACACTTTTGTAATCGAGTATTTTGTTAATTGACAGCTACTTAACGCACTCTCACGCTCCTATCGTCCAATATAATTCCGTTTTATCGCCTATTTATATCGCGATGACCTGAACCTAAATCCACTTTTTATAGAAATTGTTGAGTCCCCATATTGGCAATCAAAAACAAATTAATAGACGTAGCCTGTTGACAGTAGTTCAATAGTAGCTCGATATACAAAACGTAATTTTTATGTCCGTCCGTCTATCTCTGCAACCGTAACAGGTAGACTCTTGAAATTTTCACAGAAGATGTATAACTGTTGCCGCTATAGCAACAAATACTAAAACTTAGGGTGTTCCGATAGATGTGTTTATTTCTAGAACTATAGGAGGCATAAACTTAAAATTTACCAACAGTAATTAAAACTTAGTTCGCTATATAAACAAGTATAAAAATTAAAGGGTGTTCCGATAGTGACGTGATTTACATGTAAATTGCCTAAGTTTTAAACCAAAATAGGTAGAGTCTTGAAATTTTCACAGAAGGTGTATAACTGTGGTGTATTTGTTGCTATCAACAAATACTAAAACTTATTGGGTGTTACGAAAGTGACGTGTTATTTATGTTCATGCCTTTATTTCTTGAGCTGAAGGAAGCAACCACTTAAAATTTGCAGACAGTAATTAAAACTATGTTCGCTCTTTAAGCAATTATACAATATAAACCTAAAAATTGAAGGATGTTCCGCCTAAGTTTTGAAAGATAATAGGTAGACTCTTGAAGTTTTTACAGGAGGTGTAACCACTATAACAAATAGTAAAAATTAAAGGGTGTGTCGACAGTGACGTGGGTGTTCCCATAGTGACATATTTTTTAAGTTTAGTAACTTATTTTTTAATCGTAATAGGTAGACTCTTGATATAATCATAGAAAGTGAATTGCCATGGCCGCTATAACAAATAACAAAATTAAAGGGTGTTTCGACAGAGAGATGATTTCTACGTACATAGCCTTATTTTTTGGAACCGTAATAGGTAGACTGTGGAAATGTTTACAGTAAATGTTGTACTTCGGCCGCTGTAACAATTACTAATAACTAAAGGGTGTCCCAACAGTGACATGTTTTTACGTATATTACCTTATTTTTTAAACCGCAATACCTAGGTAGGTTAAGGTTGTAATAAACAGAGTACGAAACCCTACGTGTGTGAGTCTAACTCGCACTTGACTGATTTATTATATTTTATTGCAGTTTTCTCCCAAAAAACTGCATTTATAGACAATCATCAGCAATAATTATAGTTTTTTTTTTATAAAGCTTATGAAAGTTTTAATTTGTAACAAACCAAAAGCCATTTTCCCCAAATCCATTTGGTTTTATTACAAGTTACATTTTAGCTTCGAAAGTAAAATGACCATAACTTTTACATTAGTTAAGCTGTGCCCGCCATTTCGTCAGCGTCCTTGCAAGATTTTGTTCGATTTTGCTTTGAAACCAATCCACACCTATTTATATAAAGGGTCTCCACACTATTTATATAAAGGGTCTCATCCTTGCTAAAATAACTGCGTATTTTCACTGCTTTTTCTCCACACTCTCTCTTGGAAATAAAATATTTTTGCGGATAAAAGTATCCTTTATTGGAATCAGGATACTAAGGTACCTCCTCACAATATTTTGTAAAAATCCATCCAGTAGTTTTAACGTGATGCGAACACAGACAGACAGGAAATGAGTTAATATTTCATTACATATATAGATTTATAAATATTGATATTTACGCATTTTTTTATAAGTAAAACGATAACAATATGAGAAGATATACTTTACTAAATTAAGTCTTGTTTTAAAATAAAACAATAAATGTTTTCTATTTTGCCTAATACCCAATTTATAAACCAAATTAATGTGGGCAAAGTTGTTAAGAGTGTATATGTATGTATTAAAAGTATTAAACAAAATCTAAAATGGATTTTATATTAATAAAAATAAGTCTGAATCATGATATTCTAGGAACAAAAAATTCCGTCTGAAACACAGACGATGAACTACGTCAATACTAGAAATTTATTAAACACATCTTCATATATACAAATGTACATACATACATTCATTGTTATAATTTTAAAAAATACCTACAATGCATGGAGAATCAGTTTGCGACATAAAAACAAAAAACAAGTGCTATAAAAAATTAATTTAAGCTTAATCTATAAAGTGATAGATTTTTTTTTTTTTGGTAATTTAATTCATCTTTTCGGACAAAGTCCAATGAAAATATATAATGTTATAAATGTGTTCAACAATGACTTCTGAAACGAATTTAAAAGCAAAATCATTACTATTAGACGACAATATTCCTTTCTGAATAAAAAATTTAGCAAGAGAATTTCAGTGGTCAAAGGTCTCAATATTAAGCAACCTCTACCGTATTTTTTTTAAATAAATCACACTCTTTTTTATTTTAATTATTTTTGTTGTTTTATTGCTTGCTATAGTTTTCGTATAAATATATGTATGTAATCTTAAAACTATAATGAAATTCTATTTATAACAACTATTTTGTTGTTTTATTATTTATTTTCACTTAAATAAATCTAGAATATTTTAAGTACATTTAAAAATTTACTAAATTCGTTGTTTTTCTACCATTTTAGTTAATAATAAATACATATTATAGAATGTTTAATACATTTAATGTTAAGGCTAATCAGTTTAATTTTTAATATTTTCAAGACACATTCACACTTCTTGTCGTTGCTCAAAATAATTAAGTAATAATAAGAAAAACTATTGGCTATAATAACAACTTCAAATAATATTAATTACAAAGTAATAACTTTAATTAACTTCAATTTAATTCTGATTTTATTATCGACAACTGAAATGGTAAAAGCAAATATAAATATGAAAATTATTATACATACATATATATGTAAATCAAATTTAAACTTAAAATACAATTATTGGCATGATTTTTTGGTAACATCACTTATATCAACTATTCAATGTTAGTTATTGGCAACACTTGTAATGAATAATGAAGTAAACAGGAAAGTAAGCCATAAAAATCTCCACTTCCTGCATTTTGCAATAAGTACCGTTATTATTTGTTGCACTTTTTGTCAGTGTTGTTACTTAGCGGTTTAAGTAAAATAAGTTCAGGTTAAATTACAAAAACAAAAACAAGTTTATGTAAAATTCTCTGCAATTTAATAATAAAAATATAGCATATACTACAGGCGAAACTTTTTCATAGCCTTTGCAGTGCCTATAATATTTGTTTGTGACCCAATATGTAATTTATACTTATTTATTGAATTGCTAATTGTTCGATCTTAAGTTCATTGTTATTAAGAGATAAACAAAAATTAGATACTATCAGAATGTAATACATTTTCTGGATTGCTCTTAAAAATCTATGTCTTTTATCAGATATGGTTTCATATGGTTTCCAATAATAAAAAGTAATAAACAAAAAAAGTAATAAATAAAAGCTGTGTAAAAGGTGTTGAAAATATACTGCACAACCGTGTTTAAAATATCCCGCATTCAGTTCATTTTGTGATTATTTTAAAACAGCGCCATCTGTTGCACAACCGTGTTTAAAACATACCGCTTTCAAAAATAAAAGATGCCTTAAAATATGCAGTAACTTTTTTGTGCAGTACCTGCTTTTTTCTCCACTTTCTTTTGAAAATAAGATTATTTTTCGGAAAAAAGTATCCTATATTGGATTCAGGATACTAAGGTACCTCCTCACAAAATTTTGTTAAAATCTATTTAGTAGTTTTTACGTGATGCGAACACAAAAAAAGAAAGAAAGTACTATTTTATTATATGTATGTATAGATATGGGAAAAAAGGGAGGAAAGCAGAAGAACTAGCTTCAACACGATTTAACAATAGCATAGCTTTCCCCGTATAACAAATTTTCACGTCAATAATCATATGAACCATAAACTATTGAAAAAAATTTAAAATATGTACATATACATATGTACATATCTAGGTTAGGTTATGAAGAGTTGCGCGAAAGATGGCAGCTTCACTCGGAGAATGTGCTTTCATTTTGCTAGCTAAAACTAAACAAAAAGAAACAGAGATTCCTATATGCGTCCTGCGAACTATCACTCATCCACCCATCGCAAGTTTACACCGAGCGATGTCATCAAGCCCGTCGTGAAATCTTTCGCCTAACCATCTAAGTTAGCAGCCCTGTAATACCGAGCAGTGACACAAAATGTCCCTACAGTTTCCAACGCTTCCTCGTCCTCGCCCATATGTATCTATATATTGTGCAACCTTCTAATATAACAAACATATAGGAGATATTATTGTACAATATGCGTGTTGCAAGTGTTTGAACTGTTTAAAAATTAAAATTGAACTAAGACTATTTAAAAACTTGATAAAGATAAAAGTTGTGAATTTTTGATAAAAACAAAACTTTTTTATTTGGCAACACTTTATTCGTACACTGCTTTGTCTAGTTGTATTTCTTTCATATTTAAAATGACTGTTACGCAAAATCATGCCAATCAATTCATATCCAAGTACATTTGTTAATTAAAATACATACTTACATTAACAAAATTTTATAAACTGGCCTTAATTAGAAGCAATGTCATTTAATTTAGACAACAAAAAGCTGCAGCAGACATTTTAAGTATAAATACTTTTTAAATGCCCTACCACCGGCTCAAAAAAAGGTGTTCGCTACAGTGAAAATGTTATCCAAAGTGCTACGTGTTTAAATACTTGTATTTAGGAAACTATTTTGTTTTCTTTTTTTAATTTTTTGTTAGCTTCATATTAAAAATATTATAAAAATGAGGTTATAAGGTGCATAAGAGCTTAAGTTTATAAAGAGACACTTCATGGAAGCGCTTGCTACTATTATATTTCTTCGTTCTTTATTTTTTCTCTACTTGTTTGGATTTTTTTTTTTTTAGTTTTAATACTTTTTATTGTTTCTTAAATACGCTTTTTGCTTAATGTGTTCTTTGAGGCAAGTGCCATCGTTAGCTCGTTGCAGGCAAATAACATCTTTGGTCAATACGAAACATTGGGTCTGTACTAAATTGAAAAAAAGTTTTCCAATAGTATTTGCATCTTCATCATTGGCCATTTTTAGGCAAGTGCGAAAGCGGCGATCACAATTACAGTGAGACAAAGTATAGGGCCGGTAGTTAAATAACTCGAAACGATTGCTCATAGCGGATATATAGAACTTGCAGTGATCGTGAGTGCGACAGCATTTGTCGGCCATAGAGGCACCACCTAAATGGTTGTAGGTGCCATTAGCGGTATTACCACGACCACACCAGCGTGTATTAGGTGCTATCAAAAAATCGGACAACTGGCGGCGTTGCCGCGATTGTTTGAGGGTGTTATGATATTCGTTTTGTTCAATCATTTCTGCCAATACGTCATTATTGTGTTGTTCATGTTGTTGCTGTATTGCTAAACCAGTTGGTTGTGCCTCCAATTTCTCATGTACATTGGCTGTGTGATTTTTTGCAATAACATCTACGTCATCATCGATATCGTATGATTTTTGTTGCCTTGGTATGGGTAATAATAATTGATGTGAATTTGTTTTTGCTTGGTGTGCTTCATTATGCTGTTCTTCATCATCATCATCATTGTCACCGTCATCATTATTATTTAATTTAAGCTGATATTTATTAACAGTTTGTTGTAAATCCCTTCGTATTGTCTTGTTTTGATTAAATGATTGTTTTTCGGACACATAATCTCCGGCATCTAAATTTATATTGTTCCTGGTATGTTCTGGAACATAAATTGTCCAAGTAAATGGCACAAAAATCGTGAGAAATGCCAACACTTTTATATAGTTCATTTTATAACTTTTTTTTTTTTTAAAAAAACGTTATTAAAAATTGTAATTTTTGTTTAATAACAAATTCAAATTTTTGTCCGTTATAGTTTTTTTACGACTTTTGTATGTTTTCAATTGCTTTATTAACACCACTTAAGTGTTCGTTAATAAAAAAAATACACACACTTAAACGCACTTCCTATTCTTGATTTTCATTTAATTTTTTAAAAAACGAAAAACGTTTTTCCGATATTGCTCTATATGCTATAGCAACCCTCACATCCACAAACAATAATTGACTGTCCCCGGTTATCATTCGATTGCTCACTTTATATCTATTGGCCCAGAGCAATAAACAACTTTACTTGGCTGCTTGAAACAGAGATGGAAGCTCAGTATTGTGTTGTTACGGAAAAAGTACCTTTTTTAACATACATTTTCCCCGCAATCTTTGTATGTCTTATTTTTCAAATAGTAGAGCCTATAAAAAATTAATATAATAATTAATATAATCGGTATAATTTATAATCTATACATATATTAAAATAGTAACTCATTTCCTGTCTGTCTGTCTGTCTTTCGTTTTTTGTGTTCACATCATGTAAACTACTGGATGGATTTTAACAAAATTTTGTGAGAAGGTGCCTAGTATCCTGATTCCAATATTTTTCCTCAAAAATATCTTATTTTCAAGAGAAAGTGGAGAAAAAGCAGTGAAAGTACGCCGTTTTTTTACCAAATTAAATTTGAAAGCAGTATATTTTAAGCAATTTTGCGCAACAGATGGCGCTGTTCTAAAGTAAGTGCTTTTCAGGTTACGTTAGGAGACACCCTTATTTTTCCTGTCTGTCTTTTACAGAGCTTAACAATAATTTTTAGAATTTAATATATAGAATTTTATCCAGGGATGGGAACCTTTATATAAAGTAAATATGTAAGAGTCTTAAAATTTGGTGGGTATTACTTTAAATGCAAAATCGAACAAAATATTTTTATTTTAGTTTTTATTTAGTTTAGTTTTTATTTTAGTTATTTTTTTTTTTTTTTTTTTTTTTCTTTTAATAATTTTCTTAGAAACCATCAATGATGACAAAAGTAATTATGAAGTGATCGTTTATTAGTTTGCTAGTTAACATTAAAGAAGAGATATCATATTTTTATGGATTAAAATCAATCTAACAATAAGTGAAAAAAACATAAAATAAAAATTATTAACTAATTAAAACCACTTTTGATTATAATGGTACCACGAGGAAAGGAGTTATACAGGGATTTAAAGGACCTAAATATAAAATTGTACAAGCATTGTAAACAAAAGTAGTGCAACTATACAAAATATTATAGAAATATCCAATTCTGAAGGCTTAACAAAAAACAAACCTTGTTTGGGTTGTCGCGAAGAAGAACGAAGTTGGAAAATCTTGCAATCCAGAAATTATTCATCGCTTAATACACAAAGCCAGGTACATACCATAGTTGAAGTATTAGACAAAACCCATTTATAAGCACAGAGACCGAGCAAAAGATAGTAGATTTCGCCAAACAGTATATAAATTAATTTTAAAAGTTCTGAAATACTGTATTTTTTCTGACGAAACTAAAACTAAGTGTGACTAGGCCAATTTCCGATCTCGAATCAAAAAACATGACCGGCATTATTAAGCATGGATATGGTTAGGTATTAGTTTGGGGATGCATGTCGTCATCACGAGTGGAAAACTTTGTTTTTATCGATGGAGTCATGGATAAATATTTATACCTCAATATTTTTAAAAGTAATTTTTAAAGGAAGTGATTTGCACATTTCAACAGGATAATTTCCCGAAATATACGACTCTAATTGTCAGTTTTCAAACAAACTACCGAAATGTCTTAACGAATGCTTACGACAAGTCCGACTTAAAAAAAACGAATCCTTTGGTTTGATGCGTATATATGTACTACATATATGGGTATATATCTACTACATATACAAAATAAGTAATATGTATAGTTATTATTTTACCAAAATTCTGTAAAATTCCTGTGGTATTTCTCCTCTAACAGAACCCAAGAAATGAAATCGATTGATTAGAGTTGTACCTAACTCAAATAAGAAACACAAACATCGGAAATATGGTGGCATAATACGCTTCGTCTATCATTCTGCTCTTAGTAGCGGGTTGTTTGTTTTACTTTGCCTCTTAGCTAGCTGCGTTACTACCCTAGAGAACTTTTACTGAGTAAGCTTACCTTAACTTCATACTTTTAGGTTGTTAGCCTACCCTTAAATTCAGATTAACGTGTTTTTCAAGTAAATAAAAAGAATGTTTGAAAAAAGTGCGTTTGAGAAATCACAACTACAACAGTTGGCTTAATAAGCATCTATTAAATAATCTGTGAACATGTTTTATTCTAGAAAATGTACCAAGAAAGTACAATTGTACCAAATTTACCAAACCTGATTCAATCTACTAAATGATTTTATTTTCTCTTTACTCTCTCTCTCCCACGGTAGGGTTTTAGTTTGTTTGTTTGTTTTACCAACAATAAAAGCCGGTAATTGGCTAGGGTAGCCAGATTAAGGGGAAATTCAAAATTTGAGTAATATACATAGAAAAGCTAGTAATGAATATGTAAATGTTCATTTGATCATTAAAATAATATTTAAGCATCACCAATCTTACTATTTATAAGATTAATGTAGTGAAAAGAATAATTCCAATAATAAATTTTGGATAAAGGGTCAAAGAAAAGAAAACATGTCGATCAGTTTGTAATACATTTAAGGAAACTACGAAAGATATGTAGAGCATAGACTCTGTATTTTAACAAACATCACATTCTACTCTTGATGAATATATTTAATATATCCAGTTCTGCCATGGAAACTCTGAAGAAATTAACTTAAACTATATAATATTGCTACTGTTATTGATCCTATTTCCATGCACACAAATGAGTGTAATTTTTGTATGTCCCGTTATTTGATTTAAAAAAGTCTGACATTCCTAGACTTTTGTTAGCTGAAAGCAATCACAATGGAACGAAGCAAAACGACAATAATTAAAGCAATAAAATACTCAATATTATTGTGTAAAATAGGGAACTATAATAGGTAGAAGGTTCAAATTTTGTTTTTAAAGAATAACAGAATAACGTCTGTTTTCAATTTAAGACGGGGATTAAGCTAGATAACTGCAGCAGTGTTATCCAGCTGCAGTTATCTAGATAACACTGTTAGATAACTGCAGTGATATCTAGTTATCTAGATAACAGTGTTATCTTGTTATCTAGCTAGATCATGGCCATACTTTTCCCTCAAAGTCTGTATTTAATTCTTTGCGGCAGCGAAGCGCTCCTGTGATATCTATTATATTTTTAATAGAAAAATTGCCATTCTACAAAACTGAAGTATAACGATTTAGTTAGATAATATTTTTTTGTCAGTATATATTATATTGACGATGCAATAATAACGTGAATTATGAAAAACCATTTCCTTTATATTTTTTCATAATTTTTAAACACCCTGTCTTAATTTTTCTACCAGCTGTTTTTGCTAATTTCAATAGGCAACTTTACTCTGACACATATGACGCATCCCTTCCATGGCTCTCTCTATAACTGTCAAATTTAATTAACAAAACAAAAGAAATCAATATTCTTTTTTACAATTTGCAATACATTTTCAGTCTCAAGTGCTTAAAAGATAAATTAATAGAACCTATTTTTTTAAAGAAGATTGTGTTTTTTAGAATTTTTACAAAAAAATTTTTGGAACTAATTTTATATGTATGTACATATTTTTACAAAAACAATTTTATACGAAAAACTAAGCCAAATACAAAACTAACAACAAAAACATGCAAGATGGACGTCAAGCAGCACAACATCAAGAACAACTTTTGCCAGACCGCTTGGCTGAAATGGATTTAAATCAGAGACCCCAACCACCACAAAGACTTAATTTGACACACTCCTTATCAGTGAATAGAAGTAGCAGCACCGAGGATACTGAGCCCGAAGCCAGGTATGAATGTGCCATTTGTATGAATTGGTTAAATGAACCAGTAATAACTTCCTGTGGTCATCGTTTTTGCAAATCCTGTCTTAACTCCTGGCTGGGCAACCAAAGACAATGGTGTCCCATGGATAATAAGAAAATAGTGGCCGACAAGGATATATTTCCAGATAACTATACACGTCGCGAAATTGACCAGATCAAATTGAAGTGTGAAAATGTTAAGGTAGGTTGTAATTATATATCTTCGCCTTTGGAAATGGAGCGTCACAAACAGGAGTGTCCTTATCGCAGCGATGAAGAACAAACCGAGGAAAGGTGCCCCTTTGCTAGTATTAAGTGTGACTTTATAGGTAGACCTGAAACAAATGCCTTGGAAATGCATTTAAGAGAAGATATGCCACATCATTTGCAATTAATGCTAAGAGCTTACCAAAATACCGCCATTTCCACTTGGAATCCCCAAAAACAGCCAAAAGGTCAGGCCCACACAAATGGTCACAATGGACGTGATACCGGAGTAGGAGGAGGTGCCTTACCGCCTCCACCGCAATATGCTAATGGTGGTGAAGAACAACTAATACAGGCCATGTACCAACGTATAGTGGTTTTGGAGCAGCGAGCCTGTGAACAAGATGTCAAAATTGAAAATCTTAATAAACAACTGGTAAATACACGCAATCAAGTAGATGCTCGTTACAGCAATGGCACTATAGTATGGGAAATAAAAAATTTCCATAATTTGGTCGAATACTTGCGCTCAAACACCAATAATTTAGTATATTCCCGAGAATGCTATACCTCACCCTATGGCTATAAATTCTGTGCTCGTCTCAATATTCAACCCAAAAATCCCCACCTGCTTAGCTTACATGTGCATTTAATGCAATCGGAAAATGATATACATTTGGAATGGCCCTTCATAGGGCGCATAAAATTGTGTATGGTCCATCCGAGAGATATGAAATTGTCACAGCATGATACCATTATGACAAAGCCAGAAATTTTAGCATTTCATCAGCCAAAGGAACGTATAAGTACAAGAGGTTTTGGTTTTGTAGAATATGCCAATATAGCAGATATTATTAAAAGAGGATTTTGCGAGGATGATCGTTTGCTAATAAAAATACAAATTAATTTAGTTTAAGCGATGTGAAGATTAGAAGAGGACAAAGAATTGTATACATTAAAAAAAAAAACAGAAATTAAAATGTTAATCGAGCAAGGAATTGAAAAAACATATTATGGAAGACCTAAAAATATCTGATAGTAACAGGGCAGACTACAAAAAACAGACAAAATTTACAAAATTAAAGTCATTGTCTAATGCTTTAAGTCAGGTCGTGTTTTTTTATAAATTGGCAAATCTTAATTTATGTATTACTCAAACACATTCCCTATTCCCGCCCTCCTTTCAGTGTAAAAAAATTTCCAGCATATCCAAGTTGTTTTTTCCATACAATAATTCCATAAATAAAAAATATTGGAGTCTTCCCAAAAAGCAAGTAATTGAACAAATATACAATATTATTGATATACACACTTAAAGAGGAATTAGGTCATAAACAAAAAAATTTCGATTTAAGATTAAAAATAAAAAGAAATTTATTTATTACAATATCCTCCCAAAAATTTAAAATACTTTTTTTGTATTAAAATATCGATGTTCTGCTGCCCTCATATAATTTATAGGGGGCAGTGGAGTACAAATTATTTTAACAAAAAACACTACATAGACTTAATTATGAGCCAAACTTACAGGAATTTATATTAAAAAACTATTATATAAAATAAAACTCTTAACAATAAATAATATTTTTTAAACTTAAGTTCTCATATTTTTAAAGATTAAGAAATATTGAAAAATCTTGATAACTTGAATTTAATTACTAATGTCCCCTATATTACAGGCACTTTTTTCTATTAACTAACATTAACATTTCTAATATAAACAAACATTAAAAATCACTCACACAATTACATTTTTATTCTTAACTTAAAAACAAAATCTAATAAATTCTAAAAATATAAAATATTAAGCATCAATTAAACCCATTAATAGTTATCTATAATAATCTTTAGAATGAGTATTGCAAAAAGTAGAAATTACGTAGCATTTTGCCTGGATTATAAATAATTTTTCATTTTTTAAATTAGATAATTTCTAAGCTGTTATCGAAATTGAATGTAAAACGCTTTCTGAATTCATTTTTAGCCATTAACGCATTAAAAAAACACACTGGTGGACCTGCAATTAAGAGACTCTTGCAATTTTTTTTTTTTTTCAGTGATATAATAAGCTACAATATTTGCTTAAATGTCTGGCAATTTAATACAAACATAAAAAATATTAACCAAATTTTTAAATGGAGTTCGAAACATTAGATAGCGGCGTAAATACTTCAATTCGGTCCTACAATCACATAGTATTAATTCGCCTTGCCTGCTACTTACATATCTAAATACAAGGCACTTTCAATAGGTAACGTCACTACGAAGGGGAAATATTAAGGCGACAAATTTTAATTATTTTTTATATGCAGTTTGATAGTTCGCGATAAATTGCAAGTTTATGTGTCAAAATCCATATAAAAAATTGTTAAATTTAATATTTCCCCTCCGTAGTGAGGCTACCTGATGAATATGCCTTGTATAAATATTTATAAATGGAAAACATTTTTTTTTATTAAAACAGTTTTCAATGATATGTAATATTTTAAGAGAGGAAAAACGTTTTAAAAAAAAGTGGATGAAATAACCTGGTGGAGATCAAAAATAGAACTCAAAATTACTTAATATAAAGAAGTAAACAGACAATTGGATGATAGAACCTGGTGGACGACCAATTAATTAATTGATACTGGTGGAGACCAATAATAATCTATAATAATCCTGTGCAAAGGTACAGGTCGGCTAGATTTTCCGGAAAAAACTCCTACATGTTTACAGACCCTGGCAATATAACTTATTAGTGTTGGCTATTTAATTTAAAACCCCAAAAAAAAAAAATAAAACAGTTTTTCTATAGTAATTTATTATTTAATTTATGTCCTTATTTTTATAACAAATTTTTGTATATTATTAAAAATTGTCCATCATTGTTTTTATTTAAATTTTGTAATTATTTTAAAATAAGAATAAAGTTTTAAAATTGCAATTTTAAAAACCAAAATTTGTTATTAAATTAATTAAAAAAAATTACTTAGGAGACACCTAAATAGCAAGTGAATGCATCAGAAAAAGAAAAGCGAAGAGAAAATAAATCCACAAATAACAACATTTTTCTGACTTATATGTTCATTATTATAGAGATAAGAAAAAATTAGATACTAGCAGAATGTAATGTATTTTATGAATCGCTACATCCTTCTTTAGTAATCTGCGTTTCTATTCAACACGTTTCTATTCAAGAAGTAGACGATAGACCCACAGGGTGCCCACTGGGAACCAGAAGCAGTCAAATAGCCAAATTGGGGGGATAAATATTACAGCCCAATGTGCTTTAGTCTGACCATTCTAACACAATATAGATTGCAGAAAGATCCTAACTTTTACAAAAAAATTTCTGGAATATTTTTCAAAAAACTTTCGATAACATTTTTTCAAAAAAAAAATCACTAAAATTTTTACAAAAAATTATCAATAAAATTTTTACAAAAAATTTTCAACAAAAATGTTCAATAAAATTTTTACAAAAAATGTTCAATAAAATTTTTACAAAAAATGTTCAATAAAATTTTTACAAAAAATGTTCAATAAAATTTTTACAAAAAATTTTCAATAAAATTTTTACGAATAATTTTTCAATAAATTTTTTATAAAAAATTTTCAATAATTTTTTTATAAAAAATTTTCAATAAAATTTTTACAAAAAATTTTCAATAAAATTTTTACAAAAAATTTTCAATAAAAGTTTTATAAAAAATTTTCAATAAAATATTTACGAATAATTTTTTAATAAATTTTTTATAAAAAATTTTCAATAAAATTTTTACAAAAAATTTTCAATAAAATTTTTACAAAAAATTTTCAATAAAATTTTTACAAAAAATTTTCAATAAAATTTTTACAAAAAATTTACAATAAAATTTTTACAAAAAATTTTCGATAAAATGTTTGAAAAAAATTACAAAAAAAGGTTGAATAATATTAAAAACGATAAAATTTTACCAAATAATTTTACATAAAACTTTCGATCAAATTTTTACAAAAAACTTTCGATAGAACTTTTAGAAAAAAGTAAAAAACATCAATAATAAAATATTTCAACAAGATTCCACTGAATTCCGTTATAGTCTCTATATTCCAGTTATTTTTAAGTAGTTGCAGTGGTAAATCAATGCAGACCTAAATGAAAGCCTGAAGAGAAAGGAAAGGTACGAGGGCAATTTGATAAGTTCGTAACTTTTGGGATAAAACACATTTTTCAACAAAATGGCGTTTTATTTTTCAACTTCCTTTAAACTAAATATATTAAATTAATCTTCTTTCTTTTTTTAACCGTTGGTTTCAATGACCCCTTCGCTTGACCGAAATCAGAAATTTCTACATATTTGGAAACAGGAAATACATAGCCTAGCCCATACATAGGGTAGAAGTTTATTGTCTTGATTACGGCACGGATAATAATCTTCATATTCAAATACTCATTCAAAATGTGATATACCAGCTCAATGGAGATGCCTACAACCTCAACAGATAATTCCGTGGATTTTTGTGTTTTCAGTGCACTTTCTTTCAACGCTACACTGTTCCCCTTAACTGTTATATGAGCAGCAGCTGCATCTATTAGTTTGTTTTTAGAGGCCATAGAAAAACTTTTTTCAATATACATATGCATTTATATACATGTGTACACACATATTTATTCAATAACAATTGGCCATAAAAATTTAAAAAGCGCTATCAAGAGCTATGATGCATTATAAAAAAGGAAAATAAAAATTTAGAGAGATATAAAACCTGCTACTCAAAAAAATAACACACTTAGTTGACAACAAGAAAAAAAGTTTTGGAAGTTCTAAATTGCAAGAAACAATTGATAGACATTAAAAGCAGAGAACAGGTTTCCCTATAAGTTAGAAGTCGGGCTGAAAATATAATTCTGATAATACGATTAAAATATGTAAAATATTACACTGTTCGGCAGATAAAACCTTCTTTTAAAAATAGGACGAAAAAGAAGGATTTAACGTGCTTAATAATAATCTATCTACTATGTCGATATTTTCTTTAATGGGCGTGGCAAATATCAATCCTTAATCAAGCGTTTACATTAGTATATTTCATGATAATATAACGGTTCTTATTATAATAAAATTAGTATTTTTGGAATATATAGTTGCAGGTGCAGATAGTAATCGATATGGAATACAAAACATCCAGTTTTGGAATTTTTGTAAGCCTGTCTGTCTGTTTGTGTTCGCCTAATATTAAAGTTACTGGATGAATTTTAAAAAAAATTTTGCGTGAGGTACCTAAGTCGCTTGATTGAAATATAGGATACTATTTTCCTGAGATAATACTGAAAACTTGGCAGCACCGTTCATATTTTTAAACGGAAAATTGTAGACACTATTTACAGAACTCCACCACAGACTAATAGCTAAATTACACGATGAAGTTTTTCATAAAATTAGTTTCATGAAACTTTAAAATATGTATGTGCTGTTTATTTTTTGTTGTTGATATTTTTGTAATCTTAAGACGTCACAAAGAGACCACAAGGATATAAGTGAATAGGTTTTAAACTACAAAACCAGGACCTGTGCAACCTAACCTAATCTAAGACGGTAATAAAATTTAAAAAAACAGATCTTTAAGTGCTTCTAATAATCTGATAGAAAGTGTATGATTCAACATAGTACATAGCTAGTATGGTAAATCCTAGTCCACAAAACATGGTACCAACAAACTACTGATTTTCTCCCAGATTTTTCCCATATTTAAACCGTAAATTATCGGGAGTAGACCAATGCATGTCACGTCCAGTACAGCCTTCATGACTAACACTTCTCTACTCTCTAGTCTGTGTCCGTCTATCCACTTTTGTTTCTACGATTTTTTTTCTCAGTCTATATAACTCTATATATTTGCTCTTTACCTTTTCTTTCTATGTCTTTTCTTATCTTGCAGGTATCACAAAGGGACCAATACAATGGACCCAAGTGAGCTATTTTCCTCTCCTTTTTTATTGTTTTCTTTCTTTAAGAAGCTGTCTGCTTAACCTAACCTAATTGGGAGTAGTCTTTCGTTACCCTATAATGAGCCGATTTTGACGAAATTCCCAAAACTATTTCTGATTGGTCTATTCAACATATGGATCCATAACATATTTAAAGTCTTCTGAAACTCCATTTCAACTACAGGCAGACAGACAACGTTAGATTGACTCAAATATCTATAAAATTTATCTGTAAAACAATTAAAAACTAATTAGTTTATAAACAAATTACGAGTCCTTAACTTTTCAATCTAATAATGGTGGGGTTTGAAGTTCAAATGGTTTGCTTTTTTAATGCGATAAGATTATAAACCTAACTATAATACAAGTATAAAAGTACACTGAAAATGCAATTTAAAGCATAAAGTGTTTGTTAGCCTTCAAGTGAACGTGACAACATGAAGACATTATTAACTTTGTATACCTGTTGCATTTTGGCAGTAGGTAAATATTTAAAAAAGGATAATCAAAACATTTTTGTTTACTATTATTACTTATGTACTTTCCCACAGTAAGTTCTAATGTCACGCCTCTACAAGAACAAAATATGGAATTAGGCGAGACGTTCCGTTACAGCAGTGTAAAATTTTATTTATATACAAATGAAAATCCGGAAACTGCCCAACTTTTACAATCCAATAATGAGAATACAGTGAAAAGGTCAAATTTTAATAACTCTATTGAAACCAAGTAAGTTTTTCTTTCATGTTCCTTTTCCATTGTACATAAATAAACTGTAAATTAATTGCTTCTCTTTCCTCCAAAAAAAAAAAATAGAATTATTATTCACGGCTGGCGAGGTTCTGTTACTTCTCGTGTAAATAGTGTTCTGCGAGAGGCTTTTATATCCAACGGCAATTACAATATTATTTCGGTAGATTGGAGTTTTTATGCCAACCTAAATTATTTGTTTTCTCGAAGCAAAGTTCCCAAAGTGGGTAAAGCTGTAGCCGAATTTATCGATTTCTTAAACAAAAAAATTCACATGAATTTTGATACTGTGGAGGTTATAGGCCATAGTTTAGGTGCTCATATTGCTGGTTATTGTGGAAAATTGGTTCAACGTGGTAAATTACCGCTTATAGTAGGTTTAGATCCTGCGCTTCCATTATTTAGTTATTATGATCCCAGCTGTCGTTTAGCCAAAACAGATGCTAAACGTGTATTGACTATACAAACCAACGGCAGTAATAAGGGATTTTTAAAACCCATAGGCTCTATCGCTTTTTATCCCAACTGGGGTCGTCGACAACCTGGTTGTGGTAGAGACGCAAATGGTATGTGTTCTCATGGGAGATGTGTTTCTTTGTACGCTGAAGCCATTAAGGGCTTATCATTTGATCCTATTTTTAAGTGTGGGAGTTATAGAAATATATTGTACCAAAGAGGTTGCAAGCAAAAGGTTTCAGGTGGACAAATTTATGACCCTGAACAAACTGAATTTGAGTCGGGGATTTATTATTTTGAAACGGAAAGTGAAGCTCCATTTGGCCATTTATAGTTTAAGCAAATTTTTTTATAAAAAGCTGTGGTATTCATTTGTTATGTAAATATTTGAAAAAGGTACATACACATGTACATATGTACATATGTATATATCATCAAAATATAACTAATTCTTAAATTGTTTACATATGTAAGACAGATTCTGACTATATTTTCTCCAGTAAAATTTGACCGATTCTCACCCTAATTTCTTTAAGAAAATTTTGACAGATTGTGACAATAATTTCTTTTGAGGAAATTTGAGTGTTTCTGACCATATTTTCTTAAAAAAAATTTAACATATTCTGACAATTTCTTTTAAGAATAATTGACAGGTTCTGACAGACGGCTTTTATAACAATATTTTGTTTTTTTAAGAACATATGACAATATATTCGATCACTTATTTATGACTTGCTTCGAAATGAATTACATATGTACATAACTATTTAACCTTCATATTTCTTATATTTTAAACAACGATTAAAAAATGTCTTTCATAACGTTCAATTAATGATTTGTTTAAAACGTTTGCAGTTTATTGCATTTATTTACATAAGCTTATTTACCTAATTACAATTACTTTAATTACTGTAAAAATCTTACTATAAATAAACGTACTTAATAATAATAATAACTAACTTTACAACAACACATTTTTCTTTATATTTTATTTATTTATTATTTATATTACTTTTTAAATCAAATACTGTTCCAACATACTACTGTCTGGTGGCATACTAACCTCGGTATTGTTTGTTATTTTACTAGCAGATGAATTTAATACACTGTGATTTTCTGTATTAGAACTTGAGCTATCCAACATGACAGGCGCAAGCACTTGTGGGTCTATTTCATTTGCAGATTTCTCTAAGGCAGCATCATGAGTACGCATATGAGAGTTTAGGCCACCGGATTGAGCAAAACCTTTGCCACATATTTTACACACATGCTTCCGATCCTTTGAATGGATTAATTTGTGAACACGCAATGCTTTTTTGCGTTGGAATGTCGAACCACAGATATCACACTTAAACGGCCGTTCACTGCTGTGTGTTACAGCATGTACGTTAAGATCATGAAACGAAAAGAAACTTTTACCACAAACACCACATTTGGCTGGCCTTTCACCTGTATGCCGTCTCATATGGGCTGTTAACACGCCACGATCTCTACAACGTTTACCACATATTTCACATATGTGCGGCATGAGACCTGTATGACAAATCAAATGCGCTTTTAATTCTTTATCCGTGAAAAATTCCTTACCACATTCATTGCATTTATGGGCTTTTATGCCTGTATGGCGTATTTTGTGTCTCGTCATATTACCAATCTGAGTGAAAGACTTACCACATACATCGCAAAATATGCCAGTGTGTTTCCATTTATGACCGCGCAAATCCCTAGCGGAACGAAATACTTCACTGCATTGATCGCATTTGTGTTCGGCTTTAGGTTCTTTGGGTTTTTTGGGCGGTTTATTAGGATTATGAACACTGTAGTTGTGTTTTTGTAAACTGTGTTTTGAAAGATATGAGCGCTTACAGATGTGACAAGGAAATGGGAGTTCATCTTTGGAGCTGTTATCATCGGGATCAGACTGAAAGGAAATTTAATTTTTAAACTAAATATAAGTCATGCTATTAACATCTTACATCTGTATCCGTTATTTTATCCTCCAGCGACCAGTCTCTATCCATGTCGACATCATCATTATTATCATGTACTTCTAATAACTCGTCCTCTTCTTTATTAATTTCTATTTCAAGTTGCTTTCTACTTTCTTGTTCATTGCAAGGACTTAGTTCATGCAATTTCTCTTCTTCTGGCTTTTCATCTTTTTCTAAAACACTTGTCCTAATATGTCTCCTAGAATTTCTGGTATTTGGTTTTTTCACAACAACCTGTACTTCCAATTTATCACCTTTATTTAATTCGTCAGTTTCTGGCTCTATTTGTTGGAAATTATGTCTGCTTTCTACATTCCTCTTATTCTTATCTCTTAAAAGTTGTTGCAAACTTCTATCATCTTCATTAATGTCGCCCAGCAAATCTTCTTGTTTAATGGGATCATCTTCAGGATCCTCCTCTTTTATGGTCATATTATCTATTAGATTGGCATCTTTGGCCAGTTTAGCACTACGCTTCCGTTCCAATTCCTCCAGATTTATGCTCTCTTCAGCCAAGGCAAGATGCTGCATCTGAAAATGGTTGGGAAATTGGTCCAAATGCATTTTGGTGGCACACAAACAGCAAGTTACATCGTAAATCGCTGGTGAAATGCAATAAATTTCTCCACATTTAAAGTTGTGAAAAGCGTTACTAGCAGGTTGGGCCACTGTTAACATATTTTCCAAAGTGCTATAGCGATTTATTGGTATTTTTTCATTTGTTTATATTAAAAATAATTGCATCCAATAATACATTCAGCTGTCAATTTATATTTCAAAAGTATTGCCACGTTTTAGTTTATTGTTGTTAAAATTGTGTTGCCAGATTTTAAAACAGTTTAAAATTGGGAAATAAATCGCCACATCAAACTGTGTTGGTAATATTGTATTTTGGTTAGCACAGCCACACATCAAACTCATTCCATCAAACTTCATTTCAAACTTGATTTGCATAGAGAAACACGTACAATTTTTAAACGCCAAATGTTTTTAGTTTTTTTTTCAGAAAAATGAGCAATATAGATGATTTTTCAGTTCTATCACTGTATTTTTCACTTGCCATAAAGCAGGAAAATCACTATAAACTTAAATTAACTCTAAAATAAAATTTTGCTCCTTCATTTTGATAATCCCGCGTCGAAAAAAGTACTTGATGTTGTCGCATTGAAAATTATGTAAAAATGAAATTTGAAGTAATGAAAATCAAAAGTGTTTAGATATTCATCAAACTCACATAAACCTATACGTGCGGGTTTTTTCACTAACACAATCAAAAAATACATGAGAAAATTTTACTGATTGTGATATTTTCTTTTATGAAAACTTGACAGATTCTGACAATATTTTCTCTAAAAAAATTTTACAGATTCAGACCATATTTTCTTCAGGGAAATTAGACAGACTCAAACCATATTTTCTTTAAGAAAATTTGACCGATTCTGTCGATATTTTCTCTGGAAAATTTTACAGATTCTGGCAGTATTTTCGTTAATAAAATTTGATAAAATCCTAAAATATTCTTTTTAACAAAATTTGTCAGTTTCTGACAATATGTCACCCAAGAAAATATGACAGCTTTTATAACAATATTTTATATTTCATATCACTTATTTCTGACTTGTTTCGAAATGAATTACATACATAACTATTTAACCTTCATATTTCTTATATTTTAAACAACTAATTTTAAACAACGATTAAAAAATGTCCTTCATAACGTTCAATTAATGATTTGTTTAAATCGTTTGCAGTTTATTGCATTTATTTATATAAGCTTTTTTACCTAATTACAATTACTTTGATTACTGTAAAAATCTTACTATAAAAAACGTACTTAGTAATAATAACTAACTTTACAACAACACATTTTTCTTTATATTTTATTATTTATTATTTATATTACTTTTTAAATCAAATACTGTTCCAACATACTACTGTCTGGTGGCATACTAACCTCGGTATTGTTTGTTATTTTACTAGCAGATGAATTTAATACACTGTGATTTTCTGTATTAGAACTTGAGCTATCCAACATGACAGGCGCAAGCACTTGTGGGTCTATTTCATTTGCAGATTTCTCTAAGGCAGCATCATGAGTACGCATATGAGAGTTTAGGCCACCGGATTGAGCAAAACCTTTGCCACATATTTTACACACATGCTTCCGATCCTTTGAATGGATTAATTTGTGAACACGCAATGCTTTTTTGCGTTGGAATGTCGAACCACAGATATCACACTTAAACGGCCGTTCACTGCTGTGTGTTACAGCATGTACGTTAAGGTCATGAAACGAAAAGAAACTTTTACCACAAACATCACATTTGGCTGGCCTTTCACCTGTATGCCGTCTCATATGGGCTGTTAACACACCACGATCTCTACAACGTTTACCACATATTTCGCATATGTGCGGCATGAGACCTGTATGACAAATCAAATGTGATTTTAATTCTTTATCCGTGAAAAATTCTTTACCACATTCATTGCATTTATGGGCCTTTATGCCTGTATGGCGTATTTTGTGTCTCATCATGTTACCAGTTTGAGTGAAAGGCTTACCACATATATCGCAAAATATGCCAGTGTGTTTCCATTTATGACCGCGCAAATCCCTAGCGGAACGAAATACTTCACTGCATTGATCGCATTTGTGTTCGGCTTTAGGTTCTTTGGGTTTTTTGGGCGGTTTATTAGGATTATGAACACTGTAGTTGTGTTTTTGTAAACTGTGTTTTGAACGATATGAGCGCTTACAGATGTGACAAGGAAATGGAAGTTCATCTTTGGAGCTGTTATCATCGGGATCGGACTAAGAGTAAAATTAAATAAGATTTTAATTTTTAAACTTAATAGGTATAAGTAATGCTATTAACATCTTACATCTGTATCCGTTATTTTATCCTCCAACGACCAGTCTCTATCCATATCGACATCATCATTATTATCATATTCTTCTATTAACTCGTCCTCTTCTTTATTAATTTCTATTTCAGGTTCCTTTATATTTTTTTGTACATCGCCAGGACATACTTCATGCAATTCTTCTTCTTCTAACTTTTTATCATCTAAAACCCTTGTCCTAATATGTTTCCTTCTAGAATTTCTGGTATTTGGTTTTTTCACAACAATCTGCACATCCAATTTATCACCAATATTTAATTCATCAGGTTCTGGCTCTATTTGTTTGGAATTATGCCTGCTTTCTACATTACTCTTAGACTTATCTCTGACAAGTTGTTGCAAACTTTTGTCATCTTCATTAATGTCCTCCTGCAAATCTTCTTGTTTAATTGGATCATCTTCAGGATCCTCCTCTTTTATAGTCATATTATCTATTAGATTGGCATCTTTAGCCAGTTTAGCACTACGCTTCTGTTCCAATTCTTCCAGATTTATGCTCTCTTCAGCCAACGCAAGATGCTGCATCTGAAAATGGCTGGGAAATTGGTCCAGATGCATTTTAGTGGCACACAAACAACAAGTTACATTGTAAATCGCTGGTGAAATGCAATAAATTTCACCACATTTAAAGTTGTGAAAAGCGTTACTAGCAGGTTGGGCCACTTTTAGCATATTTTCCAGTTTAATAGCGATTTATTGGTATTTTTTTATTTGTTTATATTAAAAATAATTGCATCCAATAATACATTCAGCTGTCAATTTATATATTTCAAAAGTACTGCCAAGTTTTATATTGTTGTTGTTAAAATTGTGTTGCCATATTTTAAAAACAGTTCGAATACGGGAATTAAAAAAGAATAACGCCTTTTTTCGTATTTTTTTAAATTTCTTTGTAAATTCTAGCCCAAGGCGAATCCATTATTGGTGATTGGTCAAAGCTTATCATATGAACCAGATCTAGAGGTGCCGCAAAAGCCTTGAACATAGTTTTTTGTCTAGATTTTCAAATTTTATATGTTCTGTTTATCGATGGTTTTTAATGTTTGTCATTGCAATTTCATTAAAAATACGCCTAAAATAATGCAGAACATAAAAATTGGTTGTACACTGTCATTTTATAACCTTTATTTTTTCACGACGATTAGAGGCGATATAATCTGTGAAATAGTCTTTTCGGTTACGTACCTCTGCCATTAAATAGTTTTAAGAATCCAGAAAAATAAACAATTTTTTACATATTTAGTTCGACATACGCAAAGAACAAATTGGCTAATGTTAATACGTCTCCGTCCTAGCTTGTGCTGAAAAATTATTTTCACAATTCCTTCTGATGTAATTTTTGATACAACTCTCGCATCAATTACAAACTATCGGTGTCTAGCGGTGTTGAATGTGTTTTTGCGAGAAGCCGCCATTTCTGCTTGTTTAGATTTTTGTGAATATTCGAATTCGCTTGAACTTTCTTAGTAAATGTGGGAATTCTATATTTAATTAATCGATAAAATCAGAATTTTTCTACTTATTTTAGCTTTTTTATATTCTTTTTCCATATAATCGCAAAAACATTTATACAAACAAAACGTACTTATTTTTGTCATCTGTTTTAACATCTTTTATTTTTATTTATAATACAATTTTTTATATACGACACGGTATATTAACGATTTTTTTATTTAGTTTTTTAATTGGAAAACAATTTTAGAACTTCTTAAAAACTATATTTTTTATTTATCTTAAATAAAATTTATTTTTTCTTATTACGTTTACGTTTTTTATCCGAGCCATGTATGCCCTTTTTGCGTGTTATACACACACGACAAAACCAGTCTTCATTGTCTTTGGGAGCCACAAATATGCCCACACAAACCCTTAAAATCAAAGTTATTTATATGGTTTTTTTTTAATGTTAAATTACTTTTAATTTATATACAAACCAATGATACCAGGCATCACAACCATCACAACCAATCATGGGTGAACCATCATCAACTTTGCCACAGGCTGGACAAATCCAAACCCGATTGCCCTCAGCGTCCTTCAGTAGAGACAATAAATAAAAAAGAAATAGAAAAAGAATTTTTTTATACAAAAATATTTCCTGTCTAAAGAAAAAAGAATGTTTTGTTTCTTACGATATAGGAAGAGGGTCGACTTGTTTCCGTTATGAGGGTCAAGGGACTTTGTCTATCTGTATTGACGGTTTTAGTGGTACTTTCAGTATTATGTGCAGCACTCAGAGGTGGGGTTGTCATATCGTGTTGTTTTGTTGTTTGTAAAAGTTGATGTGGCAATAAAACCGAACTGGCCGATATGGTGCCACCGGATAGCCAAGGACTTGGAGGCGGTACTATCATATTGGAATTTGTTGTAGAACTGCTTTTAATACTCTCGCCAATTTCCAAAGAACTAGCATTTGCAGCCGAAATGCTATTATTGGTTGCAGCAGAAGAACTTGTTGTCAATTCGCCACCTAAACAACAACAAGATTTATGTTTACATTTAAATACACATTTCAAAGGCTTGTAGTTATTTATAATGAAAAGGTATGCAAGCAACAATTGGCAGCTTTTGAAGCCTATGGAAGGTTATGAGTGTAATCCACTACGTCAACACATTTTAAGGTTAAATAGCAAAATAGTAAATTGAAACTAATAGCAGAAACATTATTAAAAAATATGTGTTTGGAAATTTGTTTAAAAAGAAAATAAAAACAAAACTTTATTGAGCACGATTAAAGATAAAATAATAGTAAATTTTGATTCCAAATAACTTTTTGAATTTTATTAAATATTTATTTTTGGCTTTGCAGTTTAAGTGATAAAAAATAATACCAGAAAAGTTATTTCATTTTCAGTACTTACTTGTGTTCAGTTTATGCTTGGGAGGTCTTGTAACTAACGGCGATATTCTGGCCAATTCGGGAGAGGGCTCTCGTTCACGCGGAGGCGGCGACGAGGATGATGGTGGTGGATTTGCGGTATCAGTTGCCGTAGCTGGCACCGTTACTGACGTTGTAGAGCTAATTTTATGACCTTCGTCTCTCGGCGGAGTGGGTGAGTGTGTTGAGCCTAATTTTAAAGTAAGTTTTGGTACTACTGATGAGGCTGGTGTTGTTGAGGGAGCCGCACTATTCGTAGATGAAATTTCATTTGCTTCATTACTGGATGAAGTTGCAAAATTTAAAGCTTGTAAGGATTTTTGTTTTGTTTTGGGTTGTTCACTTCCTGTTGAAGTGGTAATGCTTGCAGCTGTGCTACTACTGTCTTTGTGTGCTGAAAAATTCGAAGCTGTTGCTTGCTGCAAAACATTGGGGTTATGCGGCGTCATTTCTTCTAAAATTGTTCTTTGTTTATCTTTTTTCTTTTCTTTTTTCAACTTTTTCAGCAAGTCTTTATCTTTGATCTTTTCCGAGCCGCCACTGCTACTACTGTGTGGCGCTAAGGCAGGTGCCATGTTTTCTATTGGCTCTAGTATAGTTAAGGGGGATTCCTTTTCTTTTTCTTTAAATGACGGCGCGGCCTGGTTAAACAAATATTTCTCCACCTTTTCTTTGCTCTTATTTTTATCCTTTTTGTCCTTTTTCTTTTTGATTTTACCCTCCTTAACTTCTTTAAGCTTTTTAAGTTTTTTATGCTCTTTGCGTTTCTTTTGCAAATCAAATACCGGGTTCGTCGAAGAATTGTTTGCTGAAGATAACGGAATGGCGGCGGTAATTGTTAGATTATCAAAAACGGAGGATGACGAGGGTGTTGTGGCAGTCGAGGAAGCCGTAGCAGTACTAGAAAAATCGGTTTTATGAACATGAAACGAGGGATTAGCATTGGCCGTCAAACTATTGTAGGGTATATTTTTGGCTGAATAGGCCAGACCAGTTGACGTCAAGGGTATTAAATCTGCTCCTCCGGCCAATTTGCCCACACCTGTTGGCCCAGCACCTGCCGTAAGACTTTCAGCTTTAGCTGTATTCATAAGATTAGCATTAATACTGGATGATGATGATTTCTTTACTTGTTTTTTAAGTTTTTTGAGTTCTTTTGGAGACAAGTCAGTGTCCATGGTTTTAGGCATCATGTGTGTACTGGCAGCATTAGCTACAAACATATCATCCATATTAAAGCTGTTTTGGTGTGTTGTTTGCTGTAATTGTTGACTAACCGAATGCGCTACATTTGCAGAGGGAGGATGTGCTGGCCGTTTTTCTGGCGGCGGAGGTTGTGGTTGATGCGTTTCATCCGAATCATCAGATACTTCAATGGGTTCATTATTTAAAGTGATGGGTGTTTTAATGCTCAAACCCCCGCTGCCCGCCATACCACCAACGTTTGTATAATGATTTTGTTTTTTATTCATGGAAAAATCTAGTCCGGATTCCTGATAACCAGACAAAGATTTAGTATGCTTATTAAGGGACATTAAATCTATGGGACTGTCATTCTTTTTCATGAGCTGCTCAAAGGTGTTCAGTGACATGCCGCCAGGTGTTGAGGGTATTGATTTACCACTCAAACTACCGGCAGCGCTTTCGGGCGTATGGGCATCGACTATTTTCTTAAGTAAATTGTCCTGTGACAACGTATTTGAGTGTGAATTTCGTGGTTTGGGCGTTTTCGGCAAATCTGGTTCGTGGGCATTTGGCGGGTCGTGTGTGTGTTTATTATTGTTGCTGGTGTTGGTGTTGAGGGGGTTTTGATCACTAAGTTTTGTCAGAAAATCTGGTACCAATGGAGCTACGTTGCAATAACTGCGTTCAGTAATTTTGAAATTTGTTTCATGTTTCTTTTTGTCGATTGTTAAATCTTCGGATTCTAAGAAGAGATTGAAGAAAATAGTAAATAACTACTGAATAATAATATTATTACATATTCTTTCAAAATCCTAAGTGCCTTTCTCCCATAAACTAGTCTTTTTATTGCTCTAACCTTAAAAACTTTTCTGTTTAAACCTAGAAGCACCTTGCTCTTTTGAAATCCTGCATTCCTTTATCTAGGTCTAATAATAAGCATTTTGATTACCCTGTGATAGTGACTTGCACAAAACTCCTAATGTCAGAGTTTATTATAGAACTAAATGTGGCTAGTTCATAAGCGATTTCATTCCTAACTCCGTTCCCATGCCCTGATAACCAGCATAACAATAAATTCGACTTGTTATTGCATCAATAGTCCTGAACTTTCCCAAAAAACTATGATATTGATACAGGGCCTCTTAAAAAGTCTTCAATGCTGGTTGACTATCGAAATAGTTACTTCCGCAACCGCAGTCAGGTACTCTAAAACAGCTCGAATCTCTACCTAGAAACTACAACTACTCTAATCTAAAAGCTTATACGACCTCCGTATGTTCGTATTCTGAAAAAAGAAACCAGCGTCAGTGCCTACAATCATCTTCGAGCCGTCCATCGGACGAATTCGATGATTGTGGGCACCAATGCCTCTACCCAATAATTCTACTGGTAGAAAAGTAAGCTACTAATTAATTCTGATCGAAAATCTAATAATCCTTTAATTTGGAAAAGTTGATTTCAGTCAACAGACGGAAAAATACACAAAAAATATTTCAAAAATAAAAAAATTTGCAAACTCACCTTGATTAATTGATGAATTGTCCGCAAAAGTCTGCTTAAGATTAGGAAAAGGAAATAGTCCCGGCAACAAAGGATTTTTAGGATTATTGGGAAACGCCCCCAATCCAGGTGTGGGAAAGAGGCCCGGTGTTGGTATTAAGCCGGGACGTGTAGGAAATGGAAATTGTAACATGGACAACATGTTGGTTGGCAAATTGGGAAATGCCGGACGATTGGGCAGCATAAATGGTTGCACCAGGCTATTTGCCAACGCTTCGGGTCCAGTGGTCAGCAAACGTTTTGTGTTTCCCGGTGATTTTAAGGGCGTCGTTGAAGAGGAAAACATGGAGGGAGAGGGTAATTTTTTGCCCGTTATTAAACTAGTGTCGATTGTTAAATCTGTTGACATCGGTCCTGTTAAGGGCGCAGCTTTAAGTATTGTATCCATACGCATAAGTTTTTTATTAATCGATTGAACCTCCTCGTTAGTGGGTCCAGCCATATGGATATTTGTTAAGCTACCCATATTTGCCGTATTTTTGTCATTATTTGAGAGATCTTGTTTAGGTATTTTATTCTTTTTCTTGTGCTCCTTGCGTTCTTTCGCACTGGCCATTATCATCATCTGTTGTTGCAAATGTTTATTTTGTGCCCATTCCATGGGATTTAGAGGATTGCCAAACAATTGAGCCACATTATCGAATGACAAATTTCCCATGCCGGCAGCGGCAAACTCTGGTGGTAACTGAGGCGGCATTTGTTGACCGAATATATTACTATTATCCAATTTCATTTTTTTGCTATTTTTCTTTAAAAGATTATTGGGAAACATCCCTGGTATTTTAGGGGAATTTTTACTGCCCGGTTTGCGTCCCCGTTTTTTGGGTTTATTTACCAATTCCACCTCGGGTGGTTTTTCACCAAAAACACGATTAAGCATGCTTAAATCAGTAGGTTGATTTGGGTTTATAGCTGGCGCTACTGGTTTGTCTTTAATGCCATCTACATTGATTTTGCTGCTAGCAACGCCAACGTTGTTGTTCCCAGGTAAGGGAGGAAATAAATTTCTTCCTACCGGTGTTGCGGTTAAAGCCGCGGCAGAACTTACGGGATTAGATGGTGCTGGAGCCGGTGTGATAGTTGTGCCCGAAGGTAAACTTATAATTGGTGTATCGCTTAGCCCTGACACACGCATGGGGGTTGGAGAATTTGATTTTGGGGTTTTTTGCTTCGAAATCTTTTTGAATATATTTAATTTAGAGCGATCTGGTTCATTGGACAGCTTGAGGTCTTTGCCGTCCTGTGTGGTTAATAGGGGTTTAGCTGATAACTCCATAATATCCACTGGAGGAGTCATCTCGTTTATAACTGACGTTTTATTGCTTTTAGCTAGCAAAGGTTCTGGCAATTGATTAATCACTGCAGTAGTTGGAGTTATAATGTTGGGTGTTAAAGTCGTCTTTACAGGCGAAATGCTAGCCATATTTCTGTTTTCCATTTTAACTTTTTGCTCATCTAAATCCAAAGTCAGGGGCTTTTTCAGAGCTTCCGTCGTTCTGGGCGGAAATATAGGTACTAAAGGTGGTAGTTGTTGTAAAGGTTTCTTCGATTGTTTTTGCGCCTCCATCATCATTTGTTGCTTGAGCATTTTTTGCCTTTGTTTAGCTTGCTTTCGCAGTAGTTTTTCCAACTGTAGTTTTTCTGGACCTGGTGGCATGCTGGCTACTATAGCGGGGTTGATTATTTTCGATTTTTTATCCGGCCCCATTATATTGCTTAATAGTTCGGGTGGTATTTTACCTTGCTTAGCCATTTTTTGCAACATTTTCATGTATTTTCTATGGGCCTTATCGGCAGCATCCAATTTCCCCATTTTATCATTAAGTGGTTTGTTATGTTTTTCGTTTATTCCATGTTGTCCTGGCATATTGGGCACCTTTTGTTTTTTAGCCTTTTTCAACAACATATTAGCTGCATTTTGATGCATCATAAATGATTTTTTATTATAACTACCAGTTGGCTGAATAAGCGAATCATGTGCATAGCCTTTGATAGATGCAGAATTAGGTAATTTATTTTTTTTGGGCTGTAAATCATGAAGTAGTTCCATTTTTTTACTTAAACTAGATTGTGGTTCAAGATTTCGGACCAAAGATTTTTTTGTGTCCTTGCTGGTGGAAGATATAACTTCCCGGTCTGGTGCATCTTTTTCTGCTTCAGATGTAAGGGTTTCACTAGTAACCGGACCAGGTGTAGAAGTAGCAGAACGAGATGCTGGTCTGGGTTGAGGGGGTGGTGGTGGGGGTGGTGGAGGAGGGGGTGCATCCAAACCCATGAGCTTGTCTATTAAAAACAAATTTAATTTATCGGTAATAATTAAATTCCTTCAGTATACCTATTATATCCGGCACAATTGCCTCTGGCATTTTACCCTCTACGGCTGGAGAAATATAACCTCCTGTGGTCATAACCACACTACTGACCTCTCTTGTGGGCCGTTCACCATCTTCAAAGTTAGTTGTGGGCTTAAAAAGTGATTGCAAAGTGGATTTGTCCAAAATCGTTGGAGCATTTAAGGATTTATTTGAATCTAACAATAACATTATTAAAATTTAAGAATATTCTGCAATCTTTATTTTAAAGCATAAACCCACCGTTATTTGATTCGCCAGTTGTGTGATTAATGTTATTTGTAAAGTTGTCTGGAAATGATTTCAAGTCAGTTAAAATGTTTGAGCTGCCAGGCAGAGATAATTCCGACGGTTGTGTAATTTCCGGTGGTAACATAGGAGGCAAATGATCATGTACATGTACAGGTCTAGTCAACACTTCTTTGCTGCCCGGTTTTAAGAAATTTAATGAAGACTCTTTGCGCACTGGAAATTTCGGTAATTCCAAGGCAAATGGTACCGGCTCGACATTGTTAATGTAATCTAACAATTCATTTAAATTAACGTTTATACTACTCAAGGTCAAGGTAACATCATTTAAATTTGCTTCTGTTCGATTGTCTACCCGAAGAAATAAAATAAAAACATTAAAACGTAAAGCCCCACATTCATACAACTTATCTTCACTTACAATGTTCTACTTGCCGCCTTAAGTCTCTAGTAAATTCTTTCATAAACTTATCCAATACATCTTGTAAAAGTTCCAGCGGAGCTGTTTGTGTAGCATTATAACCAATTGTTTGACAAATTTGTGCCACCGCAACACGCAGTATTTCTCTCATGTACTGGTCACTCATTTGGAACAAATTTACTTATTATAAGTTTTTTAATAGTTCTTCCCACTATACCTATTTTTCTTATTTACTATTTTTCACTTATTAAAGAAAAACAAAATGAAAATTTTGTCTTGGATTTTTATTGCAAAAAATATGCATTTCCTGTTGCTTACTATAAAATATTATTCTTAAATTCAAATCATTTCTATGCTCAGTTTTGGTAACTGTTTTATTTGAGTGAAATTGAGTGAAATTTCCATGATTTTTCTTTATTACAAAATAAAATTCGCGGAAATATAATTATTTTGTGTACACTCACTTTTCTTTTAATATATTTGAGTTGATGAGCTTTATCAGAATAAGATGGAATTGAACAGAAACAAAATTATAATGTTGCCAGATGTGTTAGATATCATTACCACATAAGTAATAAGAAAAGATTACAAACTGTAATTTCAATGTAAATATTTTTTTATTTATTCCTTTTATATATTCGTATAATAAAATAGTAACTCATTTCCTGTCTGTCTATCTTTTTGTCTGTGTTCGCATCACGTAAAAACTACAGGATAGATTTTAACAAAATTGTGTAAGGAGGTACCTTAATATCCTAATTCCAATATAGGATATTTTTTTTCTGCAAAAATATATTATTTTCAAGAGAAAGTGGAAAAAGAGCAGTTAAAGTACACAGTTATTTTAGTAAGGATGACCCCCCAAGTAAATACATAAACCATAACTGAAGCACTAACCGATATGCTTAAACTATGGATACCGGTTAGTGCTTCAGTTATGTATTTACTTATTGTAGTAGGGATGAGAAACTTTATATAAAGTAAATACATAACCTATAACTGAAGCACTAATAAAATTAGGGTCTTTGGTGTGGATTGCTGTGGAGGGCACAGCGAATATTCCATAAAGTTAATTTATAGTAAATGTTTATAAAATAATTTTTAGTTTAAAAATTAATACATTTAAAATTATTTGCTATTCTAATGGTTGGATTGGGTCTTCTTCCCTTGTGAATATTAATGAAGTTTTGAAATTTTAATAATACAACAAGGCTTTTTTTTTTTTTTTTTTTTAATAAAAGTCTTTATTTACAAGTTTAAAATATAAAAGGTACAGAGGTATGAGATTTTACTATAAGTACTACAACAATAAGAGTCTTATAATTAAATTTACAAAACTAATAACAATAAATATACATCCTTAAGGAAAATAGCTCAAAAAACCTTTTTGATCTCTATGGAAGTTATAAAGAAATTTGTTTGGATAATCACTAATACATTCATTCTTAACGAACGAATCTTAGTGATTACCTTGTAAATTCCTTATTGATTCAAAGTTTGACAGTCTGCATTTTTCATTAAATGTCAGTGTCAGTTCTCTAGTGAAATCGTTTATCATCTTGTGTCCAAAGTTACTGTGAAGTAAATTTGTCGGATACCTACGAGGAAGATTATGAATTATTTTCAAATTCTTGTTTTGTATAATCTGAAGCTTTTTGGTATGAGTTTTCGCAGTTTTATGAAACCATACTTGACAGCTGTAACTCATAATTGGTCGAATGCACATTTTATATAACAATATTTTGTTTTTCATATTCAATTTAGATCTTCTGTTGAGTATGGGAAACAATGCCCGACTACACTTTATAGCTTTTTCACAAATTTGGTTGACATGTTGCTTAAATGTTAGTTTTTTATCCATTATAATGCCCAAATACTTGATTTCTGACTTTATAGGTATAACATTCCCACGGCACAACATAGATTGAGAAGGTATGCGTTTTGGCGACTTATTATATGGAAAAATAATGGCCTGTGTTTTATCATCATTGACCTTTATTTTCCATTTATTAAAATATTTTTGGCTTGAATTTAAGCTCTCTTGCATTTTCCTAACTAATGAATTAGATACCTTACCGCTGCAAATGAAAGCACTATCGTCTGCATAAAATGCTGCTTCCTGATTCCTGCGTAGAGTGATATCTGACGTATATAACGAATAAAGCGTAGGTGACAAAACGGAACCTTGCGGTAGACCTGCGAGTATATGTTTTTCATCTGATGAGATGCGCTCCACGAAAACTACAAATGAACGTTGGTCTAAAAAGCTTTGTATGATTTTTTGTAAATATAAAGGAAAACTAAAAGAGTTAAGTTTATACAATAGGCCATTATGCCATACTGTATCGAAAGCCTTTTCAATGTCAAGAAATATAATACCTGTACTTCTACGATTTCTTTTATTATTCTCAATAATATTAACCACTCGTTTGATTTGATGTACCGTAGAGTGCTCTCTTCGGAATCCAAACTGCTGCTGATGTATAATGTTATTCTGTTCTGAGAACTCTACGATTCTTTTGTGGATTATTTTTTCAAAGACTTTATCCAACAAGCTCAAAATGCTTATTGGCCTATAGCTGGAAGGCAATTTAGGATCTTTTCCAGTTTTGAAAATAGGTATAACTCTGGCCTTTTTAAATATCATGGGGAAATGACCATTTCTCAAGCAGTAATTAAATAGTTTGCTCAAAGTTTCAAAAAAGTAATCGGGCATATTTTTTAAAATAATGCTGTTAATTCCGTCTAAACCTGGGGCTTTGTTATTTTTTAAACAAAAAACAAATGTCTTTACCTCTACTGCATCTGTGAATTCAAAATTGTCACTGTCAGCGAGATTTACATTGTTAAGTTCCTGCACATAATTTAGAACCACATTATCTAAAGGTGATGAATTGTTGTTGGTGATATTATTGTTGCATCTAAAAACTTCCGCAATGGCATTTGCTTTTGCTTCACCGGTACTTAAAAATTCCCCATTTATATTTAGATCGGGGATTGCAGAATTTCTACCTTTTAAAGCTTTTGTTAGTTTCCAAAACTTTTTAGAGCCGGAAGGCAGTTTGGAAATGAATTTAGCCCACGCTTCATTTCTATCCCTTTTCAAATGAAAATCAATTAATTGATTCAACTGTTTTAAAATGCTGATTAGTTGAGTTCTGTAAGTAGGATCTCTACATCTTTTAAGTTTACGGTTATACTTGTTCCTCTGAGTAATCAGCATTTTAGACGTATTTGAAATTTCCCTCTGCCAAGGATTTTTCTGGCCAATTGGAATCTTGGAAAAGGCTTCTTTAACTATACTAACTAATTTATTTAATGACGAATCTAGGTTTATATTGTTAAGCTCTATTTGTCCGATATTATGATTCTTAATTTCATTCTCGACCCAGTATTTAATTGCTGGCCAATCAGCCTGATTATACAACGGAACTGTAACAAAGTGATTTTGTGGTGTTCCAAAAATGTAACAAGATATTGGGGTGTGATCAGACTGTAAAATATTTGGATGTGACTGTAACTGCGAAAATGAAATGTTAGAGTTAGTAAGTAAAATATCAACCGTGGATGGTTGGACTGGAATTATATTTTGGCCGAATCTAGTATGTGTATCCGGATGATATACATAATAACTTGAACTTAAGTGATGTCTGTACAGTTCTTTGCCAGCTGAATTGTTTGAAATACAATTCCAACTCACATGTTGTGCATTCAAATCACCAAAAATAAAATAGTCACTAAATGAATTGGTAAGAAGTTCTAAGTCAGTTTTAAAATTAGAAGTGTAAACAGGATTATAAGCAGAGATAAAACTTACGCGACGTCCACTTATTTTAACTTCCACAGAGATATTTTCTATGGTTATTGTTTTAATCTTTGGTAACAACTTATGATCTATGTAATTTTTAACCGCTATAAGCACACCCCCACCATGTGTTTGACGGTCTTCTCTGTATATTTTGTAGCCTCCAAATTTTAACCTATGATACGGCTTCAGGAACGTTTCGTTAAGAAGTAAAATATCAATATTTTTCTCATGGAGAACTTTTTCGAGCTGTGCAGCTGCTGACTCAGTTGTTATGCCTTGAGCATTCCAGTGCATAACGTATACATTTTGACTACCCATGATTTTATATAGCATGCTTGAGCATCATGCCAAGCACTCTTAATTTGTCAAATTTATTTCGACATTTTTCTAGTGCATCCACAGCACTAAAGAAGATTTCTAACAGTCTCTCGTTAGATAAGTCATCATCGTTGTTGCTGTCGCGGGGTCTGTTTTTCGAAACCTCAGAGTACAAACTTTTCCTTTGGAAGGTGTGCTCTCGTGAATCAGTTGGTTGACTCTGACTTGACAGGTGTGGGAACTCAGTCTCATCATACACATGATTAATTCTCGACTTGTTGAAATTAGGTCTAGACTTAGAAGTTAATCGTAGGCGCATTTCTAAATAATCTTTACGGCAAGGGCATTTAGGATCGTCGGACCTGTGATTCGAGTTTCTTAAGTTCTTTTGGCTACAGTTGTGGCATTTATAAACAACATTACTTCCTTGAGTGTTTTTGGCCAATACACACTCAGTCTGGTCGTGATTGCCAGCACAAACTGCGCAGACGATAACTCTATTGCAGTTTTTAGCTCCATGTCCGTACATAGAGCACTTCGTACATTGCGTAGGCCCTTTATTCCCTTTAAGAGGTCTTCTCCAGTAAACAGCAATATTGCAAAAGTACTTTATTTTCATAATATCATTTTTTGACACTTCTTGTTTGTTAAACTCAATCAAGTATATAGCGTCATCAGCTGTAGTCCTTTTGGTTACGATTTCTTTGACACTTACTGGGTTTATGTTGTGCATTTTAATCAATTCCTCCTTTAAAAGTTTTGCGTCTGTTCTTGGCAAACCAAATAACACTAACTTAAAGTGCTTTACGTCTTTAACTTCGTGTGTATAAAAACTGTACTTCAGTTCACTCAGCTTTTTTAACGCAGCTTCATACAGGACCATTGTATTGCATGTAACCTTAGTTCCAATTGTCATTCTCTTGAAGAAGTACTCCTCACCAAGTATTTCCCAAACTTTTGAGAAACTGTGACACGAGTCTACCACTATTGGTGGAACCCTTTCTTTGACGGCTCTTGCCTCTTCTTCTTCTTCATTTGCTAGCAAATGAAACCTGTTACTAGGGCCAGGATCAATCCTTATCGTCTTAAATTTGGGACTATTCCCAAAGTATTCTCGCTTCTGGCTAGCCATATTGGAAGCGATTTAAATGAAAAATTAAATTTTAAAGAAAAATCACACACGAGCAAAAAATAACACGTTGTTAACAACTCAAGGCAATGTTGCCAGATGATACAACAAGGCTTTTAAAAAGATGTTGTTATGCATCATATAGTAAGCGCATTGACTTTTAAATCATGATACCGAGTTCGATCTCCAACCGTGGCAACATCATTTTTTGTGTGTATGTATTAATTTTATTTATAATACTAGATGTAACAGCGCCCTCTTCGCTGCCATCTTGCCATCTATACGATGGCAATACCGGCGTCGACATTTAATCGTCGGTGAAGTAAAATAAACTAATAAAATGGATATACCAGCTTAAAATTAATACGCTTAAATAATAGCAAAGGCGCTCCAACACTGTTCTAAAAATGAAAACGAAGCTTTATTATCACTCTAACCTTCTTTCTTATCTACTCCTATCCCTTTACACGATTAATATAAGCAACAATTGCCTGTTACTTCTCTTCAAAAAAAAAAAAAAAACACACAAATAATAATTCTATTAGAAGTCCGACACATTGAATTAATTAATACGTATTTCTGCACAGAAAATAATCCATTACATATACCCCACTTACAGCCCCCTTTAAATATGGTTTAAACTAGATTTCCGTTTGGTAGTATGTAGCTCAAGGGAGAAATTCACGAAAGTTTTTAATTAATTTTTTATTACAATTCGTGCAACTCCATGCACGAATTTTATGCGACCTTAGATTACAAACAAAGCTTTTCCTAAATCTGGCAGCACATGAACAAACAATTTGACTATTTTACAAAAACAATAAAACAGCAAACAATTGTAATTTTGGAATTTAGACAAGTGAAGAAAAATTAAACGAAATGATTTTTAAAAAATTTTAACCATAACAAACAAAAAAACAAAAATGGAGAATACTAAAATTGAGGGCATAGATCATACCTCAAACGGTGACCATATATATGCTGATAAGCAAACTTGCCTTTTGGAAGAAAGTGATACTCAATGTGGTTATGTCTTTTACAATGAATTCACACGTCTGCTGAAATTCTATTGCACATATTGTAGGGAAACTTATGACAACATTGAATATTTCTGCCTACACTTAAGTGACCATATTAATGAATCCAACGAGGAGATTTTTAATGAAATAGAACCTCAAGTTTTTAAAAAGGAAGTAGAGGTGGAGTCAGTGGCAGAGCTGGAAGATAGTGAAGATATATCATTAATTTTGCTTAAGGATAATGATGAACTGTTAATAAATTCATACTCTTCGCCACAAAGGCATGATGAGAATACAGAAGATGCATTTGAGTATGACCATCAGCTGGAGAAAGTTTCTTTTACAACTGAAAACACTGGCAGTGGACAAATTGTTGACAATTTAAATAATGGAGAAATGTTTATAGAAGAAATTGAAGATTCTGAAGATATAAGTGGCGAAGTAGAGCAGGAAATGCTTCTACAAATGGCAGAGGATACAAATAATTTACTTTTATCCGAGGACAGTTCTTATAAGGAAATAATTAGTTGTGACGAAAAGTTCAAGCCCACGACTGCAAAAACTAATACATCAATAGAAAATCCAAAAAGTGGTAATGGTTTTGAAGAATGCTTTATTAAAGAAACTAACATAGACAAGATTCGTTCAGAAGGTGTTTGTGTATTGAAAGAAAAAAATGCTAAAGATTCCAAGCCAGTACAGAGAAAAAGGGTAAGTTAAGCCTTTTTATTGAAGCTATGCACAGAAACATTTTAAAACATATCTCTACTTACACCATGCTCACAAATTTGTTTAATGTCCCTTGAAAACAATTACATATACATATTTAAAAATTCCCATCCAGTTAATCGAAATTGCAATTTTATTTATTATTTTGTTTTATATAAATTTTAATTTATCTATTAGGTATTAAAATAAAATATATATTTTATTTATATTTATGTAAATTTTAATTTATATATTAGTTATTATATATAAAATATAAATTTTATTTTATTGATTTTTCTATTGTTTAGTCCAATATACAGGATTTATTGCGCCTAAAACGGCGACGTAAAAAGGTAACAACAGTTAAAGTAATAGCTGTAAAAAATCGAATTGCTGAACTTTACGAAAGAATACAAAATGAGCAACAAAAATCACAAAAATTTTATTCAAATGACTTCGTTAATGGACCACAAGAACAGGAAACGCAGGATGCCATAGAAAGTTTAATGAAAGATGAAGTGGAAGCAGAAATGTTGAAAAATATCGAAACTGGTTCAGATAACAAAACTAATCAGGCAACATCAGAAGTTTCAAGGAAAATAATAGGAGAAACTCTTATAACATTAATACCAGAAGGAACTAAAATACCCAACAAATTGCCATCATCTAATAATACATCAGCAACTCACGAAAAAATAAACAATGGGCAATTACCAAACACGCCCAGTTATAATCACTATAAAACAGAAGAAAAGAAAAAGATGGCAGTCTGTCCAGCATGTGGGAAGACTTTTCGCAGTCATTTTAGTTTAACCATACATAAGCGTATACATTATCTTGAATCAGACAGCAGTGTAAAATTGGCTCATAAATGTTCGGATTGTGATCAACTTTTCAATAAATTAAGTCAACTTAAACATCATGTAGAAAGTGTTCACTATCCTGAAGGTTTCATATGTAAAATATGCAATCGTCAACTGAGTAGCCTTTCTCTTCTAGAAAGACACATGGTTAAAGTTCACTTAGATCGCCCTTTTAATTGCAAAAAATGTAATAAAAACTTTTCCGACCCTCTAACCTTTGAAGAACATTTGGCATCTCACAATTCCGGAGAAGTATTTAAATGTACCACCTGTGGACGTAAGTATTCTACGGAATATTTTTTATTAGAACACATGCGCAACCACAAGGAACAAGTGCCTCAAACTTGTGTTGTCTGTGGTAAGATAACCTTACGTATTACGCAGCACATGAAAATACATACACCTCGTCCCAAACGTTTACTTAACTGTTCAGAATGTGGCAAAGTATTTAATTTTAGTTCAGGTTTAAGTCATCATTTTAAAATTATGCATAAACTGCCCAGACCACCACCAAAAACAAAAAAGGAAACGCACACCAACACTTTTAAACGCAAACGACGTTCGCGCACTAACGAACGTAGCATGAACAAGAAAAAGCAATTGTACAATCCCAGTTCCACAGATTCTACGTATATAATTGATAATGAAAAATTCGCAGATCAAATTATCGAAGAACAAATTGAAATTCATCATGAAGTGTTAGATTCTGCGACACACACATTAGTATCAAACTTGGAAAGACAAGAAAACCATTGTATAGAAGAAGAACACACAAATCTTCAAAGCTCTAGTCATACATATATATCGAACTCCCGAGATCACAATCAGCCAGTAATACAAAACTTTCAACAAGACGATGTCATTAATCATAAAGAGGAAGAAGCTAAAAGAGTTATTGTTGAGTTGATACAAAATTCAACATATACCTCGTTTTTCCCCGATAATTTCTCCAGTGTTCTAGAAGTAACACCCCCAATAGCAAGAGAAGAAACTATATCTGCTGTAAATAGTATTGTACACGACTGTTAAAGTAGTTTAAATAGATACTATAGTTATTGTTATTTTTTTAATGCAAGTAATAAACAATTAATAACAAGCTCAAAACTACATACATACATATAATGTATATACTTATATTTTATCTTAATTATTTTTTTCAAAAAGAGATGCGGTAAGCCGTTAGATCCTAATTTGCTAGCCTATAGCTGGTACAGTAACTAAAATTATATACAATTATTGCACCCAGCGATTTATTATTAATTACTTTTACTATATACAAAGAGGCGCCTCTAATTATTCACAGGATTCGGTTCTGGGGTGTTACTGCGTGTTTCGATTCGTAAAGGAAATTATTCGAATTTTTATGACTTTAACATTGTGTTTCGAAAAAGATCTCTTTTGAATCAAAATACGCAGTAGCCTCCCTGATATCTCAAAATTATTATTATTTTTTAATCTGAATACTCCACAACCGGAGTTTATAACACAAAAGTCAGAATTTTAATATTTCCTGCTAAGTACGAAAATGAACACATTAGAAAAGTAATCGTAATAATGTTTTTATATTTTAACTAAATCTACCTAGTTTATTCTATAAAAATATTTATTTATACAATAATAATATAAAAAATGTATATTAATTATTAAAAAACGTTGTTTTTTGGCTGTCGTCTAATAAAACGTCGCCGTCTTTTTTAACGACTGCGTTGTTTTAAGTTGTATTTCTACCTTTTTCTTAGTTTTTAATTTGGCAACTCTCAACTTTTTAAACTATTGTGAATGTTCTTGTTTTAATACAAACAAGTACATATTTACTTCCATATCCTGGCTTAGATTTTTCTGCAAATAGCAAATATTGTTAATTAAACCCACAAAACATAAAACTACAAGTTGAAACCATAATGCTAAAACTTCAGCCTACGTTTAATTTTATACCGGAGGCAAAAACTAAGTGTGGAGAGATATTTTGCCAAAGTTCTAAAGATTTTACTATCTTCTGCACCTTTTGCCAAATGAAATCCTTTCAATTTGACGACTTTCTCTTACACATACAAAATGTACATTTAAAACGTGAATTTCACAAACCTCTTCCTTGCCACGCTGAAGAATCAAAAGATAACTTGGAGTTAAATGTAAAGAATGAATCCATTTCATGCGGGAAAGAGGAGCGTGTGTTGTGGCATAATATTGAGCAACAGTCAAATGATAACCTAGGAATAAATGTGAAAAATGAAACTATTTCGTGTGATAAAGATGAGGACTTATCGTGTGAGAACATTGAGCAGCCGCCATCAGATAGCAGTGATGAAAGTTGGGAAGAAGAAAAACTGAAAATTTTAAAGAAGCCTAAAAGAAGAATGCGATTGAAAAGAAGTCAACGCAAAAATAATAGTCAAGCAGATGATAAGCTAGAAAGTGAAGTGAGTTTTAACATTAATGTAAAATAATTTAAAAAAAAACTTTTTGTGCAAATAGATTGCCAGATAAAATTTAATGTTTCAAAATCTAAATTTTATTTTCTCTAGTCAAACAAAGCCGAAAGAGATGATACCAAAACATCATCCAATTTAACGAAGAAGCCCAAAGTTCTTGAATATACTTGTACCGAATGCTACGAAATATTTTCGCAAAAAAAACATCTTGATAAACATGTACGGGAGGTGCACAGTGGTTACAAGTGTTCGCTGTGTGACAAACGATTTACGCGTACTTCCCATGTGGAGTGCCATTTAAAAACCCACACCACAGAAAAAAAGTTTATATGTCCAATCGAAAATTGTGGCAGAGGTTTTATTGACGAAGATTACCTTAAGCGACATCTGGAAGTTCATACAATGGAGCGTAACTTTATATGTAAATATGAGAATTGTGGAAAAGCGTTTCAGACGTCAAGACGTTTAGCTTCCCATGAATATACTCACAGAATACCAAAGAAATTTGTATGTGATGTGTGCGGTTATGGTTGTCGCTCCAATCCCCAACTTATAACCCATTTACGTGTACACACTGGCGAAAAGCCTTTTCCTTGTGAAGTGTGTAGTAAGCCTTTTATATCGAAAATGGCCTTGCAAGAACATATGATTTCGCATTTAGAAACGCGTCCCCATGTTTGTTCGATCTGTAATAGGGCCTTTGCTAATCGAAGAGTGTTGGTACGACACAGCTATATACATTCCGATGAGAAAACATTTAAATGTAGATTGTGTGACAGTGCTTTCAAGCATCCGAATTCATTGCAAGGTCATATGCGTCACGTACATCGTGAGCCTAAACTAAAGTCGGCTTAAGTTAAATATTTTTTATTGTACAATATATTTTTTGGATTTGTAAATTATCTTGAACGTTTTTAAAAATGTAACTATAAATAGTAAATAAAATTTCTTATACAAATTTGTTGGCTCACTCAAACTATTTTATAACGTTTCTTTTAATGTCCATGGTAGCGTTTCGGACATTGGATCAAGTAGTGCGGCGAGTGAATTTGAGACTGCCGTGTATGTATACGTTTGGTATTCAAAATTTATGATTTTTGGCACGTCTGGAATGTTTTATTTTGTAATTCGCAACACAGATTACTAACTAGACCATGGTTCAGATTGTGAAGTTGTATATTTTTAAATATTTTTTATAAATTCTCCTTGGGCAGCTGTTTTTTGTTTACTAATAAACTCAACAGAGGATGCCATCATATTTTTTCTTGTCTGACTATTGTGAATGATTTATATAGGATTTATTTTTTGATAGATACATAAGGGTTAATTCTTCGTAAATAAACACAATTAAATTAATTGTAGTAAAACGGAAAATTTTTTATGTGTAAAATATGTTAAAATTATTGCCAACGTTTAATTTTAACATACAAGCGAAAACGAAATGTGGCGAAATATTCTGCCACAATTCTACAGATTTCACAGTCTATTGTACCTTTTGTGAAATGAAATCATTTTCCTTCGATGACTTTCTACATCATCTAAAAAGTTTGCATTTCGCTAAAGATCTGTGCAAATCTAAACAATCAAGCCAAGAAGTTAAATGTTATGATGATTTTGATAAGGATTCAAACCAGCTGGATATCGAGGAGGATAAAATATATGACAGCCTAATACAATCTTACGATAATGATGCTGATAGTAATGCTTTTGAAAATAAGCCAAATTATAAAGACTTTGGGGATGATGTCTATGATGATAATTTCTGTGATAATGACAGTTATGATGAACCTTTGGTTATATTACAGAAAAAACAACAAAAGCTTAAAAGGCGCAAGTGCTCTAAGAATGACAAAAGTGAAGATGATTTAACTAACTTTGAATCGGATGAAGAGTATCAATCAGAGGTAATGTTTACATACGATAATAACCAATTCAGTTTCAATCTTAAGCCCAACTATTTATCTATAGTTAATTGAAAGTGATCACAGCTGTAACAAATGTGGAGAAATATTTAAAACTGTTAGCCAGCTTAAAACCCATTTAAATACCATACATGATGATAAATCTTCTGAATCTTCCAACAAAAGGTCCGGTAAACAAATCGCTTGCAATGAATGTGATCAAATATTTCCCTACAAAAAGTCCCTTTATAGTCACATTGTAGAATACCATTTGGGTTTCAAATGTTCCATGTGTGATAAACGTTTCAAACAGCTACAACAACGGGATAGGCACGAGTTTTGCCATACCGCCGAAAGGGTTTTCTTCTGCACCATCGAGGGCTGCGATAAAAGTTTTACTCATAAATACTACCTGCAGCGGCACATCGACAGCCACAATAAGGAACGGAAATTCGTGTGTGATTTTGAAAATTGTTCTAAAGCATTCCATACCCAGCGTTGTTTAAAGGCCCATAAAAATCGCCATACTAAGCCCAAAAATCTTATATGTGACACCTGTGGCTATACCTGCCGGGAATATGACAGACTGCGCATACATCAACGTGTCCATACAGGCGAAAAGCCGTATGGCTGTCAGGAGTGCGGCAAACGTTTTACAAGTAATGCAGCTTTATTGGAACATTCGGTATCGCATTCGGGTGTTCGATCTCATGTTTGTATTAATTGCGATGCCTCTTTTACACGCCAAAAATCTTTGTATCAACATCGTTTAAAATGTACAAATGCAGCTGTAGAATCGTCACGAAATTCTTAATAAAAATTTATTTGAGAGAATTATAAAGATTCTGTACGTATTAATAAATTTCACGAAGCGATAAATATATGAGAGGAAAATGTAAGTGTTATGTTGGTAATTGAAGCTCGTCTTAGAAACACTTCAAATTGATTTGCCTTAAAAAAAAGCTTTTAACTTATAATGAACAACTTAAGTGGCATTAATTTAGAAGAAAAAAAACTATAACAAAAATCCAACAGTCGGTTAATGCAAAATTAACACTTTACAACCTTGTCGTTGCCGTTGTTGTTGTTGTTGAACGCAAATTAATACCTTAACTGACCCGCCATGAAATCTTGGAAGTTATCTTTAACAAAGGAAATGCCTTCGTAATTAGTGGGGAAATTTGTTGCAAAAAACATATTGTGTTTGGATTAAACCGGCATAAATCAAAGTTCTATTATCTACATAAGTCCCTATCCAGACTTTTCATTTCTATCTTGTTGTACGCTCTTTTTAACTTGATCAGTCGTCATCTACTCGGAAACAAAATTTTAAATGTATGGACACGAATGCAACTTCAGAAGAGTATTTAAGAAAATCGCAGAAACAATAATCTGAACAGGGAAAATTGGTTAAGATTCAATATTGCAATCAATTAAAAGAGATATACATACATATGTATACATACATATATGTATGTATTTATAAAATTTTATATAGTATTATAAAATAAATTAGAATATGAATACAGTAAATATATATTATTACTTTATACTCCACTGTTTGTAACTAAATAGAAACAAAAACAAATTAAAGAAAATATTGAATGCGAATAAACCTCAGCAAATCGCTTTAAAAACATAAATTAAATCAGGCAAGTCTGATTCGGACTCATATACAAAGGGTTCGTCCCATAATACATTAATATTTACATTTAAAGGACCAGATACTTATAATTTAATAAAAATAGAACTGAAGTTTAACGTTGACGATTTGAATATTATCAGATATCAGATTTTTATCAGTATTTATTTCGTATTTATTTTATTTTGCAACGTGAATTTATGATTTTAAAGCAGCTTTTAGGGTGCATTGGATGTACATATATAAAAAACATTATTGTATGAATTCTTATTACTTATGGCTACCTTCGGAGCTAAAATTACCTATGGAGCTAAAATTATTGTCTAATAATACATATCGTTTTATGTTTTATACTAACAATTCTAAATTATTTATATATTTTAGTTGTACAATGATTTAAATACTAAAAACACGAAAAGCACTTCTGACTGTTTTTAATTGCCAACTAAAGATTTAATTGACATGACAATGGCTTAACATGTAGCAGCTAAAAGTTTTCAAGCTAAAAAGCCGTTCGAATACCAGGATAAAGATAAGGTTAAAGAACGTCTTTTAGAAGTTGATGTGCAGAAGTTAGGTTAGGTTAAACAGGCAGCCACATAGAAAGAAAGAAAACGGCACACTTGGGTCCAAGATGTTGGTCCCTTTGTGTTACCTGCATAGGTAAAGAAATAGGAAGAGAGTGAAGATCGAGTGTGAGTGACAGTAAGATAGGTAAGCAGACACACATAGACTAAGGAGGAGAGAAAAATATCCGTAAAGACTGTATTGGTCAAGACATGCAGGTAGAAATTATCTATGTCTCGCCAAGTGGGAGTGGGCCAGGAAACAAACCGCAGCTCCTTAGAAAGGAATTAATCCTGTTTGGTACCAGTACCAGTACAGAAGTTGGGAAGAAGCGCAAAGAGTCGCAACTAACTGAAATCTTATTGCATCCGCCATAACATCCAAAAGATTGACAATATAATTGTAATAATTTTAGACATTGCCAATAAAGATTTAATTACTTTAAATATTTGTAAAATACATCTTGCCGCAACGCATTTTAAATAAGGTAACCTCGGTAGGAGCGTCATAATATTAAAGGAAATGCATTAATATTTATTCTGGCTTAAATTCTTTATTATAAAGAGATAAAGAAAAATTAAATACTAGCAGAATGCATTTTTGGATCGCCACATCCGTCGTCAGCACTCTTCGTATCTTATCTATGTATCTACGAGGTAGTTCCAATTGTAATAATTTTTCTATATATACAAACTATACAAAGAAATAGGATATGAGAATTTTAAATTTTTCATTATATTTCATAAGTGAGAGTTTTTTTAAAATTATTTTACACTTATAAACCATATCCTATTATATTATACTACCAAGTAGACATGTTTTATTCTCTATAAATATTTTTCTTTATCTCTTTATAATAAAGAACTTAAGCCAGAATAAATATTAATTCATTTAAAAAATAGTTTAAATAAAAATAAAATTTATATAATTAAAGGAAATGCCTTAGAAGCGGAAAGATTATCACCCATATTTATACAAAAAAAATATATATTTAACATCTATTTTAGAACAAATTTTTCATACAAAACTTGTTCTAAAATACATTTCAAATAAGTTTTATTTTTTATAAATATGGGGGTATAAGTTTAACTGTCATACTCCATATAAAGAGAAAATTTCCTCGTAACTGCCTTGACTTGCCGTGTTAGTTAAAACCAAAAAATCTGGCAATCACACTACAAGTATATTGCAGGATATTGTGAATGAATTCTTGCCATAAAGTCAAATATTTTCCTGTAGAGCACACACGCAAGGGGTTAATAAATAATAAAACAACATTAAAAAATAATAAAAACAATAAAAGTTAAACAAAAATATTACAATGTTGAAAATTTTGCCATTAGCTAATTTTGGCAATCAGCCTAAAGCAAAATGTGGCGAAATTTTCTGCCACAGTTCCAGTGAATTCACCATCTATTGCACTTTTTGTGATATGAAAGCCTTTGCGTTCGAAGATTTCCTGTTGCACATACAAAATGTTCATTTCGAAAATAATATTTTAAAAACGGAAACATTCATTAACGAATGTAATCAGTATTTGGAAGTAAATGTTAAGGCAGAAACATCAGCAACAGACACGCTAGCAGGAGGAGGCTATCTACAGGAGGAGGAAGTGCTATGGAATAATTTGGAGCAGTCTTATGATGATGCAGACGATTTAGAACAAAATGACTATGAAAACGATGATGACAGTTGTGAAGAAGAAACTGTTTCGGTATTGAAAAAACCCAAAAAGCAAATTAAAACCAAACGGGAAAAACTGGTAAAACCGAAAAGTGACATTGACACTGGAGATGAAGAGGATAATGATCATAGTTCAGATGAAGATTTTAAACCTTTGGTAAGAATACTGACACGGTTTTGTATTAAATTTTTGTTTTAAAAGTTATTCTTAATTATGAAAAATAGGTTAGTGATAAAAACTCTATTGGTGCTGAGGAGGCGAAGCCTTTCCAATGCCCCGAATGTAGCAAATCCTTTAAAAACGTTGGTCTCTTAACAATACACATCACGCGTAAACACGAGGAAAAAACTGGGGAAAATTTAGAGAAAAAAGAGGACAAGGAACAGTTGTGTCCCGAATGTGAACAAATATTTCCCAATAAAAAACATTTAGATCGACACGTTTACGAAGATCATGGTGGCTATAAATGCTCACATTGTGACAAGCGTTTCAAACAGCGCCATCAACGGAAGAGGCATGAACAGTGCCACACGGCTGAAAGAGTTTATGTATGTAATTTTCAGGGATGCGGTAAAAGTTTTACTGAAAAATACTACCTCAAACGCCATGTGGATATTCACACCACAGAACGAAATTTTATTTGTAATTTTGAAAATTGTGGCAAAGCCTTTCATACACAACGACGTTTGTCGGCCCACAAAAAAATCCACACAAAACCGAAAAATTTGATTTGTGATGCTTGCGGCTACACCTGTCGTGAAAATGAAACGTTGCGGGTCCATCAACGTGTCCATACGGGCGAAAAACCCTATGCCTGCGAAGTATGCAATAAACGTTTCATATCCAGTTCTGCCTTAGGCGAACACATGGCTTCACATTCCAATACTCGTCCTCATGTGTGTAAAGTTTGTAACGCCTCATTTGCACGGCAAAAAGCCTTATACCATCATAGTTTTCTTCATTCAGATGTTAAGAAATTTCGTTGTAAAATATGCGGTAGTGCGTATAAGCAGGCCTCAGGTTTGGCCGGTCACATGCGTAAACATCGTGAAGAAGGCATGATGTCTATGTTACCCGACCGATCAACTATTCCAACAGCTCCTATCGCAGCAGCACCACCACCCGTGGGGGTGCCGCCTTCGTATCCATTTATGTCATTTTAGTTTCCATAGTTACACAAATTGTAATTAGTTTTAATTTTTTGTAGATACGATAGTTGTATATTATATGATATATATTGTAGCTTGTAAATTATGTTTTATTATGTATTATTTTTACATATTCTGAGCAATGAGAAATTAAACGTTAATTAAACAAACAGAATCTATAATTTGAGTTACTCCGCAGCAGGCTGTTCGTACATGTGCGAACACAGTAAGCACGTGAAATTTATTACTCTTTTTAACCATCTCCATTCTCCTTTTTGGTTTCAAATTAAAAAAATTTATATATAAAAAAGTATCTATATTCCAGATAGATAAAAGTATTTAAATGTCAATTGACCCGTATAAAATTTCCACTTTTCCTTTCTTTTCGTTTATGTTTAATTTTAAAAAATAAACATATGCACATACATATCTGTTCACTATCTATTGAAGTCCAATCTATTGAGTCTATGATTGCCTTTAAGTTATTTTCTCCTCTCTAAGTATTGAGTTTTGGAACCAATTTTAGCACATTTAGTGCACCTACTAAAACAAATTTGAATTAGTTTTAAGATTTTGACCATTTTTTTCAAATTTAATGATTTTGTTTAGTAATTTTATCTAGGAACTCTCAATGGATATATATATTAATTTCGGCATATTAATAATAGCACTGTAAGGGTTTAATAAAATTTACATAATATTTTGGAATTTATTACAATGACAAACATTTTAACTAGCAATTAATGCTACAAATATTTAATTATAATTTTTTTGGCAGTGGTTATGATAATGTAAGGAATAATGTAGTTCCTAATTATCATTGATAAAAAACCAATTGTTTCTATACCATTACTTTCAATTATACTAAATAATGGCAATCGAAACATTTATTAGCAATTTGACTCAAACTGGACGTGGCAAAAACTAAGCTACTTCTGGGTTTGGAGAGAAAAGTTCTAAGAGTCGTGGAACCAGTAGATGCATTACCGGTACATCGGATTTTTGTAGCATGTGCGAGGTCGAGTGTAGACCTCATTTTGTCCGGTATTACAAGGCTACAGATTTAGATGGCTAAGCGAAATGTTTCACGACGATCCAGGCAATATTGATCGGTGAAAACTGAAGGATGTCATCGGCTTCATCAGGGAAAACGGGTGGCTGAGTAATAGATAGCAGGTCGAACAAAGGTCTCTCTTTTTCTTTATGTTTAGATTTAGTTAGCTGAAGGGAATCACAATGGACCCTCTGGGTCTGCAAGTGGAGGTGCCATTTTTGGCACTGCCCTTCTCAACTTAACCTAACCTATTAAATCTTTCCAAATGATTAAACATGATAATTTAAAAAATTTAAATTTTTACAAAAACTACAAAAATTCAGATAAATAAAAAAATAAATTAAATTGATAATTAAAAAAAAAATAAAAGTATAAATATGTATGTAGATAAAAAAAAATAAACCAGAGATAAAGACGAAAAAACAAATTTTATTATAATTGCGCGATTTGCATATTTTTTAATTTTTTTTAGAACAGATAAAATTATGTTTTCTTAAGAGTAAGAAGTCGTTTGCAATATCTATTCGACAATTTGAATAAGATCCGTAGAGCGCTCTTGCTGCTTGCGATGCCAGCGTAAATGCTGAGACAAACCAGCTGATTGTTTATACGTTTTTTCGCACAATTTACAACTATATTTATTCTCATGTGCATGCAGGGCCTCATGATGATACAATGCCTTCGAATCAATAAAACTTTCGGCACATATGATACAACAATATTTGCGATCACCCATATGAATCTCTCGATGTATGTTCAATTGATAAGATGAGGCGAAACCGTTAGCGCAATACTCACAACAATAAGGTTTCTCACCAGTGTGTTTTCGCCTGTGTACCGTTAGATTACATCTAATACGCGTATGATAACCACAATATTCGCAGATATAATTTTCAACATTTAAATGGTAACGTCTTTTATGGTCGCTCAGACGTTTCGGATTTTTAAAAGTTCGTTTACAATCATCGATGGCACAGATAAATGTGCCAGCACCAGGATTATGGGAGTATAAATGATATCGTAGTGTACATTTAGTTTTAAATGACTTTTGGCAAATATCGCATATATATTGGTGGTGATGAGTTGTTGATTTATTTGATGACTAAAGTTAATTTGATAAATGGTAAAAAAATTTTTACGTGAGCATTAACAGAAATTTGAAATTTGCTTGCCTTTTTCATTTTTTTATATTTGAAACTTTTACAAAACCAAACAACCGGTGTAACAACCAATTGATTTCCCTAAAATAGTTCCTATGGTTCTTTTAAAAGTATTTACTAAACTAAATTGATTTGAATTGCCAATGGCACATAGACCAAACATTTAATCATTGTTTAACGACCAATTAATTGCAAGAGTCTAAATATAACAATAAATGTATTTGTTTCTTTATTTAAAAAAATGTTTTGTATTTTGTATTTGTTTTTATTTTCATTTTTTTTTTTCTCAGAATTTGATTTAAGTGCAATGATATTTATCAAGTTGTTTTAGGTTTATCATTAGGATGTATTGTTGCGATTTCTGCAAATATTTGTTTTAAACAAATAAGAGTGCTTTATTCGGCCATGTTGAATCTTATATACCCTTCATCATAGTAATGTTAAATATTCTCTTACTATTTTATGTTTCCCAATTTTACCGAATTTATATTATTGGTTTTTATTTTTATGATTTTCAGCTTTATTCGGGTATGTTCTGTAATCCGAAACCGAGTGAAATTGAATCCGAATGAAATTTTAAATTGTCATAACTTTTAAATCTTACAACATTTTGATATTATTTTTTATACATATGATTAAAGACCATTCACATAACTTCTTTGATTGCTAATGTTTTAAAATAATAGGCGCAACTAAGTTATATTTTTCTATAAACATTTATTCGAATTCAATTTCACTCGCTTTCGGATTACAGAACATACCCGATTATTACAAATATAATTTTGTCGAAATCTTTTTGTAAAATTTTTTTTATATAAATTTTTTGGTAAAAATTTTATCCAAATTTTATTGAATTTTATTTTGATAAAAACTTTATCGAAAATTTGTTTGTAAAAATGTCGATAAAATTTAAAAAAAAATCGATAAAATTTAAAAAAAAAATCGATAAAATTTAAAAAACATTTCGATAAAATTTTTACAAAAAATTTCGATAAATTTTTACAAAAAAAAATTCGAATAAATTTTTACAAAAAATTTATCGAAATTTTTTTTTTAATTTTTTCGAAAATCGATAATTTTTTTTTGTAAAAATTTTACCGACATTTTTTTGTAAAAATTTTACCGAAAATTTTTTTGTAAAAACTTTATCGAATTTATTTGTAAAAATTTTACCAAAATTTTTTGTAAAAAGTTTACCAAAATTTTTTTGTAAAAATTTTACCCAAAATTTTTTTATAAAAAATTTTTACAAAAGAAAAACGCTAACAAAGTATAGAAAAATACCTACAATATTTGAAAAACATGACCAATAGTGCTATCATTTATGGACAAATGGGGCGACTGAATTGCAATAGCAAAATGCTTAAATTTTCTGTACCTATTCTGGGTGCCTTGGAGAAATCCATTTCAACCCGAACACGGACACGAACATCGCTTAATCAGCTTCTCTATGTATGTATAAGGATCCGGAATATACATATGTATATACTTCATGGATTGGAATTGAATATTGTAGAAATTACACACGGAATGACAAACTTATTTATATATACCTTTTCCACCTGTGGTGAAGGGTATAAAAAACATAAATACGTATGTATGTATGTTTGTACATATGTGTAATTAAATTCACCTTCTAACAATATGACATTTTGCAAAGGTTACATTTTTTATAGTTTGTCAAGAAATTGCTTTGGCAAAAAGAAAAAAGCATAAAAAAATGTTGGTCCATGTCCTGCAAGCGATTCGATTTGAAACGAAATCACATTATTTGATGTTCTGTAAATCGAAATCACGCATTTAACTCGTCCTCAGTTCGACCCATCTCTGCATAACCTTTACCCACTAATAGTGTTAAATGCAACATTTAACAGAATTTTGTTCTTAGTAACAAAGAGATCATTTTTATCGTAGAAAAATAAAATAAAAAAATGTAATTAATTAAATTTATCTTATTTTATTTCTACTTAAGTTTTTTATAAGATGTAAATATTATTTAATTTGTCCAACACATTCTTTTTCAATTACGGAATTATCGTTTCGTGTAAACATCTCACGATTATGGAATAGAGTTGTACCATATCGTGAACGAAGATTTTCTCACTCTCTGTCAGAATTTGAACATATTTTCTTATCCAATTTATAAAGAGACTTATGTTTTCTTTTGAAATAATCTGTTAGTATCTTATATTTTCGTAATTTTATTATTATACTTATCAATAACACTAATATCATAACTTTAATGGATGATTGAAAATAAATTAGGCACCATTAAATTTTAGATATATTTGCCATCTCATGGGCTATCTGAATTTTGCTACAATTTTCTTCCCTATATATTTTTGCAATAGGTGTGTGTAAATCCCAGTATTTCTTTTAGATCAAGAATTTGCTTTATATGAAATTGTTATATTACATTTAATAATTATAATTTAAGTTCTCAATTTTATTTCGATCTTATTGTAGACTAGCTAATTAGGCCCTACGGGCTTGCGGCATTCAATTTAATAAATAAATAAAAAATAAATAAAAATTGTAATATTTAAATCAGTATTATTGTTCAATAATGTATTTTTAATTTATTAAGTATACCAGCAATATATATTTGGCCTTATAGGCTTTAGTATTGTTCATAAATTAAAAAACTAAACAGGGTACTTAAATTGCACAAGTTTTTTTATAAGTAACAACACTTATATTAGTAGCCCCATAAAGTTCAAAAGCATGATGCCGCAATCATTCAGTCATCCTTTTCACTATACAACTAACCAGTTTAGGCTGTCGAAAAAAAACAAATTCATAAGAAAATAAACAATATAGACTTTATAGATTAGAAGAAGCTAAAACCACAACAAACCCGGATATAACTTTCAAAAGATTAAAAGTGCTTTAAACTGATAAAAAGAATTTTCAATTCCATAATGTATTCGTTTATATAATATAAATAAACAGTCTAAACTGAAATTATGAAATCATTTAAGACAATTTTTGCCAATTTTAGACAATTTTAGACAATTACTAAAAAAATTTGTATTTTTTTTTTAATTCATAGTTCAAAAAACTGTCTGTTGATTTAAGATTGTTTTGGGTATTGCAATTGATTTAAATTCTTTCTGTCTGTACTTGTTAAAAAATTGTTTATTAAAATATATTTTAACATTAATTGATTTTAAAATTTATTTATCAACTTCTTATTGATCTTTTTATTTAGTTTTATATGTTTCTCATTGTTTTTACTAACATTATTATTATCACGACCAGCGTTTTTTGAACACTCTTTTAAAGATTTTTGCAAATGTTTATAACGTGTAAAAGCAATTGGCGACTCGGTATGCACATCTGTTTCCTTCTTTTGTAAAGTCAAAACTTTTTTTACATTAGGTTCCATCTTAAATGCATTTTCATCTGCTACATTCTTAGCGATATTTGTGTCAAGATCTTTATTTTTCGCATAAAGAACAATTTTATTTTGCACGTTTTCTATATCAAATTTATTTGATACTTGTATTAACTCAAACCAATCCGTGGCTGGATCTTTATCGAAGGTTCTTCTATACCAATGCGGTAGATTTTCCGCAAAAAATCCGTTTGGATGTGCTCGAACTTTTGTATAAAATATTCCAACCAAAAGATCTTCCAAATAGTTTAAAGTTTTTGCAGGAATTTCTTTGTTAGAACTACAATAATTTTTAGAACTCGATTTAAAATTTTTATCTTTATTAAATTGTAGTAATGTGGGTTTTGTAAGCAAAGTCAATGGCTGGACTTCATCAGACTCTATACTAAATATATCGTCGTCCAATAAAATTCCTTGACTTTTCCCAACTTCATTTTTTATTTCGTTATCGTTGGCTTTTTCAAATTGTACTTGTTTTAAAAAATTCTGAGATAACGAAACTTCTAAATTTTCTAAGTTGTTCGTGTCTTCTTTGGTCTGCGATGTTCGAACATATTAGATTTACAAAAATAAAATAAAAAATTCTAACTTACTTTTAAAATGTCTGCCTCTTTTAAATGTCCTTGAATTTTAAGCAATGTAGCTGGCTTAAGTTTTCTTAATTTTGGATACTCCTCTGAATAGTTTCCATTTTTAGCTTTCGTCAATTCTATATTATATAAACTGCATTGAATATTAATGAACTCCTTTCTCTTCACAAACAAATTCGATTTATTCTCCATTATTTACGAATTATAAAAGAAAAATATATTTTTTTTAACTTTCTTTCTATGAAAAAATATAACGGAATATAAATGACAAAAAATGTATGCAGAGTTGTCGTGTAATTTAAAAAGGTGGGTAGAAACAGTGTTGTTAACTTTTTTTACACCCAGTCTTCACTAGGCATCTACTTGAACAAGACATAAATATAAACTCCCGTCTGCATTAAACTGCTTTTACAATAGACAGAAACAGGGCAGACATTTTTTGAATTCTCTTTTGCCCTGGCTTAAACCTTTTACAATTGGTCATAAACAAGATAGACAGATTTTTGCACATTCTATTTTCGGATTTATTTACTTTACACATGTGAAAATCTATATGTACTTTACTGAGAAATTGTAAGCAAGTAGTCGCCGACTTGAGATATATAATGTGAAGCAACACAGAAAAAAATGAAAAGCAATAAAGAGAGAGTGAAAAATTTTAATGAAATCACGCAATGACTTCGTTAGAAAACGTACTCACACAACTACTTTTACAACAGCAACAAGCTGCAGCTCGATAACACGAATTGATTGAAATTTTCTCAAAGAAATTTGAAAGCAATTTATCTGTTCAGTCAGACTCCTCGCAACCACAACATCAGCAGACACTAATGGATATAATTGCAAGGAACATTCAAGAATTTCGGTACAATCACATCAGTTGGCGAATCTTTTTAATTACAATCACATCAATAGTCAAGAAATATTTATTTAGCATGTAATCGCAATAGAGCACATGATTACCTTTTTAGCTTTCATTTGCCAAACTATATATTCCAAGAAATTTTAAATGTCAATCATAACCAATCAATAATTAATTTTTAATAAATAGTTTGATAAATTTTTAAACTTTTGATTTATAAACCTTTATTTTAATCACAATTTTAGGGCTCTTTCCCTCAAAAAGCTATTAATGTATTTTCGGTAAAATATATACTCGTTTTCAATATACATTTTTTAAAACAACAATTGCAGCGAAGCTCTTCGCTTGTGTGTCTCTATAATCTAATCTAGTGATTAGTCTGTCAGTTTGGGGTTCAGACGAGCCAGGATAATAGCTTCTGATTATTTCATAATTCTTAATACCTTTATATTTCTGACGATTTTGTATACTACTTGGCAGCACAGCTTGGCAAAATTATGTTTGACATTTCTCCTGTAATCAACGAAAATAGGCAGGCTAAAAAAAGGAAAACAAAAACTATTTAAGTGGATAAATTGCAATCAATTGAAATGTTAAAAAACTGCTTTTTACCCGTAAATTATAACAAACAAACCTCTCAAACGTGTGGAGAAATTATTTGCGAAAACCTAGAAGAATTTATAATTAATTGTAAATTATGTAAAATAAAAATATTCGAATTTGAAGAATTTATACAGCATTTCAAAAACGTCCACTTGAATGGAACTAATGAAGAGCTATTAGCAAATGGAAAGGAGAATACAGGAAGCGATGAAAGCATTATTAAGTTTGAAATAACAGAATCAGTGGATCACAAAAAGTCAGATGCTATTAAAAGCGAAGAGTATGATAGTAGCGGGGAAAACGAAGAATTTCTGTGGGATGTAGACAATAGTGTATATTCCGATGATAATAAAGAGGATAAGACATACACCGAAGATGAAGATGCTGAAGAAGGTGATGAAGAACAAAGTATAATGAGAAAGGTATTTGGCCAATTTTGTTTATAAATCAAATTTTTCATAAACTAATTTCAACAAATTTAGACTAGAAAACCTAAAGAATTATCGTGTGAAATTTGTAGTAAAAAGTATGCCGACTCTAAACGTTTACAGCTGCATATAAAAATTGTACATTTACGCGAAAAACCTTTTAAATGTTCTACGTGTGATCAGTCTTTTGCCGAAGAACGTTCACTTAAAAATCATGTCGAGCGTATGCACATCGGATATGAATGTCCAGAATGTCATAAAAACTTCACCACAAATCGCAACCTTAAACGACACATGTTATTACATTTAGACAAAAAAGAATTTATATGCACTGAGGATAACTGTGGCAAAGCTTTTGCCACTAAGGGACAACTTAAGGATCATCAACGTTATCACAATAGTGAAATGTTTATATGTGAAGAATGTGGTTACAAATGTCGGGCGCGAGAATCATTGATTGTGCATAAACGCCATCATACTGGAGAGAAACCTTTTGGCTGTAAACTTTGTGATCGCCGCTTTGGTTCTAAACCTTTACTAAATGAACACATGGCCTCCCACGAAACAGAACGAAAACATGTTTGTGATGTTTGCGGAAAGAGTTTTAATCGTCCTAAAGCACTATATCATCACAAACATTTACATTTGGGTATAAAGAAATTCGTTTGTAAAGTCTGTGGGCAAGCATTTGCTCAAGCAGCTGGTCTGTCGACTCATATGCGCAAACATAGAGACGATGTAGCCTCTTTTATAACTGATACTCCCTCGCATCCCAGTCATGTGTTTAATCCTTTTTGAGTTATCAATTATGAATTAGAACTTATAAAACTTTACTGTTTTGTCCTGTCATGATTATATATAATTATATAATTTAAACTGTACTTTATAATTTAAACTTTGAACAATGAATTTAAAATACTTTTTTTTGTGTTATTTAATAATTATTTTTTGAATAACATTGCAAACGTATGAGTTTTAACCAATTGTTTATCATAATTCTTGAATTGTGATAAATTAAGGGGTACAGATATGTCAAAGACGAATTCAGGTAAATTGGACAGCTCAGGTGACCATTTTTTGCTTTCGTTTGTTTCTCCATCTTCCAGTGTCAAAATGTACTAACATTTGTTTTTTTTTTTTGTTGAGGGCCGAATTGATTTATACAATAACAAAATGTACCGCGAGTCTACTTGTTATTAATTTGCCTTGTATAGGGCTAACTAATTTTTAAGCGTACCTGAGAAATTGATTTCAGATTTGTACCTTAGTTTAAGCGGGAACTATTTATAGAACCTAATTATCATGACAGAGTTTTAATGGAATAAGATGATTTACTTTTTTATAGCTAGAACAAAGGGAAATTTAACTTTATTGAGTAAATAAATTGGGTCTAAATGCGATTTCTGGCGATTTTTTTATATAAAAATAATTTTGGCCACACTCACAATTATGGTTTTTAACAAAACTTGACATTACTTTTTACAAAATGTAAACAAACTTTATACCTATACGAAGAACCAGCTCTACAATTTGTTTTAGAAAATGTTGAAAAATTGTTATTTATCCTCTCAAAACGATATTTTATCATCTAAAACTTGCGGAGAAATTATTTGTCAGAGTGAAACATTATTTACGATAATCTGTAAATTTTGTAATATCAAAATTTTTGAATTTAATGAATTTGTGCAACATTTTCGCAATGCACACTGGACCGAAACAAATTTATTAGATGATGGTTTCAACCAAAATAAAAAGTTCCAGGTTGAAAAAGGTAATGGGAATGAATCTATTAAAACAGAGGACTATGAAGAAGAGCGCGGTTTTAGTGACGAATACAATTTAATCGAGGCTATTGATGACTACGAACATCAAGATGAATGGACGCCGTATAAGGATTATGGCCAGAGGGCAAATAATGATGAAAATAATTCAAGTGATATGGAATCATTGGCGATATTGAAGAAGGTTGAAAAAATTATTTCTTTGCATTCCTTGATATACACATGAAATTAAATGGTTTTTTACAGAAATTAGAAACAAACAACAAAAGAAAACAAACTTTTAAGTGTAGCTTTTGTAAACATTCGTTTACGAATAAATCTTTATATACAACTCACTTACAAAAACATAAAAATTATCCCTTTAAGTGCAACAAGTGCAGTAAAACTTTTGCTGAGGAAAATCTACTAACGCAGCATCTTAAAACCCATAGCTACCCTTGCAAACTTTGTACGAGAGTTTATCAGTCATATGATTCATTGCGCTATCACAAAGAAACCCACATTGAAACTAAGAACTTTGTATGTGATTTTAATAATTGTAACAAAACTTTTGTAAACAAAACTCGTCTGAACGTTCATAAACGAATTCATTCTCGCGAATCGTTTGTATGTGAAGTATGCGGTTCGCAACAACGTCATAAGCAAGCTCTAAAGGATCACATACGAAAACATACAGGTGAAAAACCATTTGCTTGTGCTTTATGTGATAGATGTTTTGCCACTAGTTCCTTGTTGATTGAGCATCAAGCCTGTCATGAAACAGAACGTAAACATGTATGTGATGTGTGTGGTAAAAGTTTTAATCGCAAAAAAGCTTTGTATCATCATAAACCTTTACATTTGGATATAAAAAAATTTTTGTGTAAGGTTTGTGGCGCTAGGTATGCCCAGGCCGCTGGATTATCGGCACATCTACGTAAACATAAAGAGAATAAAATTACAAACATCGAACCAAATTCAAAAACAAATGATTTATTTGATGTATTTTTTTCTTAAATAAATTGAAATACTAGAATTTAATACAAACCCGAAATAAAATTATAGAATTTAATATAATTATAACACTGTAAGCAGCTGTGTTTAAGGTTTGAAAAATCTGGCAGCACCTAAATTAATGTAAACAAACCAAAGATTGTGTATTCTTATCTAAAAAGAAAATGCTTAAAACTTGTTTATTACCAACATTTTACTCAAACTATTCTAATAAAACTTGTGGTGAAATAATTTGTGAAAGTGAATCAACCTTCATCATAATCTGTAAAATATGTGATATTAAAATATTCGATTATGCGGAATTTATACTACATTTTCGCAATACACATTTGCTGGAAGTTTGTCGTGATAGTGATGATAAATCTATAGGCAAAATCCAAACAAAAAATAACTTTAATAATGGTTTAAGGAAAACCAAGTGTAAAGGTAGTTTAGAAACTGAAGATCTAAACGAAAAAGATTCCAATATTCAGCAGTCTTTAACTACCTTGCTTGAAAATTGCCATGAAAGTAATGTTGAGGAGACCATAAGTTGTAATGTAATAGAGAATGAGAACAGTGCATCGGAGGATTCCTCAGAACCAATAGCAATATTAATAAAGGTTTGTGCAAGTTTATGTAGGTATTTTAAAGAGTACGATTATAATATATGCTTTTTCCTTAAGGCTTCAGACAAAACTTCAGAATCTACCAAAGTTAAACGTTTTGAATGTGTTCAATGCAAACGTAAGTTTACCACCAAATTCTATTTACGTTTTCATATTCGACAACAACATGAACCAAAAAATTTTCAATGCGACAAATGTAAGAAATCCTTTGTGGAAAAACGTTACTTAACTTTACACCAACGCTCTCATATTGGTTATACTTGTCAAATATGTCATAAAGTTTTTGATAAATATGAAGCACTGCGTTATCATGGCGAAAGTCATATAAAAACAAGAAATTTTCTATGTGACTATGAAAATTGCAGTAAAGCTTTTCCGAATAATCGCCGTCTCAGTGCACACAGACGCAGCCACTTTGCTCAACCATCCTTTGTTTGCGAAATATGTGGTTCGCGTCAACGCAGCAAAGAGTTTTTAATCGTTCATATACGCACACATACCGGCGAAAAACCATATGAATGCAAGCAATGTGATCGACGTTTTGCATCAAAGCATTTTTTACAAGATCATCAGTCCGTTCATGCAACTGAGCGTTCTCATGTCTGCACGGTTTGCGACAAGGCGTTTGCCAGCAGTAAATCTTTATATCATCATCGGCACCTTCATACAGGCATTAAGAAATATGTGTGTAAAATATGTAACAGTGCATATTCACAAGCGGCGGGATTATCAGCACATATGCGTAAACACAAACAGGATTGCGGTATATTACACACAGAAGAAAAAGATGTTAGTAACAAATTTATTTTTTAGATACGACATTAATTAGTTTATATCCAGATTTTTTTTTAGTTAACATTTACATAAATATTCTTTAACATTTATTATTTGAAATAACATTACAACAAACTACAATTCACTTGAAAATATGTATATTAAAGTACAATAGGAAATTGGATATGAAAAATAAACGTTTTAACATTTTCAGTGACTTAAACTTAAACAATTTAGAACTTTAGATTCAGCTTTTTTTTAATCGGTTTAGAAGCAGCTTAATTTTTTTTTTAATTTTACAATTTCGAACTATTAATTACTCGACCAGATTAAGCCCAAACACGTATAGTATAATCCCAACTTCCTGTGGATAGAGCAGTACCATCTGGTGATACCTGTACACAAGAAACTTTATTCTCATGACCATACAACAAGCAAATACGTTCCGACTTCAGAGTGTCCCATAAATTGACTGTATAATCATTGTAACCGGCAAATAGTAAACGGCCACTAACAGAGAAATCAACTGAATTGACTCCAAAAATAATACTCTCCTTGGAAAAAACGGCAACCTCTCGATCAGCTCGCATATCAAACAACCGACAACTGCTATCGTCTGAACCAGTAGCGATAGCATCACCACTAGGATGAAATTTAACACTATTTACATCCGATTGATGACCCTCAAAGGACTGAACAACCTGGCCCGAGCGCATGTCCCATATGAATGCCATCCGATCACAACTGCCTGAAACGAATGTGTTACCTGTTTCGTTGGGAGCCAAATCTATAGCCATAACATCACCCGAATGACCATGGAAACTTTGTAAAAGCTGTCCCGACTCAACATCCCACAAAGCACAGGTAGAATCTCCACTGCCTGTTAATATTTGCTGATCGGAATTGGGATAAATGCAGCAGGACATATATGATGTATGGGTACCCACAGTGCGTTTCTTAGCTGCCATTTCCTCATCCGAAGTTATAGGATAGACTGTAACTTTATTGTCCAAACCTCCACAAGCCACATAATTGCCAGAGGGTGCATAAGCACAGGCCATTATCCAAGTAGTTGGCATTGTTAAAGCGTGCTCTTTATTAGTGGTAAAAGCGTCCCATATAATTAGTCTTCCATCTTGGGATGATGAAATTATGTGTCGCTTGTCCGGACTCCAATCAGTGCACAATACTTTAGCCTGATGTCCTTTTAGCACCTTTCGTGGTTTTATATTAACATATGAAATTGGCTCCAAACGTTCAGCTATTGAGGATAAACTAACATCATTGAGTTTTTGACGTTCTTCTTCCAGTTTAGCCTTTAAATTTTCTGCTTCTTTAATTAAACTGGTCATTTTATCATTGGCATTTGCACTCAATTGAGTTTCCGTCATTTCAATCCTTTTTTATTACTCCAAATTATTGACGATATACGTTTATGAAAAATTTATATTCAGAAATCAATAACCAACAAGCAAAAACACTAGGATTTGTGGAAAAAGTAGTATACAAAAAAAAAAAACAATTATTTTGTATACATAAAATGTTGCCGTTTGTTTTAAAATAATCCCATCTGGTAGCACTTTTTTATAAAATCGTTAGTTTTAAATACCGTTATTTACTAACTAAAAAACAAAGCTGCCAGATACAATTTAATAACAAAAGGTCATTTAGTCTATATACATATAATAAAATAGTAACTCATTTCCACCTATCTGTCTGCTTTTCGTTTGTGTTCGCATCACGTAAAAACTACTGGATGGATTTTAACAAAATTTTGTGGAGAGGTACCTAAGTATCCTGGTCCCAACGATTTCCGATATTTTTATACAGTACTTTTGTGCTGCTTAGTACGGCACTATTAATTTTTGAAAGTGGGATATTTTAAACACAAATGGCGCTGAAAAAATATGAATTACTTACTACGACGTAACTATGACTATAAAATGCTGTTATTGTTAGTTTCTTCTTAGTTTAGTTCATAGACTATGTGGTTTGTGGTTTAGTTGCATTTTTCTTTTATATTAATACTCATGTAAACATAATTCGACTTTGGTAAAAAAACTTCTTTGTGCATATCGAACAAACAAAATTTGTCTATTTCGAATGTCTTTGAAAATGGCCACGTAAATTGTATTTATCCTTAAAGGCAAACCCACAAATACCACAAACATATTTACCATCTTCGCTGGAATTAACTAGATAACGAGTATTTATTTTACTTCTTCCAATGGCAGTGTTTTTTGGGAACCTGTTACATTCCGGGTTTTCTTAAGATGAGGAAAATTCTTATCCGAATTTATAAGTGGTGCAATGACCTATGCAAGCCGGAAATTAGAACTTGACATCAGTAACGACAAGTACAGTCTTCTCAAGAGGTTTTGATGTGCATAGATGAATTTGTTCATGTGTTTTAACAAATCAGACGTAGTGTGATAAAGGTCAGATCATTGTCATGCCGAAATTTTATTCGGTTTAGACTCTTCTTATTAGTGTTATTGCAACGTTAATACAATTTTATCAATCATCGAGCTTAGACAAATATGTCTTGACAACATACGTTAATTCACGTTTTTTATTCAACTATTTTTTTTTTTATTTGAAATACAAATCGCAAACCAAGCCCATAGGGCCAAATATGGTTTACAAACTACTCACTTAACTAAAACTTATAATTAAATAAAGCAAAAGAGATGACATAAAATAATGCAATTTTATCAGAAAAAAGATAGACTGCGCTCAAATTACACGGAGATTAAAATGAGAAATTTTT